>CM076576.1:757163397-757714427 GCA_034641835.2 Pinus albicaulis | reverse complement strand
TCTTTTCAGTTAAAAAAAGAAAAAAAAGAAAAAGAAAAAGAAATTGTGTATAAGCCTGAAAACCAATCACTGATTGGCAGTCTTATACAGAAAATATAGGGTGAAAATCAGGAACAACTGACACTCTATATTTTCCAAAAAAAATCTCTCTTTCATTTCACAAGTTTTGTGACCACCCACTCCATTCCATTCCACTTCATTTCACTTCATTTCACTCCATTCCATTTCATTTTATCTGTTTCATTCCATTTCATCAATAAAATTCTTTTTCATGACCATTTCCATCTGGTCATTTGTCATCTGTTCATCTCCATTCATCCAAATAATAGCTGTGTCAGTTTCCGCAGCTGACATCTGTTTCCGCAGCTGACTCCAGTTTCCGCAGCCAGAAGCAGATTCCGCAGCTACTACTATGTTTTCAAAAGAATGTACAGTTAGATGTTATTTCCATAATCATGAAATAAAATGCAGGTGAGAGGATCAAAAATGAAGACATGGAGCATTCAAGACACCAATAAAGAGCAACTAGTTGAAGATCAAGGAAAAAGGCAAAGATTCCAAAGGTATGAGTAAAATTTATTTCAAATAGCATTGAAAAACACATTTTTATATAGTTCTAAACCATAAGCTCCATCCATTATGTGCAATGATTATATTGACAATTCCGTAACCTTTCACGATCTCCGTATTATCCTCTCGCATTCATTCTGAAACGGTTCCATCATTAAACCCCGATCTTCACCCATGTTCCTATATTCCACCGGTGACAATGAGACGTAATTGATTTGACCACGAACTCTTACAGCCGCATAAATCCATAGTCGTTGTTGAAACGTGCTCACATTTATTTCGCAGCCACCAAATTTCAAAACGCTGCCGGATGTGTTATACTCTGTTAATCTTTCAGTCGTATCTCTGTTATGCTCACGAAACCCCTTTCTGTTCTGTCTCACTCCATTTCGTTCATTGTGCTCATTCCCACTCTCTGATATCTACCCACAGTCATTGTGTTCATCTCTGTGCATTCAGCCGTTCTATTTCCATTCAACCCTCCTCCACGGGGGCAAGTCTTTGAAGAGCAGAAAGAGGAATGGGTAAATTGCTAAGAGCAGAACCGGAAGGACCGAAGTTCATGGAGGGATATCCGCAAGTAAGGGAGATATTGAAGAAAGCAAAGTGGCTGTGTTTTATCCAAAAATTCAGAGGCTATCATAAAGAAGTAACAAAAGCATTCGCAAGGTCGTTTAATGGCTTGGAAGTAGAGATTGGAGACCTTAAGTTTGCAGTCAATGAAGCATCTATAGCATCTGCCACGGAACTTCTTCAAGAGGGTGAGCGTTGGTTTAAGAATAAAAGCATCAGTGATGAAGCCTGGATAACAATCTTACGAAACCAAGGTATGGACATAACTATTTTTAAAAGAGGAATTCCTGTTCATGCATTGAAAGAGGAATGGGCTACTTTGCTGCTAGTTGTTTAGAAATTAATTACCTGTGAAGGCCGTTTTGGGTCCATGTATATGTACCACACCAGGTTGCTGATGAATTTTCTAGATAATCAAGCTCTCAATCTCAAATATTTTCTATTAAATAGCTTGAAGAAAATGTCTGTGACTGTTCAGAAGCATTTAGGAGATGTAGAACCACATCTATATCACCACGGTCTTGTAAAAATTTTGATTGAAAAAGATTTAAAGGAGAAGAAAGACACATGGGAACAATTTTTGATTAGAAATTTCTTTGAGGAACCTCAGGAAATTCCTGAAGGTAGTACAACAAGAAGGAGTAGAAGAAAAAGAATAAATGATGAAACCCAAATTACTCCTACTCAAGAAATTCCTGAAGGTAGCACAACAAGAAGAAGTAGGAGAAAAAGAACACTTGATGAAATTCAAAATACTCCTACTACTACAATTGAAAGAACTGATAGGGAAGAGAGACTGTCAAAGAGGAAGAAGAAAGAAATCAAGGGTAAGAAGCCAATAACACCAAAAGAGAGAAAAACTATTGAGGCCATACATCAAACCCCTTCTTCTGAAGAAGAAGATCATCAAGTGTTATCTGAAAGATTAGTTTATCTTCAAAAACAGTCATCTATGACCAAGAAGACAGAGAAAGGAAAACAAAAACAAAAGGATAGTGTACCACAGCGTGTGAGAAGAAGCAGCAGACTTAAGGGGAAATTGAGGAAAACACAAATGAAGGGTCCTCATTTCATTGATTTGGGAGAGGAAACATCTGAACAGTCCCCAGCTGACCATAGTCCATCTCAGTCAGTTAGTGAACCTGGTTCATTTCATTCTCAGTCAGACATTGAACATATTCCATCCCATTCTCAGCAAGATGTTGATGTGAGCCCTTCTCAGCCAGATTTTGAAGATAACTCTCCTTCACGGCATTTTGGGGACAGCCCAATAAAAATGACACCTGATATAGACCCCAAGCAGCAGGAAGTATATGACTATATATAATCTTTGGAAAAGGCAGCTACAGGTCCCAGTACTTCGTCCATTCAGCCTCATACAGTACAGGATGATTTAGTCCAATCACTAAAACAGGAAGTCTTTGAGCTAGAGCTTTTAAATAGACACATCAAAAATGAAAATGAGACATTGAAGGAACAAGGCAAACTGGAAAAAATCATTCATGATAATACCATGCTACATCTGGGAATATGGCAGAAGAAGAACAAGAAATTGAAAAGGAAATGCCAGAAGTTAAGCATAGCACTGGTTAATATCAAATTTAGGTGCTTAATGAAGAAACCCAGAATGTTGGCAGCACCAAGGAAGAGGAGGAGAGGATTGGATGTGCTGGCTGAAGTGTCAAGGTATATGAACTAAGGAAGGAATATCAAAATTTTGGTTGCATGAGGACATGCAACACCTTCACAGTGGGGGTATGTTGAGTCTCAAATCTGTATCTTTTCCATACACTTTTCTATACCTTTTTCACTCACCTGAACCTCCCAAATTGTCAATATCATTGTATATTAATTGCAAAAGAGCATCTAACATGGTTTTTAATTATATTTTTGTGTCTGCTGTTTGATTTAGATTTTTTTCATTTAGCTGCGGAATCTTGCCACTTTCCGCAGCTGCTGCAACTTTCCGCAACTATTTTGTGAAACTCTATGCTACAGGTGTCTTCAAGAGAAACGAGCCACATGGGCAAGTCTGAAATGATGTGGACATGGTTCGTGTCCTATTGGCTCGAGCAAATCCGTCTAAAGAGGCCGCGGTCAAAGGTGTCCACATGGAAGTCAACCGTAGAGTCCCACGGTGACAGGACTCTGTTTCGTGTCACGTGAAGGTTCATATGGCCATTTCTGGATTGCGGAGGACAAATCAACATCTGTGCAGGGCTCCATAGCCGAATTCAAACATCCACTCCTCATAGATTTACTTTTCAATACGGCCATGATCCTAGATCCGTGGACGTAATGGTCTACTTGTTCTCCATCAGCATAAACTTTAGGAATTAGTTATGTTTCTCTTGTTATAAATAACGCGTTTGCATACGCATATGGGAGTATTCTCGATTAGTCTCTGTTATCTTTTATTAGTCTACTCTGTAATGTAATTATGCTGCACTTGTGCCGTAATATCACCTTTCTGTTATGACTGCATTTTAATACAAGAAGACTGTTTCCAAACGTAATTCGTACTTGAAGATTTTTTCCAAGGCTGGTGTAGAGGGCCCCTGCACTTGCCAAGGTTCTGTGCATTATTGTATAGTTCTTGTTTTATTTCTTTAAAGCTCATTGTACTATAATCCATTCACATGTTTATACACTGCATCTTTCATGGTATATATGCTTCATTTCTGTTTATAATCTTTTATGCTTTCCATTTTACTTTTGTCTTTCATGTTTTATGTTGTTAATCACTGATCAGTGTTCTTGTTTCAGGTTATAGATAGGTAGCCCGGGAATTTTCGTAACTTTTTGACTAATGACATGGAATTAACATTATTCTGCTGCTAATTTGTTTTTCTTAGTTTCTGTTTAATTTCAGTACTGCTTTGTTCATTTCAGTTTTGCTCATTTGCTTCAGTAGTTAAATTTAGATATTTTAAACTGCTCATAACATCTTTAGTTGCCTCCGAAAGCCACAGCTGGACTGATGGTGAGGGATTGTATTATAAAATGTGTAGTTTGGTATTAGTTTCCTTTCTGCAAATTTAGATATATTAAACTGCTCATAACATCTTCAGTTGCCTCCGAAAGCCACAGCTGGACTGATGGTGAGGGATTGTATTATGAAATCTGTAGTTTGGTATTAGTTTCCTTTCTGCAAGTTAGAAATATTAAATTGTGCATAACATCTTCAGTTACCTCCGAAAGCCACAGCTGGACTGATGGTGAGGGATTGAATTATGAATGTATGGTTTGATATTAGTTTACTTTCTGCAAGTTAGATATCAGTTACTCAAGTTGTTTATGGTTACTTCCGAAAATCATAGTTGGACTAATGATGAGGGATCAGAAGACAAGTTGATGTAAATTGATTTAGATTTACTTTATTGCAACTTTTGGATTTCTTTCAGCATAATTTATTTTGTGTTTAGACAGTAGCAAGAATAGTTTGGTTTCATGCTCACTAGTTCACTGTTTTGATTTATTAGACTAAGTAGCACCTTTTCATTTCAGCAGCACATTTTCATTTTCTTTCAAGTTTTGTCATTGTAAGTTTCAAATTCCTTTTTTTTAAGTTTCAAGTTGGTAAATCATTATAGAGGATATCATTTCCTTGAACAAACATAACCATACTTGTTTTTATTTTAGAATTTCCATCTCACCTTAGAAAACCAAAAACGACAAAAAGTTAAGAAATAGGTTATCTTTCACATATAGTGCTTGCTGCTTCATCGGCTCTGAATCCTGGGATTGAAAAGTCATCACAGCAATTTAAGATACAATAAATTGACAAACACTCTTTCAGACAAGAGAATTGATGATCTTGATGAAAGGTTCTGAATCTGTATCTGCGAATCTGAGAAAAAGGAATAAAAGGTAATCTTCCTAGAATTGGAAGACATAAAGAAATCCTGATTTCTGAGAATGGGAACATCGAGATAATCAAAGCTGAGAGCAGCATATCCTTCGCTAGGAGCATGATGAGTAATATCATACAATTTATAAGCAAACACGACTTATATTAATCAATCTCATTTGTTTGTGTTCCTCCTTGGTGCCTAAAGTGAAAAAGAAGGCGAAGGCAGATGGAAGAAAGTAGTCGTAAACGAAGTCAACAAATCGACAAACTTCAAGCAATATCTTGGGACAGTATGTGGACTCATTTAATTAAGCCAAACAATCAACAAATGGCTATTAAATTCCTTTCAAATGCTGTCGATTGTTTAATTCCAGAATTTTTCGATGCCACCTACGCTGGACAGCTGCATTCCGAGATGAGTCATTCACCGAGGCTCCAAGATATGCTAAAGATTTGCAACTTGGCTACATCAAGCGAGAAAGACAAGCAATGAATCAGTTTCATTTAAAATAGCAGTTATGTTTTTAATTTGATAGATTGTAGCAGTAGTAGTAGGATTTTGTTATGTAATTTCTTATTTAAATCCCTCTCATGCATTTAGAGAGGGATCCGAAGTTGTAATATTTTTTGGATTTGGAGTTTATATTTCTGTACTCCATTCCCTCTTATATTCTATGAAGGATCACATCTGGTGATTTTGTGCTAAAATTATCTTTGAAGTGTTGCATTTCTGTACCTTTGGATTTAATTTTACATCGGAGTTACTGGATTAGAGTATCACATTTCATTTGACAGTCTTCAAGATGAAGGAGGTATTTCTATCTGTTCACTGTTGATTTCCTTTGTTATATGATATTCGCTTGAAGAATTTGCTATCATTTATATATATGGTTTTCATAACGTTTCCTTTTATATATCATTTCTGAGTATAATTGAAATGTTATCTTTCATAAGCATATATAGATGGTATACAATGATGAATGCAATATGCTAATATAACTCTGTTTAATTTCTTAAACAGAGTTATCTTTATTCGTTTCTGCACATTTTAATTTAAATAATAATACATTTTCATGGTTATTGTTAAATTGGAACAATCTTAAATTGTATTCACATATAATTACCCGGGTTAGTGTTAGAATCTCTTTAACAGCATTTAGTTTAAATTAGATAGTTTTATTTCAGTTAATTTAGTCTCATTTCCACTCATCCAAATCAACCCCTCACCAACCCATTTAGTTATAAGGAAACTGGTCCTTTAAATCCAGTCGGAGCCACCATACCAAACGGAAAAGGAGCTGTCCTAAGGTCCCGACCGGGTGGTTTTCCCCAATGTTTGAAGCAGAGATTTTCTAGGCTTCAACATTTTTGGCGCTAGAAGGAGGGCCTGAGCTATGAATGGTAAGTAAATCTTTATCTACAGGCCATTCTGAGAGCAAATCACCCTCATTAACTTCTTCAATTTCTTCTGAAATTAAAAATCCTAGAGAAGAAATTGTGGAGAATATTCATACACCCACTACCAAAATCTCAAAACATTCAGACAGGTAATCTCCTAAGTCTCCTGAAGTTCAAGATTTAATTCATAAATTGAAAGGATTCTCATTATCTCTTGAAGAGTCTGAAATATCTGAAGGTAGTGTAAGCTCAAAATTTATTCCTTCGAAACCTCTTACTAGGCTGCAAAGTGAAAAACTTGGTATTCCTCCTAAAGAATTTCCTTTACCTAGTAAGGGCAAGACAAAAAGAATTCAATCGGAATCAGAAAGTGATACAAGTTCATCATCTCATATTCAACTACCTGTTTCCGGAATCACAACTCATCAAAGTACAATTGTTTCCACATCATTTCTTCAATCATCATCTCTGCAATCATCTTCCTCTCAATCATCATCAATCTCAACATCATCTATTCCAACAACTTATATTCAAACACCACCAGTTTCTACTACTCCTCCAATAGTCGTTCCGATAATGGCTAGACCATGGGCTACTCCAGGAGCAGTCAACATGGCTGCACCTTTACATGATTTACCAGACAATCCTGGAAAATGGCTTCCGAAATTTAGTCCAGATCTTAACATCCAAGCTGAAGAACATATTAATAACTTTATGCTGGCTGTAAATTTGAACGGAGTCACACATGAAGATGTTGTAGTCAGACTATTCCCTTATACTCTTCAAGGAGCAGCAGGATCTTGGTACTTTTCGTTACCTTCGGGATCCATAACAAGTTGGGCCATTTTTGCAGATCATTTCTTAACCAAATTTGGAGATGACCGATCGATAGCTACTTTACTCAATGACCTCTCAAATTTGAAGATAGAACCCAAAGAGCCCATTAAAGATTTCAATGCTAGATTCAACAAACTCTTGAACAAAATCCACACAGATTCACAGCCCAGTGAACAAGTCAGAAGTGAATGGTATATAACTGCCTTACCCTCAAACATAGCAATTTTTGTAGATAGAGCTGCAAAACCTACATTAGCCGAGAATATGAAAGAGGCTATTGTAGTAGAAAAACGAATTATTTCTCTAGAAAAGAAAAATGCTATTGAGGAAAGGAAATCAAAGAAAGTCAGCTTCAAAGATGATTCAAAGAAAAAGGCCAAAGATCCATATGACATGGAGGGTTTACAAAAATTTCTTAAAACCATGTCAAATGAAATGGTTGAAATTAAAAAACAAGTAGCTGAAACTTCTACCAAAAAACCATTCCGAAATTTCAGAAGAAACCAAGTTGAATCTAAACCTCCTAATGCAATCTCTAATGCAGAATCAGAAGAAGAGGAAGAAGAAGAAGATACATCTTTAATATCAGATGAGGAAGATGAGAATGAAGAAATAGCTGAATTGCATGGAATGTGGGATTTTATTCTCCCTAATTCTGATAGTGAGGTAGAACAAGAAGCTATGCCTGTAAGTACTAGGAGTAAATCTACATCAGAGCCTGTACAAACAGCTCCTAAAAAGAAAATCACAACTCCAAGTACCAAAGACAAATCCCCTGCAAAGAAAGCTTCTCCATTACCTACTCAAAATCAGCCATCTTCTTCTAATCCTCCCACATCGACAACAAAGACTTTAGTAGTGTCAGATCCTATGGAATACAACATTGTTGAAGACATGAAGAAGATTAAAGCCAACATTTCCTTACATGAACTCAGCAAACTGAAACACCAGCAGAAGTTGCTATTGAAAGAATTAAACGCTACACCAATTGCTCCTTTACCAAGCAGTGTAGTTGCAAAAGCAGCTAGGGGAGCTGGTAAGCCACCAGATAAGGTTAATGCTACTGATACCGTGCTTATTGGAGAAAATTCAAATTCTCAAACTCCTCCTTTTCTTCTGACTTATGAAATGTACAATAAGAATCTGCATAATTGTTTGATTGATTCTGGAGCTTCCTCTAATATAATGCCTACTTCTGTTTGTGCCAAATTGAATATCGAACCACAGAAATCGGCAGTTCATATTGTTCAATTAGATCGCTCTAAAGTTCAAGTTGTAGGATAAATCAATTCAGTTACTATCAGATTAGCTTCCGATCCTAGAATTGTCCAAAGAATTGATATTTTGATTGCTGATATTCCTGAATTCTATGGATTAATTTTAAGCAGGGACTGGTCTGCGAAACTTAATGGTTATATCTCGACTGATTATTCACATATGTGGCTTCCCTACAAAGGGAAACCAAATCAAATCAAAATCGAACGAGAAAAACATATGACACATATTGTCACTAAATTTGAATAGCCTAATGAACCTGTGGCATTCAACAACAATATTCTTGGAGGTTATTCTGCTGAATCTTTTCTTAGAAACTTCAAAGCACCCCGATCACCTTTTTCTATAAATACTTTTGTTTCTCAAGTAGAAAATTTTTCACAATCCGATTCTTCCAGAATTGTAAATACTTCTGATGTAATTGTAGATAAGTCAATAGATAAATCTTTATTTTGGTCGTTATATTTTGATGGATCAAAGTCTAGTGATGGAGCTGGAGCAGGATGCATTTTAATTGATCCAGATGGAGAGAAAACCATGCTGTCATGTAGGCTAGAATTTGAGTGCACTAACAATACTGCAGAATATGAAGCCTTGGTTCAAGGACTTTATAAAGCTATAGGGTTAGATGTTAAATACTTGAAAGTCTTTGGTGATTCTGAAATTGTCATAAAACAAGTTAGGAATACTATTCATTGCCTTTCAGGACATCTTAAACACTATCAAACCTTTGTACAAGATCTCACCACTCATTTTTTAGCATTCAATATTTCTCCCATTCCTAGGAATCAAAATACATCAGCTGACTTGTTAGCTAATGTTTCATCTAAACTCCTACCTACTGAAGATTGTAGTCCTGATAGGTTTTCTGTAGAATTAATTTTTCGTCCATCTGTCCCAGACAATGTCACAAATTGGAGAGTTTTCTATCATGATCAAGATATTTTAAATTTCATGACTTCAGAGAAATCATATGATGATCAAATTATTGATGAAGAAGATCATGATTTACAAATTGCTTCAAAAGGTAATGAAAATCCCATTCCGAAATCTGTTGTTAAATTGGAGGACTTATATGATATTAAAGACAGATTCAAGAAAGTCCCTAATACCAAGCTTCAAAGTTCCACTTTGAAATTTGAATTAGTGAATCTTGGTTCTGATTCCAAACCTCAAAATGTTAATTTAGGACTTAATTTAACATCAGAGGAAAGGGATGCTTTCATTAAACTCTTGAACAAATATAAAAAAAATTTCGCTTGGAATTATGATGATTTAAAAACATACGATACTTCGGTTATTCAGCACACAATTCCAATGCTCCCTGATATTAAACCTGTTCAACAAAAGATAAGGAAAGTTCATCCAAATCTTGAAGATCAAATCAAATCAGAACTTAATAAACTTTTAAAAGCCAAAATCATTTTTCCTGTCAGGCATTCCAATTGGGTTTCCAATATGGTACCTGTAAGGAAGAAAAATGGTGATATAAGAATCTGTATTGATTTCAGAAATTTAAACAAGGCCTGTTTGAAAGACAATTTCCCATTGCCAACCATGGAGCAGATACTTCAAAAAGTAGCTGGTTCTGAACTTATGTCCTTTCTTGATGGATTTTCAGGCTATAATCAAGTCTTGGTTCATCCAGATGACAGATTGAAAACAACTTTCAGAACAAAATGGGGAACTTATGCTTATCAAAAAATGCCTTTTGGATTAATAAATGCAGGAGCAACTTTCCAAAGAGCCATGGACATAGAATTTAAAGGTCTGATCAATAAATCAGTTTTTGTTTACCTTGATGACATAACAGTATTCTCAAAAAAGAGAACCAATCATCTACATGATCTAAAGCAAATATTTGAAAGATGTAGAAGGTTTGGTATTTCCTTAAATCCAAAGAAATCTTTCTTTGCTTTGGATGAAGGAAAACTTTTAGGATTTGTTGTGTCAAAAGATGGCATATACATTGATCCAGATAGAGTAAAAGAGATTTCTGATATTTCTTTACCTCATAACAAAAAATCCATGCAATCATTTCTTGGACAGATCAATTTTGTTAAAAGATTCATTCCTGATTTTTCTTTAATTGTTTTACCTATGTAAAATATGATCAAGAAGAATTCAGTATTCAAATGGGGGCATAAAGAGAAAGAAGCCTTTGAGGCAATCAAACAGACAATCATTAATGCACCAGCATTGAGTACCCCGGATTTTTCTAAAGATTTTATTTTGTATACCTTAGCCACAGAGACATCCTATGCAGCTGTTTTAACACAGCTCAATGACTAGAAAATTGAAGCACCAATTTCTTTCTTTAGTTCAAATCTGCAAGGAGCTGAACTGAATTATTCCGATGTTTAAAAACAAGCCTTTGCTGTGTTCAAATCAATCAAGCATTTCAGACCTTTTCTCTTAAAAACTCATACAAAAATCATTGTCCCATTCTCTGCAGTGAGGCAATTATTAATTCAGAGAGAAGTAGGAGAAAAACGAGCTAACTGGGTAACAGCCTTACAAGAATATGATGTTGATATTAAACCGGCTAAGATTGTTAGAGGACAAGGTTTTTGCAGATTATTAGCAGGAGCTCATAACATTTACGGAAAATCAAGATTCAAATCAAGATGTTCAAAGTAATTCGATGATGTGCATTTCGAATCTCAGATATCAACACAGGCATCTATTCACTTTAGAAAAATAGGTATCACTCCTTCTAATCTCATTCTTGAGCAGTAACTGCTAAGGTTAAAGGATGTTAAATATGGAATCATTGATAATGTGTTATTTTGGAGCTCAATTCAATTTTATTAAGATGTCTTGAAAAAACTGAAGCACGCAAGGTGTTGCAGGAATTACATGATGGACTAGCAGGTGGAAATTTTGGAGGTGATACCATGACTCATAGAATAATCCATGCTGGTTACTATTGGCCTACCCTTTTAAAGATACGCATGATTACGTAAGGAAGTGCCAAATTTGTCAAACTGCAAGTGGAAGACAAAGGAAACCAGTTTTTCCTTTGCAACCAGTAACTATTGAGCAACCATTCGAAGCCAAACTGCAAGTGGAAGACAAAGGAAACCAGCTTTTCCTTTGCAACCAGTGAGTATTGAGCAACCATTTGAACAATGGGGGCTTGAAATTATTGGTGAGATAGTACCTCATTCTTCCAAACAACACAAGTACATCCTTACTGCAACTGATTACTTTACAAAATGGGTAGAGGCAATCCCTTTGAAGGTAGCCAATTCTGATGCAATTATTGATTTCATAGATCAATTCATCATAACCAGGTTTGGTGTACCTAAAGCTCTTGTCTTTGATAATGCATCTTATTTTTCCAGAAATAGTTTAATAGAATTTGCAGTCAAAAGAGGTTTTAAACTGAAATATTTAGCAAATTATTACCCACAAGGTAATTGTTTGGCTGAATCCACTAACAAAAATCTTATCAAAATCATTAAAATGACTATTGATCAAAATCAAAAGAATTGGCACAAGTATTTAATCTTTGCATTATGGGCTGATCGTATCACTGAAAAAGCTTCAATAGGAACTTCACCTTTCAATTTAGTTTATGGAAAAGAAGCTGTGATACCATCAAATTTAACTCTTCCATCATTAGCCCTAGTGCAATTTATTGAAGAAAATCCTTCTTCATCCATTCAATTGAGATATGATCAAATCCTTAAACTAGAAGAAAATAGAGATAAAGCTAAAACTGTTCATGAAAAACATCAACAGCTTGTAAAATATTCTTTTGATGCAAGTTCTACCAGCTCAAAAATTTTGTCAATTGGTGATCTTGTTCTGAAATGGGATAAGGCACATGAAGAAAAAGGTAAGCATACCAAGTTTCAGAAAATGTGGCTTGGACCATTTCAGATCGTTGAAAATATAGGCTCAAATACATTCATACTCCAAGATCTAACAGGTAAGAGAGAATCTCTTCCTGTAAATGGGCTTATCTTGAAGAAATTCTTTTCATAAGGAGGCAACCCCTTCTTAAACTGTACATATTCCCTTCTGCAAAGTTTTAAATTGTTTTTGCAAATAAAGGTTGTTAATAAGTCTCTAATTGACTGTTTACTTGTTAGAAAAATTCTTAGGAAGAATATTATAAATATTTATTTTATGTAAATAAGAATTTTTAAAGAAATGATCATAGTCTTCTGATAGTTTTAAATAAGATGTTAAACTTTGAAAGATTATACCAATTATTTGCATGATCTTTTGAAAAACTTGAGGGAAATGTAAATCATTATAATTTTATTAAGCAGAGAGAGGTTATCTATAAAAGTAAAGATTATTCAAGTCTTGGTACTCAAAAAACTCTGAAAAATTGTCATCCATTGATTCTTAAGGATAAAACTATTTCACCCCATCCATTTAGGTTGTGATTTTTTTAGAATGTAATTCTAAGAAATTATGTAAAATTTTTAAGAGATAAGAGGTCTCATCATGAGCCGACTTACCATATTCATAAGAAGTAATGAAACTGACATTACCAATACTGCACATCAAAAAAGGGTAATGGCTTATAAATATAAGACAAGGGGTCTCATCACGAGCCAACTTGTTCAGTTTAATTACAACTAGTGAATGGCATTGTTATTAACTGGCTACCAAACCAGAACAATGGCTCTTAAAAATAAAAAAATAAATAAAAGACAAAAAAAACATGAGATAATATGTCTTATGAATTTATCTTTTAAAAAGTCATAATCTTAGTTGGATGGGACAATGAATAGTTAATGGTTAAAAGGTAACCCTGTCGAAACTATGAACGTTTGCGGGCAACAGAGGAAATACCTATGACAAAAGAGTATATTATAAAACCAAACTTGGAGAAATTCACTTACTTCATTATTAATATCAATCAAAGCTTGAGATAACCCAAAAATGTTTTTATTCTCAAGAAATTAGAAAGAAATTGTAAATAATTTTTATTCTTTTTCATAAGTTAGATTTTATTTTTGATTATCCTAGGATAGTTTTCATTATCTTTAAAAATCTTTACTTACTAAAAATATAGTATTCATTTTATTTTTTCAGAGATAACTGGTTCTTTCAGTGAATCGCCAATTGTTGTACTATACAACAACCCTCCCTTTTTCTTAATTTTAGAAATAAAATTCATTTAGAAATAGGGTCCCTTTTTCTTTTTATAGAAATAAAAGAATTAGAAATAAAGATTCATTGTTTTGAAAAAGCTCATCTTTGTTTATATACAAACCAAATACAACATTCAAAACTTCCGATCCGATCAAATATAGAAGACCTTATCATAAAAAACAAGTCAAGTATAAAAGTCCAATGAATAACAATCGCAATCGGAGATCGGAGAAAACCCTTAGAGGAAATTTGACATAGAAACCCAAATCCTCCGATGCGATTAGTTCGATCGCAAAACTTCAATCGCAAAGAGTTTAAGTTATCCATTCACATACTTCCGATACGATGCGACCAGTCGCAATCGCATGATCGGGATACTCTTTAATAAGCTCTTTGCGGTCAATTTCAAATTCTCCGATGCGATGCGCGTTATTATAATAAACGCTTTTCAAAAGAAAACAAACATTTGTTCGTTTAAATGACAAATTTTGTTTATATGGTGGACCCCACCATCGGAAATCGGAGAAAGCTATTAATAATCCTTTTCGATTGAAACTTCCCGATCGCAATCTATAACCATCGAATCGGAAATCGGAAAAGTTTTCAATCGCAATCGGCCAATCAAAGAAATCTGTATTATGATATTTATGTGCCATTTGAAAACTTTCGATGCGATTGATAAATGATATTTATTACATTCGAAAAGTTCAAGATAGGTGAATATTATAATATTTCACAAGCGCCAAATCTCCATTTGTACGTGGGTATTCAATAGCAAAATCGAATGAATATTGGTTGATGATTTCGTTTTTAATACGTGAGTGTGACCCAAAAAGAACATTTATGCGCTATACGAAACCAATAAATAACGAATCATGAGTTCATAATCGCTCCATTCAAGTTGCTTTTTTGTCACGACTGAAAGTTTATTGTTTTGCAGAGCCAAGGAATACTGAACCCTTTCGTTCACAGACAAAGGGAAATAGCATCAAACACAGAAATGCCGAAGAGAGCGAGGAGAGCCAAGACCGTTGTTCCTGTTAAGTTTGTTGAGACTCCTACAGTCTCAAAAGAGAAGCCAACAAAACTGGGATTAGTTACAGATACATCATGCCAAGGGCTCGGAAGAATGACGTGGGAAGGAGTTTACAATCTATTGGAGAAAGAAAACCCCAAAGTCATAGTGGAAAAGGCATCAGTTCCAGACGAAGATAGCTCAGATTCCGACTCTGAGATTACTGAAAAATCACTTGCAAATTCATTTCTGCATCGAATTGTAGCCAGAGCAAGCATCATGCCTTATTATGATGTAATTCGATGGGTCATCGATAATGTGAAGATAAAGGACAGAACGTTTGTTTCAGCTTCTGGAGTGTCTTTTGGGTCGTTTAAAGCAGAAGACATTAAAGCTATGTATCATCTTCCTGATCCGCAAAAGGTGTGTAACAAATAATTTGTCAAAGAGTTTGCTGATAATAATAAAGTTCAATCCGATCCTATCAAATATTGGAGGAAAAATCCTGAGAATCACAGAAATGAAGCATCCGGTATGTATTCTGTAGATTCCCTCTTACCTCTGTATTGCTATGTCGCTGCCATGATGTGTAGATTATTTGGTAATGATAATTCCGCTAGGTTTTCTATACAAATGGTCCCATTAATCTTAGCTGCTGTTAATTCTGACATTATGGACTGGGCTGTTATTCTTTCTGATAGAATGGCTAATAGAATACTCGAGTACAGACAAGATAAAACCACTGGAAATTCCACTCCTTTTTTCTTTTGTGCCTATATTGTAGACGCTCTTTGTTTTAATTTCGAGTTTCCCTTGTTAGGATGGAGATGGACTCCCAAAGACCCTACCCCAATTCATATATATCATAAAATTCTTTGGAAAGTTCATTTCCAAGATAATGTGTATAGAATATGCCATGGTTTCCTTATCCCTGTCTTTCAAACCATTTTCAATCGCTTCCCTCCTAGATTCTCTGATAAAGCTAAAGCCGACTTATCCTCAATCGGAGATTGGTTTGGAGAGGAGAAATTTACATACATCAAGATTTTTGGGAGTATTGTATAACCCCATGTTCTTTCTCTTATTGTTCCAGACAAACTTCTCGCCCAGGAAATTTCCTATCAATTAACAGTTGAAGGAATATCCAGAGCTTTAAACAACAGTAAGAAGAGAATGTGGCCTCAATTCCCATTCAATTGTGGTCAGTTTACTTTAAATTACTTCAAACATGCAGAAAAGGAAGTCGCCAAAATAAAGGGTTGTAAATTTGCAACCATTCCAGGGAGACAGTATGATCCGCGACAGATAGCCTTTAATGTTACTGCTTCAGTTTCAATTGCTCGATTTGAGCATGAACCAGATGAGTTTGATGATTTGTTTGTTTCGTTGAATTATTTTCCTCAAATTTATGATTTAGCCAAGTCTAAATTCCAGAAGGAAGAAATGAATAAATTTTTGTTATTCAGAAGTCAAAGATTGTTGAGAGTTCCTCTAGACCAACTGAGAATTCCTATACAAGGGTCAGAGACAGAGGGTACATCTGGCAAAACGCCAGGAGAAACATCTTCCAGTAAAGTCATTACACAATCGGTTATTAACCAGCCAACTGTACATATTGAAAAGGTGAGCACTGATGGAAAACCTGATGCTCAGAAAGAGAATACTGATGGTAAATCTGATCGAAATACTGAACAGCAGTCCACTGCTCAAACAATAGAAAAATGCACAAGTACTGATACTAATGTGCATAATAAAAAAGGAGGATCGGATAGCAAAACCATTGAGCAGAAAAAAGATACAGAGAAAGCAGACACGCAATTGGGAGGAAAAGAAACTACTGAGAAAATTATAGACTCTGCTGATCTTAATGTTTCCTCTCAATTATTGAGACAATATGATCAATTCGCTCAGCAATTGGGACTACAGGATAAAGATAAAGAGCAAGTAGAGCAAGATGTCGAAATCATTCCTGAACATCCTACAAGGCAGATTGTATTGAAGATTGAGGAGATCCCTCCTTTAGATGTATTTTACAGCCCTAAACATAAGGGTGTTGTTAGAAGACAGAGAAAAAGAAGGAAGATGGATCAGGACATGTTTTCTACTCCACAGGAAGAATTTATGAATATTGTTTACAAGAATAATGAAGTGAATCCATCTGAGGATCTCACTAAATTGTCCCAATATGCAGGAGCATATAGTGCTGCAACAGTAAATAAAGCTGTAGAAGTTTCTCAGATGATGACTCAGAAAGATCTCCATATAGCTTTACTTGAAGAGCAAGCTAAGGAAAGTCAGCAAAAGATTACTCAATTGGAACAACAACTACAAGATCAAGAACTCAGGTCCAAAGAGTTAGAAGAACAGCTTGCCAAAGAAAAGAAGAAAGTTGATGAGCAGGTCTTAGGCAAACAACAACAATTGAATGAAGAAATTTCCAAGTTACAAGGTTTGTTACAAAATGAGAAGAATGCGAAGATTGTACAAGAAAAGGAATTTCAAACAGCTTTAGATAGGTTCAAAGATTTCCCTAAATTAAGTGAATTCAAATCAGAAGCTCTTGAAGCTAATAAACTGTTGTCTCAACAATTGAATGAATTTTGTGCAAAACTATCACAGGCAGAACCATTTTGTGATATTACCTCATCCTTGATCCAGAACATTATTACTCTCAGACAAGAAATTGATGATGCTGATGAAAATATTTCTGAATTTCTTACTTGGAAAGATACAGAAAAAGGAAGAGAAGCTAATCTTCCTAGGATAGAAGAAAGACATAAAGAAATCTTGTTTACAGAATGGGAACATCAGATAATGAAAGCTGAGAGAGAAATATCAAGAGCTAGGGGCATGATGAGTAATATCACGCAATTTATCAATGACAGCTTGTATTCAATCAATCTTATTTCAGACTGTGTTCCTAGAAGTTTGCCTAAAGTGAAAGAAACAGAAAACAGGTGGAAAGAAGAAATGGTGAATAAAAGTCAACAAATCGACAAACTTCAAGCAATATCTTGGGAAAATATGTGGACCTATTTAATAAAGCCAAACAATCAACAAATGGCTATTAAATTCCTTTCAAATGTTGTCGATTGTTTAATTCCAGAATTTTCCGATGCCACCTACGCTGGACAGCTGCATTCCGAGATGAGTCATCCACCAAGGCTCCAAGATATGCTGAAAATTTGCAACTTGGATACATCAAGCGAGAAAGAAAAGAAATGAATCAGTTTCATTTAAGATAGCATTTCTGTTTTTAGTTTGATAGATTGTAGCAGTAGTAGTAGGATTCTGTTTATGTAATTTCTTATTTAAATCCCTCTCATGCATTTAGAGAGGGATCCGGAGTTGTAATATTTTTTGGACTTGGAGCTTACATTTCTGTACTCCATTCCCTCTTATATTTTATAAAGGATCACATCTGGTGATTTTGTGCTGAAATTATCTTTGAAGTGTTTCATTTCTGTACCTTTGGATTTAATTTTACATCGGAGTTACTGGATTAGAGTATCAGATTTCACTTGACAGTCTTCAAGATGAATGAGGTATTTCTATCTGTTCACTGTTGATTTCCTTTGTTATATGATATTCGCTTGAAAATTTGCTATCATTTATATATATTTGGTTTTTATAACGTTTCCTTTTATATATCATTTCTGAGTATAATTGAAATGCTATCTTTCATAGGCATATATAGATGGTATACAATGATGAATGCAATATGCTAATATAACTATGTTTAATTTCTTAAACAGAGTTATCTTTATTCGTTTCTGCACATTTCATTTTAAATAATAATACATTTTCATGGTTATTGTTAAATTGGAACAATCTTAAGTTGTATTCACATATAATTACCCGGGTTAGTGTTAGAATTTCTTTATCAGCATTTAGTTTAATTAGATAGTTTTATTTCAGTCAATTTAGTCCCATTTCCACTCATCCAAATCAACCCATCACCAACCCATTTAGTTATAAGGAAACTGGTCCTTTAAATCCAGTCGGAGCCACCATACCAAACGGAAAAGGAGCTGTCCTAAGGTCCCGACTGGGTGGTTTTCCCCAATGTTTGAAGCAGAGATTTTCTAGGCTTCAACACCAGGCTGCAGAAGACAGATTTTGGGTATTGCGGGAGGCACCATCCATAAAACCGACATAAGGAGTAACAAACATCTGCACAATAAGCAACGACACAATAAGGAGGAAAACTGCTCGCAAAGAAAACCAAGCCAAAAATGTACAAAAATGAAAAGACACCTATGTAAAAAAGAAACATGCACGAGAAACTCATGCATAGTATTTTTTGAGATACAATCAATTTCTAGGCTAATCCAGAGGATAAAATTCATAATCAATTAGCTCATAAGCCCCATTTTTCAAAACAAGCTTAAAAATATAGGGCCCATGCCACATCGGTTGGAATTTTCTTGCCCCCAACTTATTGTGAGCTTGGTCATATAGGAGGATGAGGTCTCCTTCTACAAAGGAACAAGGGGAAACTGACTGGTCAAAATGAGCTTTGACCCGATTTTTCTGTGCTTCTATGAAAAGAGAAAAAAAAAGGATGAGTTTCATCAAGCCTCTCTAAATATAGAAGACACTCTTCTTCTGGAGAAGTATTAGGCAGCAATTCAACAACTATCTTGAGAGAAGGGATTTCACATTCAATCAGAAGGGTAGCTTCCAGACCATAAACAATATGGAATGGAGTGAATTTGGTCACATCCTTAACTGAGCTTCAGTAAGCCCAGAGAGCTGAAAACAACATCAGATGTCAGTTTGACTTGTGCATCCCAATCGTACGTTTAAGCATAGTGACGAGAATCTTGTTCACGGTTTCAACCTGGCTATTAGCTTGAGGGTAATACAACATTGAGCTTTCGTGATGAAAACCCAACTTAGAAGTCAACTCAGCCATCATGTAATGAAGAAAATGAGAACCATGATTAGTAAAAATGGCTTGAGGGACACCAAACCTAGTAATGACATGATTGAATAGAAGTTGTGCAGCTGTCTTACCGTCGGCTGTAAGTGTAGGCATTGCTTCGGCCCATTTTTTGAAGTAGTCAATGGCTATGAAAATATAAGCATGCCCCCCTAGTTGAGTGAGGGTTACACGTCATAAATAAATGCCCCACTTCGCAAAGGGACCAATGGTAATGACAGGATGAAGGTGTGTGGGTGACGCGCACATCTGGCGCTGATAAATATGGAAATCGTGATACTTACGAAGAAAAATAATGTAGTATTTAATAATGGTGGGCAAGAAATAGCCAACACAAAGAATCTTCTGTGCAGTAACATATCCAAACATGTGACCAACACAAGCGCCAAAGTGGCAATCATTGAGGAACTTTCCAGCCTCCTCGAGAGTCAAACACTGGCGGAGAACAGAATAAGCTCCAATGCGGTAGAGAGTATCTCCAACTATGCAATAAGGTTGCGAATGATGGAGGATGCGTCGACGAGCCTCCTTCGTAAACTCAGATTGAAAGGTGGAAGTCTAAAGAGATATGATGATATCACCGTACCAAGGATCGAGGGTGCTAATTAGAAAAAGTGTGTTGTCCGGAATGCATTCGTCAAAACTAGATGGAATAGAATCAGAAGGGAGAGAAAAAATCAAATCGGCGAAAACCAATGACTCCTTTTATTTGGAAGTAGTAAACTCCAAATATAACTCTTGGAGCATATAAATCCACTTCGAGTATTTGCTCCGCAGTAATTTACGAGTCAATATGTAAGTCATGGGGTTGCAATCAGAAATAACGGTCATTGTGCGCAACAAAATATAGTGAAGGAAATGTTGAAAACTTGAAGAGAAGCCTGTTGGCTCCCCGTGATTTGCAAGATTGGAAAGAACAACTCTGCAGGGAACCACATCAAACCACTTTGGAGTCCAAGGACCTAGCCTTCCTGGAATCAGAGAGGGCTCTCTCTATGTATGTGTTTGTAAATGATATGTATATATGCTTTTGTTTTACGATTTTAGGCTAGTTATGAAGTTCTTAGGACTATTTGTTTTTTTTGATTGGTTGATAGGTCAATGGTGTGATTAATTGATGGAGTGTTTCAGTTGAATAGATGGACTGTGAGAAACATTAATCCATTGGGCTATGGTGTCATAAAAGGATTTAATTGTTCACTAACTCTGCAAGGGTTTTCATAGGGTAAGCTAACTATATCAAGTGGATCTCTTAGATTAGATGGAATATGAAATGACAATAAGTTGTGAAAACAAAAAAACTAAAGGGAAATTAAGAATCCTTTAAATTTACTTCAACAAGAAAAGCCTTTTAGGTAACTGTTTAAGAAAAACCAAAGGACAAGGAAAACCATAGACTTCTTTGGCCAAACTCAAATAAGAAAACCTTTAAGACAACAATCCAACAATCCTGTAATTACTTTCAGACAAGGAAAACATTTATGATAACAATCAGCATAATCAAAGAGAAATTAAGAATTCTTTAATCACCTAAAATTACCTTTGCAGAAATAGTTTGATACAAACCAAAGGAAAGGGCATATCGTAGACTTCTTTGGTTGTACTCTACTGAATCATTTCCAGGACAACAAGCTAGGTGGAACTAGAGAGAAATTAAGAATTCTTTAATCAGACCTTGCAGAAGAAAACATTAAGGTAAAGAAAGAAGATAGAATCAGGGTGCCAAGACAACATATCCTAATCTAAAATTTATGTTCTTTTATCAAATAAATAATGGACAGAATGGAAAACAGAAGGAAAACATTGACAAAGAAGGATAACTTCACCATTAAGATAGCTCAAGAATCCTATGAACGTGCTTGTATTACTGATGTTCAAAACAGTTAATTATTCTAGTGCAATGATCTTTGCAACTTAGAGTATTCTGAAATCTAGCCTAGCAGCTCATTAACTATCTCAGCAATTATCAATCCACCAACCAACCAACACTAAAAATGAAAAATACATGCAGTATTTATCTATAAAAAGAGGAGGTGATCCTAAGCTAGGGTTTCAGATTTGTATTTATTACAGATTTAATGTGTTTTTTACCTTTGAGACCACGCAAGGCCCAAGGAAAAATATCTGTGACTATCTCACTGTAATAATAACTTCAAACTTAACTGCTTAGCTAACTTTTGAAGGATGTTTGAATTTTAGGCTCCTTTAATAACTTCTGAGTAGCTGGGAAATATCTCTAACTATTTCAATAACTGTTGTTGTCTTTATTGAAGTGAAGCAGGTTGTAGGTGGAAAAATGTGTCCCTAAAGAAGTAAATGTTGTTTGTTTAGTTATTCGGATCTGTCTCTGTGTCAATCTACCTTTGAATTTATCCTTTAAACTCCATTTAGGCCATTTTAAACTTGGATTTGTCTTCACTGTCTACCTTGTTGTCTTCTCCTTAACTCTGCCTTTATCTATGATCTATGATTGGCCCTTTAATCCATGATTTTGTCATTAACTTCTAACTTTAACCTTTAATCTTTTGATTAACCTTTTAATCCTTCGTCTTTTTTCTCACTGATTGTGTTTCTTCGTTTTTTTTTACCCCTATATGCCACTGTCATAAACCTCTTTGTTGCTTTGATGTAATTAAATGACCATCAATGGTCATGTTCCATTGATGTTCATTCTTTAATTCGTCATTCTGGGCCTTCTTGATGAAGACACTTGATGGGTCGTCACCCAGGGAGTTTATAGAAAAATATTGGGACCTCAGAAATGAAATTTATGCGTTGATCCTTTAGCAACCTTCTCATTAAAATCAATTAATTAGTTAAAAACTTGCGCGGGAGGGGTTGCTACATTTATTTGGGCTTTTTCGAGTGTTATATGTGCTTTTAGAGGTGTTAATGGCAGATGAAGGCTTCATCATAAAGGCATAGGCCTTTGGAGCATTTGAATAGGGTGGTGGTATCGGGTTTTGGCAGAAGGGAGAAGGGCATTTTTTGCATGGGAGGGAGGCATTTTTCACGTGGAGCAAAGGTGGTAAGCGGGTTTGGGTGGATGGATGCAATTCCGTTGGACGGCTACCACGTGGAAAAGGGTACAATGGCAAATACCGTTTATTTCGTGCGTTTTGGAGGCGTTAAATGCTGGGTGGACACTGGTGTGATATCAACCGTAGACCGTTGGATCTTGAGGGATAGAGATCAACGGTGGTCAGGGCGAATGGAGTGTCGGGTTTTTGAAAACAGGGTGGAGCCCAGTGGTTGCGTGGCGGGGTTTTAATGCATGGTAGGGACCAGGGAAAAGGAAAAAGGGGCGGGGTTTATTTATAAAGGTGGGGGCTTAACATATAGTGGGGTTTGGTGTATGCGGGGTCCAGGGGTTTAATAAAATAAGCAGAAGTGCCTATTTTTAAAGAATAAGGCAGGGTTATGAATAAGAGGAGGCACTTATAAATAGGGGTCAAGCTTTTTAATTTTAAAAAAAAGTTTTAGTTTAAAAGATGGTTCTCGAAAGGTCTAATTTTTATTTTAAAACAATGTAAAAATGACTTTTTACATTGTTTTAGTGTGAATAAGGATGAATGATGAAGTTGAGGCGATTAATGGGGTTTTTATAGATGAAATTGGGCCTTTGGGTAGGGGAAAAAGGTGAAAATTAGAGGGTCAAGTTCAAACATAAGTTCTCAAGGTAGGAGGGTAATTTTGAGAAGGAATACTGAGAGATAGTGAATTAGGACAGAGAAAGATAATGCAGGTAGTGAGATTTCTAAAGAAAGATGATAGTCAAGTAATGTTATCTTCGGCAAATTGTAGAAAATCCATAGTCACCTAGTGATATTGTGAATACAGGAGACTAACACAGCCAACGCCAACTTCTCGACATGTGCGTAACGTGTTTCAGTATCAATAAGATTACGAGACAAATAGTAAATTACATGCTCTTCACCATCATCGTCGTCTTGCAATAGAACCATGGCAATAGTGCTAAACGCGGCAGCCAAATAGAGGGAGTAATCGCAATGATAATTGGGAGGAGACAACAAAGGAGCATTGATAAGCAACATCTTCAGTGCATCGGAGGATTTTTCGAAAATCTCATCCTAGAGGAATGGGATGCCTTGCTTAAATAATCGTGTAAAGCCTTTGGCCACTTCAGCATAGTTCGGTATAAAATAGCACAGGAAGTTAGCTTTCTCTTGCAGTCTCTGTAGCTGATGTAAGGAGGAAGGAGAGGGGAGATTAACAATAGCTTCAACTTTGAGGGGATCGAGACAAATTCTATCTTTAGAGACTATAAATGCTAAGATTCTACTGAAATCAACATAGAAGACACACTTATGCGGATTGAGCCGAATTTTATAGCATCGATAGTGAAGAAATATTTGACGCAGATGATCTGGGTGGACTTTACACTTATTCAAATGATATGGAATGTCATCCAGGTAAGGTTGAACAATGCGCTTGATATCATGGAAGGTATATTAAATTTCTCTTTGAAATGTAGCCCCAACATTTTTAAGACCAAAAGGGAGCTTATTATAGGCGAAAGTACCCCAAGGATAGATAAAAGTAGTCTTGTGTTGTGTTAGTCATCAATATTTTTCATTATATATAGATAAATAATAGATTGGTTCTAGATTTCTGAAAACAACATTCCTTGAACATTGTGAGTTTTAGAAATCTCACTGCCTTTGTTATCCCTGTAGAAATTCTTTCACTATTCTATCAACCTTTCCATTTCATGGTCACCCTGCCACTCTCGAAAGACTCCTTACAGGCTCGTGCCACTCATCTCCATCCTTTTTCCTGCCTATGACCTCATTACTCTATTTTCCCTTACCCATAACTCCATTTTCCATCTAGGGTTTCCCATGTTCCCCAAGTTCCTCAAGCATTGATGGTCTCAAAACTATCTCTGTAGGCTCTTTAGATAAATCAAGTACATTGGATTTTGGATCTTCAATACAACAATTTGACAAATACTCTGTTTTTTAACTTGAAGCCTCCAAGCCAATTTTCAGTCAAAGATCATGGTCAAAGAACCCCCCACTAGGTCAATTAGGGTTTCATATGTTCCAAGGACATCATTTCCAAATAAGACTATCATTCAGTTTCAGAGTCTGCACATGAGGTAATGGAAAAGCTTGACACTTTTGCAGAAGTATTGAACTTTCCATCAGTAGAAGGTTTTGATAAGGTAGATGGTTTGTTCCTAAGAGAAGACAACTCACACCAGAAGAAAGGGAAGAAATCTGGTCTTAAGGAAAACTAGGGTTTTGCACTTGATAGTCCAGCAGAGTGTCAACATAGTAATCAATTGTAGAAATGGCACAAAGAAGGTAAAAATATGATTTGAACTCCATGATGACAACAAAGGAAGGTTCTGAAGATTCCACTGTGATCCATTTCCAGAATTGTAAAGGGTGAGTGTATCATGCCTCAAAAAAAGTAAAAATGTGAAGAGTATCAGTAAGAGAAGGCTAGGTTAGTGTTTTCAGGCACCTGTAAATCAGAAGTGTCAAAGAAGGTAAAAACATGGTTGAAACTCCATGGTACAGACATAAGAGGGTTTTAAAATTGTTGCTCTGAGAAATCCTCTAAAAGGTTTTTAATGAGCTTGCCATGACTAAATGAGTGGAAGAGATGAGTTGAATTTCAAGGTGGCAACAAAAGGGGTTCTGAAGTTGCTGCCTTGTGTTTGAGTCCCAAAGGTGTCAAAATAATTTTTTCATGCCTCCAAGAACAAAGGGAAAAGTAAAACTCATCATTTCAGTAACCTGCATCGAAAACAGTGTAAAAGGTTAGTGTGAAAAGGTGAAAGGCTGAGTTGAATTTCACAATCAAAACCACAAAGGATTTTGAAGCTAATATTATGTGTAATGTTAGAAAATTATACATTATGGAGCAATGCAACACATAAAATATGCGGAAAATACAAGCACACAAAAAAACATAAAACCAGAGAGACACAGATATACGTGGTTCACCCAGTTTGGGCTACATCCACCCCGAACAGCCAATACTTCCTTTATATTATCCAGCAAAATGAAAAGACAAAACCTACAACAGATCTATTGTAATATCCTCTGTTCTCTCTCATAGTCTCCCTCTCTGTTTCTCGCTCCGAGAATACACATGCAATACATAGCCGAAATACAATACCCTCATATATACAAGGGGGTTGCCTTCTAGGGCAAAAAACCCTAATCTAAACATAACTTCTACCATCAGATCATTTTCCTAATGAACGGCCCAGATTGACTAGAAATTACTATACTTTTACAAGGAAATTTTACATCTGTTTTTAGCTTCGGGGGCGCTGCCCCCGAAAACCCTCACTAGGGGGGGCTCCAAAAAGCGCTGCCGCCCCCCCTGGACCCCCCATGGCAGCGATTAATTACGGGCAGCGTTGCCGCCCCTTTGAAGGTATAGGGTTCCAATGTTGTGATACAAATTAAACAAGATAATCAGGCTCCACACCCAACAATCTCCCACTTGGAGACTGATTGTAGCAACTCCATCGCTGCTTCATTTGCTGGACAACGACTCCTCTTTGGACCTGGCTATTCCTCATCTTCATCATCATCCTTGAAGACCAATTGAAACTGAGCACATTCTCAGTTTCTCCCTGGTTACAACTTTTGTTAGCATATCTGCAGGATTCTGGCTAGTGTGTATCTTTTCCAACTTCAACTCTCCGTCTTCCAATATTGACCGTATGAAATGGTACTTGAGATGTATGTGTTTAGTCCTGGAATGAAATGCTGAGTTATTTGCAAGATGAATAGCACTTTGGCTATCACTATATAGTGTGCCCATATCATGCTTCTTACCCAATTCATCCATAAACCTTTGTAACCAAATCATTTATTTACTAGCCTCTGTAGCAGCAACATACTCGGCTTCTGTTGTTGAAAGTGCAACAACACTTTGGATTTTTGAAACCCAACTGACAGCTATTCCACCTACAGTAAATACATATCCTATAGTGCTCCTCCTGTTATCTCCGTCACCTGCCATATTTGCATCAACATATCCCTGTAGAGTAATGTTTGAACCACCAAATAATAATGCTTGATTTGTGGTACCTCTCAAATATCTGAGAATCCATTTTACTGCCATCCAATGTTCTTTTCCTGTATTTTTCATGTACCTGCTTACAACTCCCACTGCATGTGCAATATCAGGCCTTGTGCAGACCATTGCATACATTAAGCTTCCAACTGCTGATGCATATGGAACTTTAGACATATAATCCATGTCTTCTTGGGTCTTTGAGCACATCTCCTTACTAAGTTTGAAATGGCTAGCAAAAGGTGTACTAACTGGTTTTGCATTCTGCATATTAAATCTTTTCAACACCTTTTCTATGTACTCATTCTGAGACAATGTTAATTTGTGATTTTTCATGTCTCTAGTTATCCTCATACCAAGGATTTGTTTTGCAGCTCCCAAATCCTTCATTGCAAATGAATTTGCCAATTTTCTTTTGAGCACATTTATTTCTTGCATGTTAGACCCTCCAACAAGCATGTCATCTACATACAATAACAATATAATATAGCTGCCATCATTTTTCATTTTTAGATAAACACAATGATCAGAGTGACATCTAGTATAACCTTGTTCAGACATGAACTTGTCAAATTTTAGATACCACTGCCTTGGAGCCTGTTTTAAGCCATACAAGCTCTTCTTTAACCTGCACACCAATTTTTCTTTCCCTTTTAACTCATATCCTTCTGGTTGCTGCATGTATATCTCTTCCTCCAAATCTCCATGGAGAAATGTTGTCTTTACATCTAACTGTTCAAGATGTAAATCTTCCGCTGCTACAAGACTTAAGATAGTTCTGATTGAATTCATCTTAACAACGGGAGAAAATATTTCATCAAAATCAATACCTTTCTTTTGTGCAAACCCCTTCACCACAAGTCTAGCTTTGTACCTCTGTTTTCCTCCATCTTCTTCCTTCAGCCTGTAAACCCATTTATTTTGCAATGTAGTTTTACCTGCAGGCAACTTGACTAAGTCCCAAGTATGGTTATGCATTAAGGAGTCCATCTCTTCTTCCATGGATAGCTGCCACTTCTTCCTACTTTCAGCTTGCATTGCTTCTTCATAACATTTAGGTTCACCAGAATCAGTTAGCAATAAATAATATAATGAAGGAGAGTATCGTTCAGGGGGTCTACTTATCCTGGTAGATCTTCTAACACCACTTTCAGGTGTTTGAGGTGCCTGTTGCTGTTGTGGTGGTTGCTGCTGCTGTGGTTGTTGATTATTATTATTTTTAGGCACCTTTACTTTTTCAGTTATCTCATCAAGAACTGTGTATTCCTTGCTTTCTTTTTCATGTTTCTTTTCCTGCAACTGATTCTTATACAAGACCTTTTCATTGAATATTACATCTCTGCTCCTAATGATTTTGTGATTTTCATAATCATATAAGCAATAACCAAAATCATTAGCACCATATCCAATAAAGGTACATTTCTTTGATTTTTCCTCAAGCTTTGTTCTATTTTCTTTATTAATATGGAAAAAGGCCTCACAACCAAAAGGCTTTAAAAAAGAGTAGTTTACCTTTTTACCTGTCCATGCTTCCTCTGGAATACCACCATCCAAGGAACTTGAAGGCCCTCTGTTTATTAGATAAACAACGGTATCTACAGCATCTACCCAAAATTGTAAAGGCAATCCTGCATGCAATCTCATGCACCTTGCACGCTCCATGATTGTTCTGTTCATCCTTTCTGACACACCATTTTATTGTGGTGTTCTTGGAACTATCTTCTCTCTATGAATTCCATGCTCTGAACAGTACCTATCAAACTCTTTGCTGCAATATTCACCTCCATTGTCTGATCTGAGACGCTTCAACTTCTTTCTTGTCTCAATCTCAACCAAAGCTTTCCATTTCTTGAAAGTATCAAATACATCAGATTTATTCTGAATACAATAAATCCATGTTTTTCTAGTTGCATCATCAATAAAAGTAACATAATAACGAGAGCCACGGAGAGATGATACCTGAGCAGGTCCCCATACATCTGTATGCACAAGCTCCAATTTTTCGCTCTTCTTTTCTTTCCCAACTCTGAGAAATCTGACTCTCTTTTGTTTTCCATAAATGCAATTATCACAGAAATCCAAATCAACATTCTTCAAACCTGGCAACAAATTTCTTGAGTGAAGAATCTTCATTCCCTTCTCACTCATGTGTCCGAGCCTATGATGCCATAATGCTGCATCTGCTCCTTTGGAAGTTAAAGCATTAACCGAGTTAGAAATACCATTGCATAAATACAATGTACCAACCTTTTCACCTTTTGCTATTACCAGCGCTCCTTTGGTGACCTTCCAAGTTTTATCTGTGAAAGTTGTCACACAACCTTCACTGCCTAACTGCCCTGTTGAAATCAGAATTTTCTTCAGATCTGGAACATGCCTTACCTCCTTTAGTAGCCATTGGTTTCCATTCTATTTTTTTACAAGAACTTTACCCATTCCAACAATTTTACAGGGTTTATCATCACCCAAACTAACTTGTCCAAAATCTCCTTGAACATAGTCATGAAAATATTTCTTATCAGGTGTGGCATGGAATGAAGCCCCTGAATCTACAACCCAAGAATCGGTAACATTTTCGAAAGAAAGAATCAAAGCATCTTGTAACACATCACCTGTCACATTTGCTTCATGATTGTTTTCTTGCTGTGTGTCTCCTTCTTTTCCCTTCCGAGATCTACAGTCTTTCTTTAGGTGTCCTTTCTTTCCACAATTCCAGCACACTATCCCCGATATGGACTTGGATCTGCCTTTCCTTGATTTACTGTGATATCCCGAGCTCTTTCCTCTTTCCATTCTTCTTCCCCTAGACTCTGCACTCAAAGCATTACCCGATGTCTCACCGGAGCTTTTCCGTCACATTTCCTCACTAAGGATAGCACCAACAACATCATCAAACTTTAAAGTACTAGATCGAGAGACAGAGTTACTAATGGCCATAACTAAACCATTCCAGCTTTCTGTTAATGAGCACAAGAATAACAGAGCTCTAACTTCATCATCAAAGTTTACCCCTACAGAACTTAACTCACTGGTAACTGTATTAAATTCATTTAAATGGTTTGCAACAGATCCACCTTCCGACATCTTCATATTAAATAGTCATTTCATAAGAAATACCTTGTTTGGGGCTGAGGGTTTTTCATATAGTTTCGCCAACGTATGCATCAAACCCTATGTTGTTGTTTCCTTCGAAATATTGAAGGCGACTGATGCTGCAAGGCACAACTGTATTGTTCTGAGTGCCTTTCTATCAAGAATGTTCCATTCCGCATCTGTCATGGCCGCCGACTTCTTTGTTTTTCTTCTCAATGGTAGGTATAGATATTTTTGATACAAATAATCTTCCATCTACATCTTCCACAGCGGGAAGTTTTGGCTGTTAAATTTCTCGACCCTAAACTTACCATCGTCTGCCATTTCTCCCACTCGAATCAGGAACCTTTCTTTCCTGCGAGTTTATCAGCCAAATATACCTTCGGCTCTGACACCAGTTGTTAGAAACTTATATATTATGGAGCAATGAAACACATAAAATATGCGAAAAATACAAGCACACAAAAACACATAAAACCAGAGAGACATAGATATACTTGGTTCACCCAGTTTGGGCTACGTCCACCCCGAACAGCCAGTCCTTCCTTTATATTATCCAGCAAAATGAAAAGACAAAACCTACAGCAGATCTACCGTAATATCCTCTGTTCTCTCTCACAGTCTCCCTCTCTGTTTCTCACTCCGAGAATACACATGCAATACACAGCCGCAATACAATACCCTCATATATACAAGGGGGTTGCCTTCTAGGGAAAAAAACCCTAATCTAAACATAACTTCTACCGTCAGATCATTTGCCTAATGAACGGCCCAAATTGACTAGAAATTACTATTCTTTTACAAGGCAATTTTACATCTATTTTTAGCTTCGGGGGTGCTGCCCCCGAAAACCCCCGCCAGGGGGGGGGCTCTGAAAAGCTCTACCGCCCCCCCTAGACCCCCCACGACAACAATTAATTATGGGCGGCGTTGCCGCCCCTTTTGAAGGTATAGGGGTCCAATGCTGTGATACAAAGTAAACAAGATAATCAGGCTCCACACCCAACATGTAATCATCATAGAATCATCAAAATGCACTTGTCAAATCTCAACAGCATAAAAGCAAAGCCAAGACATTGTTTTCAGTCACCTGCAAGGCAAAAGTAAAAAATATCAGTGAAAAGGGCAAAGAAGGTTTAAAATAGTAGGAAGTGGGTTTCAGAGACTAAATTAATATTCTATCTACCCATCAAGCCCATCTAACACTTCAAGACATTCATTTTTGCCTTGCAGAGAACTAGAAATTTAAAACGGAGAAGAAATTGTGAATTTTTAAGACAAAAATGGGCAAAGTGTTTTGGCGCTGCGCCCCTGGAAACCGACACCGCGCATTTATAAAATTTTCCCTGTGTTTTTTATACAGGCGTTGCATGCCTGGAACGTGGTGTTGCGCCCTTGCCTGGCTAACCCACAATTTGCGTTTGGCGTTGCGCCCTTGGACTAGGCACTGTGTGCTTCACCTAGGAGTTGTTGGGTGCTAAAAGGTGCCTTTTAAAACTCCTATTTATCCCACATTAATTATCGACCCGGGCAAGTCATCTTATTTCAAGAGTGTACACAATATGCGCACGCTATAATCCCAGAGATTAATGTTTCTTAAAATGTAGTATAGATCTTTAAAATACAAGAATAAATGGATGCTTTTAATAAATCCCACTTGCAACTAAAGGAAACTCAATGCTCTAAAACTAAATAATTCATTCAGAAAAGTAACAGGAATTATCAGTCGAGGATACAGTAGCAATAACTCATTCCTCTTTTAACTGATGTAAACTAATCAAGCATAAATAAGATCCTCAATCTGAGAGCTTTGACAACAATAGCCAATGTTCTTTACAGTTGTTGATCTCACACACAACACACTAAATAACCAATTGGAAATTGCAATGAATTAAATCAATAATGCTACTGCAACTGATGGAAATGAGATAATTATGCTAACTGTAAGAATGCTAAAAGGTAAAACTAAATGATTGCAGAAAGTAAATGAGCAGCAACGCCATATAATAGAAATAGACAACAACGCTTATGTGACTGCAATGAACAACAAAACTAAGTTACTGAAATGAACATCGAAGATCTATAATTAGAATGAGCAACACAACAATATACTTGCAGAAATAAATGATCTTGTTATGAGGGAAAAGAACATCAACGCAATTCAATTGCAGAAAGTAATCATTAAACAAACCACACTTGTAGAAATCTGAAATAAGGAAAACCACATTTTATGGTACAGGAACGACAAGTAGATCCACCAGGAGTCAAGCCCTCAACCGCCAGTGAATACCGCTGGATTACTTCAGGAGATGTGTAGGAACTGCAACTGTTTTTAGATATTCATTATTGCATAATTGTTATAGAAAGCTCGTGCTCTGCATCAACAGCGAGAGTCGATGATTAAAGTTACAATTTCAATAGTAATTCTCCCATTCCTCCTATCCTGTCCTATCTATCTCTAATCTAATAATACATCTAATTCTCTCTCTAATCAGCCATCATGAATCCCCATAATAACCCCCCCTTCTATGATCTTTGTTCTGATTTAAATACACATAGAGAAAAGAAAAGTTACAACCGATATGATTAAAAATGATTCCTATTACAAAATTGGATTGCTCACAACCAATTGATCAACAAGATCATATCTGAAATATCCTTCCCTCAATCGTTTAACAGGAACAGGTCGAATTTGGTATTGCAACTAGAAGAATTTGGAAAATGGCCACAACAGCGAATCTAGGAAAATATTCCTTAGAGAACCTTCTGTTTCTCTCAATATAGGTTGAATTTGGGCAAACTGTTCTTTGTTAAAGTTAATTCGGTCCGTTTTGGAAAAAACCTATGTTTCGGATTTTCCAGATTCTTCTCCATTTGCCCAATAAGTCCAATGCAAAACTGTCACTTATTATTCCAGCTAATTTCTGAGTTGGCATATTTAATGATGAGCTGGAGATCAACTCTACAATTTGGAAAATATCTTGGAGGCTCAAATGGTGAGTGATGTTACAACAAATTTATTAATAAACCATAATTGGTAAAATCATGCATAATCATCAATTTATTAAAAATAAGGGAGAAGAAATAATATTTATCCATAAGAGCATAAATAATTATAAAATGGAATTATATGATAAATTATGATAAATTACATGATAATAAGAGTAGAAATGGATGAAACAGGTGTTAAAAAGTGATAATAATAATAAAATATTAGCGGCCCAACAGGCATTACGCACTTGGCCAGGAGGGCCTCCTACACCCTACAGACACTCAAATCAACTCAAATTTGCTCCAAGACATCACCAAGGGTTTTCAAGCACTGGTAGGGGTAAGTAAATCTCATCAAGCCCTTCTTCAAGCATTTGTGGTGATTTATACTTAAAGGAAATTGAATACCTTGAGAAGGAACTCTAGAATTGAACTTAAAAGCACTATTTGAATACTCCTTCATCTTCCTGCAAAGGGAAGTCAGTTACAAACAAAGAAATCACATTGTTCAAGGTTTCCCATTCACCCAAGTTGTCCCTGAATTTCATTTCAAATTAACATAAGTGCAAGGTGTGTCAAAACATAGTTTTAAACAAGAAACAAAGGGTGATCATTGAGTTTTGCCTCTCACTTATATTCATATACCTTACACCCTTACTCATTCACCTCATTCACTTGTAAATATTACCATTCCATTACCTTTCTGTTTCATCTCAAAATTGACATCAAATCGTAGGGTTGGAAAAGTAGAGTTTTTAAAATTTCAAGAGAGGGAGACAGTGGCAGTGATACAGAGTCTCAAGTGCCAAGAAAGCATGAGCACAAAGGTGGCCCTCTCACAATCCATAACCATCCTCTCATGGTACTAATGCATCAAGCAAAGGTAAATTAAACAATGAGGCACATATCAGTGAGGCAAATGTCAGTGAGGCAGATGCCAATGAGAAATTAAACAAGTGAAGAAAAGAGCAGTGATGAAGAAAGGGACAGTGATGAGGATAGCAGTGAGAAATCAATCAGTGGGGCATATGTTAGTCAAAGAGAGAAATGAATAATATGGCACTAAGGATTCAAGCAATGAAGAGGATAAGGAAATGAGAAGGCAGATGTCAGTGAGGCAAATGTCAGTAAAGAAGAAAGAAGCAAGGAAAAGGGAAATAAGAACAATGAGGATGGTGTCAGTGAGGCAGAGAGCATTGAATCAAAGAACAATGAGGATGATAGTAGATCAAAGAGCCATGATTACAGCGATGAAAGTGAAGAACATATCAGTGATGATATGGGCAGTGATTATGGGCAGTGATGATGGCAGTCATAAGAGCAGTAAGCACAGTGAGGCAAATAATGATGAAGCACAAAGTAGTGAGGCTGATAACAATGAGGCCTATGAAGAATATGGTGGAACCAAGGAGGCTAAAGAAAAATAAGACCTTGGTAACCTGGCTGATCCATCCCCTACAAGCATCTCAAACCTAATCAACAAGGCAAATCCAAGTTTTGGCACAAGTTTGAAGATTTTGGAATTTTGACTGTTTTAAAAGGCAAAAGGCACAGTGCCACTAGCACTGCGCTCTTTTTTTGGGAACTCTTTTGAGGATTGGCTTAAATTTTCAGATTCATCAGGCCAAGGGCATCACCCACACAAAATTTCAGATCATTTCAAGTAGATTTGGTTCTCCAAAAGTTCCAAAAACACTCAAACAACGACCTTTCTGCCCTATTTTCAGAGTTGGCGCTGTGCCCTAAGAAGTCTTGGGAGATTTCGTTTTTGAACCAGTAAATGAATTCCAATCAGAAGCATAAAGGAATTTTTGGAAATTATCCTGGACAAGCTTTCCAATGAGCTATCATGGAGCTCATTTGGACACCTAGAAGGTCTCCAAAGCTTGGTCACAAAACAGGAAATTGTTCTGGTGTAGGCACTATGCTCTTGGACCTCAGTGCTGCGCTCTTGCCTGCAAAGTCAACAAAAGACACAAATTTATGGGAAAAAGATATTTTTGAGGAATTTTGAGGCAAATCACTCCTAGTTAGCTCAAAATTTATGTTTGAATTTATTTTGCATTTATTAGCTTAGATATCTTGTGCCTTGGGCCTTGCATGGTCTCATAGGAAAAATTTGGCATTTATGAGTAGTTAATGGTTTCTAAAACCCTAGTTAGGGTTGTGGTCCTCCTTGCAAGTTAAATACTACATTGAGGCCTCATTGTACATGTTGGTTGATTGTGGAGGAAAACTTCATAGACTTTGAGTTGTGAGGAGTTTTTGGCTTTGGAGCATTGTGAAGGTTTTTGACTGAATATCAATAAGACAAGCTCATTTCCAGGATTCATGAACATGGCTAATAGTGATGTCTTTCTCATTTTGTACTTGTCATATTGTGTTTTACATATTGTTTCATCTTTCTCCTGCAATAAGATAGAAATTTTAGCTTAAGATACGTTGTCAAAAGAACCTTAAGTCTGTCTGCTTCTTTTGCATTCATGTTTTCCTCTGCTAGGTCAGTTTAGAGAATTCTTAGTTACTCTCTAATCCCACTCAGCTTGTTTATCTCAAGAATGATTTAAGGGATCCTATTCCAAGAAATTTTATGGTTAGCCCTGTCTTTTGGTATAACTTTAAACATTGTTTTTGAGGTGTTTACTTCGAAGTAATATTGATAATTAGGGTTTTGGCTGAAGAGGTTTATGGTTTTCCCATGCCCTTTTGTCCATTCTTGGAAGGTTTCTTTGAAGGTATTTGTAGTTTGATTAAGGAATTTAGGAGTTCCTTGCTTCTTAATCATTACTATATGTTATCTTAAATGTTTTCTTTTCTTGAAGGTGAAATCACTAGAGACTTTACTAGTTTACTGCTCTCTAGGGTTTGCTGGATTGTTGTCTTAATGTTTACTTGCTAGGGTTTGGTCAAAGAAGTATGGTATTCCCTATCTTTGGTTATTTCTTTATGCATAATGTTCTTACAGACTTTTCTTGTTGTATTATTTGTCAAAGGATTCTTAACTGCCCTTTTGCACCTACTTTGTTCACAATTTAATGTTCACTTCACTCACATAAGCCTTGAATATCTATTTGGCTTTGTTATACTTGCCATCCAAAACACCCTTGACTTATTATTGTACTTTTCATGGCCTTTTTCAGACTCCATAGACCAATGGTCTAAAGCTCTTACTCTATTTGTTTCTGCTTAACAACCTACCCAACCAAACAACAAACAAACAAAACCTAATCCTTATAACTAGCCTAAAATCAAAACGCTAAAATCAATCAAGTTCACATCTTTCATACAAATATAGAGAGAGCCTTCTCTGGGTCTAGGAAGGCTAGGTCATAGGACTCCAAAGACTGGTTTAATGTTACCCTTGTACATTTGGTCTTGCCAATCTGACAAATTACAGGGACCTAACATAATGGTGATCACGGTGGGACACCCTGAGTAAGTGACAACTTAGATATTCCCTAAAAAACTTAGAAAACCCAAAAATATATTTATATTGGTATCCAGTTGCTGATGGTGGATAGCAGCTTGCCTTAAGAAAGTTGAAATCATTCAACTAGTGACTCCACTAGTCTTCAATAGCCCTGTTGACCCCACTAGTTCTCACAGACTCTCCTGGGAATTTATTAATCAATCCTAATATTGCTGATGGTGGAAAAAAAAATTGAAATCTTCCACCTGGTGACTCCACAAATCTTAATAGACCTAAAGAATCCACTAGTAGAAGACTCTAGACCAGTTGAAAATATGGAGTGGCCATTTTTGATAACAAAGATGGATCCAAGGATACAACGCAGGTATGCTCCAATGAACAGAGAAGACATCCCTGGATTCCCACACAAAATGCTTCAGATAAATTGGAACACAAAACTGCCTATGTTTCAAGATGAGAAGTGTGATGACCCTTTGTTACATCTCATAAATTTTCATATATATACCTAGAGGTTAAAGGTTGAATGGCATGAAGAATGCCTCATGAAAATGTTCATGGGAACATTAGAAGGTAAAGCAAGGGAATGGTATGAAGGCCTAGACCCTGGCACCTTGTTTTCTTTGAAGGATTTCCATAAGGTATTTTATGAACATTATAAAGAAAATCATCCATCTTTATCATTAGCTAAAAATTGTTGTGATCAATCTGAAGATTTCATACAATACCTTGTAAACATTGATGGAGATTTGGGAAATTGGCATCCTGAAGATATATTAGAGGAAATACATGCATTCCATACTCAAGTTAACTATCATGAAAACCAAGAGGAGTTGGTTGAGTATGAAATCAATCAGGTAATAAAGGAAGATCCACAAGATCTCTCTGAAGGGACAAGTGATGATTCATCATCTCTTTTGTGCAAGGCTCAAGAAGCCATCCAACCTTATGATCTCTCCCAAAATAAAGAAGACCACTGTGTTTCAATCCCAGGAAAAGAAGAAGTTATTGGCCATGAACACCCTCTTTCTAATCCCTACTACCATAGATCAGAAAATAGACTTATGGATCAACATATGGTAGAGAAGTCTGCTGATCTAGTGAGCATATTGGATAACTTTCCTTATATGAATAAGCTGCCCAAGTATGATCAATATGATGATGATTATGTCCTCCAGACTCTAGCCAATGCTGCAGAACAATTAGTGATTATTTTTTGGGACAAAGACAGTCATTTTCAGCAGTTCAAATATAGTGATTAACAAATACAACTCATCTATGAAAGTGAAGAAGAAAGTGCAGAAAGTTTGGGAGAAGGACAAATAACTTTACCTCTTTGTTATACTTCATTTCAGTTCACCAAGGACAACCTTAATGTAATCAGAAATCAACAGTCTTTGGGTATTGATTTTAACAACAAAGAAGACATTCAGCCCTATGACCAACCTTCATCGGAGAGAAACTATGATTCTATCCAAAGAAAGAGAAAAATGCCTCCTCTTTTAACTGAAGAGGAAATCAATCAGATTCTAAACATGTAGCCAACCTCTAAACCATCATGTTACACCATTTTTTGGTCATCTAACCTAATATCATTAGATGAACCCAAGTACACCATGTAAGACCAATTTTACCCTAAGTAAAATTGCTTTCCTCTCTTAAATAACTTAATGGCTAACACAATAAATTGTTTCACATAGTGGCTATTTTGCCAAATTGGTCTTACTTGGGTTCATCTAATGATAGTAGGTTAGATGAACAAAAAATGGTGTAACACGTCATGTAAAAAAAAAATTTCTATCTGTTCTCCTGCTGATTTATGTGTTGCAGTCTTGCCTCATGAAGAAACAGAGGAAATGATTGATTCTATGGCTATATTTTCTATAGAAGATTTATTGCCAAAGAGTGCTTCTGCTCATCAACATGATGGTCTTCACACAGAATTCAGCCCACTCAATCAGATCATATTAGGTTTTCTAGAGGAAAACATTGCAATATATGATGAGGCTTCTAGTATAGATGATCGTGAGGAAGAGGAAGAGATTCTTTCCCAAAAGAGTCCCAAGAATAGCCAAGTGGAGGAAGGAGTAGTCCTAGATGAATCTTATTGCTCAAATCCTTAGAGATAGGTATTGTTTCAAGATCCCTTTGATGTTTCTTAAATACATTTGAAGAGGGAGTAAGATATTGATGGAGGGATAACCCTGCAATACCCAGAATCTCTCCCAATACCATGCATATAAAATGGCAATTCCAAATTCATGTCAAGTAATTCCATTTTCTGGGCAAACCCACAATATGCGGAAGCTTCTATCTTTCCTAATGGTTATAAAACCAAACAATCCAACCCAGTTCCAAAATTTCATGCGAAAGTTTTGCTTTTACAAAATAGAACAATGGCTTATAAAACTATTGGCATTTCCATTTCATGAACATTTGAATTGTAATTAAAATCCCAGCCAAATATTTGATTCAAATTTTTTGGTCCTCACCTCATATCAAACATAATATATAATTATAAATTACGTCCTCACCTTAAATGAAGTCTGAAGACATATATCTACCACGGCTTAATCATTTCATTTAATATTGAATGTGAAGAGCCATTATATGAACCCCTTTGACTCTTGCATAATTTCTATGCAACTTCACTTACAATCCGCCTCAGCTTGTTCAAGATTCTGTTGTGCCTTCATCAAGGAGGCCTTGCAAGTTTTCAATGCTCCTTAAATGTTGTTCATCAGTCAAACCACCACTGCACTATTTAAACTCCTCTGCGTTCTAGCTGCAACTTCAATCAACCAAGTTCTTGGAATTCGTCCTCACCTCAATGCGCTCAATACACATTTGGAGATTATAAAACTTCAAATTGGATGTGCCACAACTTCCTCACATCGACCATATATTATCTCTACAAACCCAATGTTAAGAAACATTACCACAGGTTTCAATTACATATGCGCCCTTCACTGTATAACTTACCAAGCTCATGGCAATGGCAATCCATATCAATCTTATATTTTTTATTAGAAATCAAATCCAACATTACATACATGTCCATCCAACGATGGATACTCATCATGCTCAAACTTTAGCGATCTGGAAATATAGCATCTCAAAAAAAAAACCCACGAATTCTGAACACACTGACGCTAGGTTTCAATAAACTTCTGAGTCGATTCAAACAGAATCACATCACCTCAATCAAATACGTCTTAACCAGATTCCATTTTATAAATCGGCCTTCAAATTGTGTTTGGCTTGGAATTAAAATTGCACTTGATGCATTTGACTCAACCAACGGTGTTTCTAAACAGAGTTCTCCACCAATTCAAGATAAGAAGCTGTAATTAACCACGTTCGCCTGCAAATTAACTTCAGATACGTTCAATTTACACAAATACCAATTTAGACTTGCGTCCTTACCATTCCAACGCTGTAGCTTGCCATTGGGATTCGCATGCCCATTCTGTAGCGGTTTTAACTCAATTCCAAGTAAATATGCCAGCTCCATTTTAATTCATATTTGGATGAATTAACACTGCATATCTACCTCCTCGGACGACCTTCACATCCTCCCTTGAACGCTGGTTAAATTATCTTCCGTTCTGCTCTGTGTTAATGCTTCCCATTTCCATCTGAAACACTCTGCATCCTTGACTTAATTCAGTCTCCAAACCCACCTTCTAATTGAACGCCTTCTCTGCATCGAATCTCAATATCGATTTATATAAATTGAGTTCTCTCTTTTCCCAAACTCGGTCCTCTTCAGTGTATCCAAATTGAATTCGATTCAAAGCATAGATCGATACTCATTTAAAATCGATGCTTGCAATCTCTTAATACATAAATCGTTCCTCTTGTCCAAGACTAAAAACGCAATTTGATTATAGAATCTCTCTCATAAACACGCAGCAATTTATTGTTATCATTGGAAGAGCATTCATTACAGTTATTCTCTTATAAACCAGCAACATACACCAAATCAATTTATATTGAATCCCAATTCATTCATACAATATAAACTCAGAAAGAAGACGATACAATATAAACTTAGAAAGAAGGCGTAATCTCCAGAAAATTAAATTCTATTTTAATTCACACAACACTTACATAAAAATTTCCTTCCTTGGCCTGATTTCCAAATCATTGGCCTTTACAAACTGCCCGAAGGCTTCCAAGTAGAAACCCTTGCTCTCTACTCACACTCTCTCTGATTTTCAATGCCTTTGAGGCTTGATAATTTACACAATTTTAAAATGATCTAATTTAAACTCAATCCCTTCAACTTCTCAACAAAATCCTAAAATCACTCTTCAATCCCTAAGGATCCTCTCTCACCCATAATTAATGAAACTAATTTCTAAATTAATATTTAGAAAATCTCCCATCCCTTTACATCCTCAACTGCTCAAATTTTCTCATATTCTCAATTATTTACAATATTTAATTAAAAATACATAAAACCCACTCAAATCATCCATAAAAATCTAGCTCTTTTAAAAACTTTAAAACCTCTAAGTTTTAATAAATACAAAGTATTTATCTTTGCCTAATGCTCCTGCATCAGACTCCCAAGGTTGGAAATGATCATGATCTCCTGATCATGCATTTTAAGCCTTTGTCCTTGTCTTCCTGGATCCCACACTTTGTTCTGCAAGTCATCATCTGCTGTCGCTTGCTGCTTTTCTCCAGGTTTCCATATCATGTTCTGCATCCTGCCTCCCGCTATGCTTTCATACTCTGCTTTTGTCTTTCCCTTGCTAAAATTATTTTGTTTTCTTACTTTTGTATGCTTCTTCTGAGACACATTCATCATCAATCTTCTGCTGCTTTCAATCTCTATGTCCAGCCTTTCCTCTGTCTGGAAATTTCTTTGCTTACTGCTGCTGCTTCCAAATTCTGTTGTTTCAGCTGCTATAGCTGCTTTTGTTGTTACTGCTCTTCTTGCTGTCAACATTGATGTTGTTGCTGTCAATGTTGCCTCAGCTGTCTCAGGTTTTACTCCTGCAGATGCTACCCCACATGCTGCTGCCTCCCAAACTTCTTGTCCTTCTGCAACATTATTTTGCTCATCACCTGCAACTCCTTTCTCTGGTTCAAATGTCTCCAGCAAACATTTCAGCAATTTCTTCTCAAGTATTTCATCGACATGCTGCAAATTAGTTATAGAATAACCTTCGTCTTCCCCTTTGACAATTTTCAGTAATTTTCCATCATCATCTTGATTGATTCTGACAATCAAATCAAGTTCTTCAAACACTGTAGCCTCATCCTCTAACACTGTAGTAGTTCCAAAATTCTGTCCCACAGTTCTCTCTTGGTTATTCAGACAAGCCAACTCTTCCTTGTTACCCATGGTAACAAGCCTTTGCATATGAGACATGACTGTCTCATCTTCTTTCTGCAACAATTCTTCTTCTAGCGATGGACTATTTTCTACATCACCTGTAAACACAATCAAATTGTCAGCTTCAAAATCACAAGACCCAATGGTCTCACTTGTTGATTCAGTCACCAAGTTTTCTCTCTGCAGTTCCAAGTCTTCTTCAGGACTCAGAAAATCTCCACTGGCTTTCTCTGGCAACACTTCAGTATGTTGCTCTGAGTTCCTTTCCAACTCCTTTGTCAGCACATCAGTATGCTGATTTTCATCCACCATGAGACTGTCAACTAGTCTCTCCTTCTTTCCATCCTCTGCTCCATAACTGTTATTCATGAAAACTTCCTTACCTTGCTTCTTCAGCAAATTATCATGTGTGTAAGTTCTCTGCCTCTCTAATTCTCTTCTCTGAAGATATAATTTCCTATACAATTCAACAATTTCATTAGGAGTGGAACTTGGAAACTTCACACAATTTTCCATACCTTCACCAGCTCTTGACCAATCATCAGCTGGTCCTTCTCTCTCTGCACCAATATTCTGATTAGACTCCTTTGTCTTAATTTCCTCCTGAGATCTTGCTATCTCAGCATTGATCTGAATAGAATCCAGATTCAACTCTTCTCCCTCCTGCTCTTTAACAAAATTTAAAGCTTGCTCATCTCCCTGTACTGTACCTGCAAACATACACAACTTATTAGTTTTAAAACCGCAAGACTTTCCAGTCTTGACTGCTTTCCCCAGCACTTCCCTTTGAACAAATCTGCGTGTGGAATCTTCAAATTCCATCTCTGGCTCAAGAACTATAAGTTCCTCCTTCATTAAGGCAATCACACTTTGCCTCAACTTCATCTGCAATGGTTTCCAAATCACTCTCTTTCCTTTCAGTGGAAAGATCCATCCTCCATTCTGGTTTTCCTGCTCTTGCAGCCATTCCTGTAGTACCTGCAATTGTACCTTCATTACTACAATTTCTCTTTCTCTGACTTTATCAATCATCTCACTTCTGTGGCATTCCTCTGAAACTCTTCTCTGATCCTCCATGATCTCACTCACCATGAGTTGCACTAGCCCCTGCAACAACAAGCTCTCCTGCTGCCACTTACCTCACCAATCCACTTCACTGGATCCGGTCTTTTTGGTAAGTATTGGTTCACTGCCTCTGGAACCTCTTGAGCACTCTCTTCTGCTCTCTCTAGGCTATCTCTTTAACTCACCTTCTCTTTTGAGAACACTTCAGCTGTCCTCCTTATCCAAGCTTTAGCTGGATGTCAGGTTCACTGCCATCATCCTGTCTGCAACCATAAACTTTAATCACAAATTTCAAATCAGAAAATTATCTCACCTTTAAGATCCTGCATGATCTTGTCCTCCATTCATTTTTGCAATCCTGTTCACTGCAATTGTGTACCTTTGCATATCAGATTTAGAATCTGATCTTCCTTTCAGTCTTCCTCACACATTCAAATAAAACACACTTCAGTTCTCAACAGAACCTTCCTGCACTCATTCAGAAAAACAAACATCTTCAATTTCAACAGAGCCTTCCTGCTCTGATACCACTTGATGCAGGGATAACCTTGCAATACCCAGAATCTCTCCCAATACCATGCATATAAAATGGAAATTCCAAATTCATGTCAAGTAATTCCATTTTCTAGGAAAACCCACAATATGCGGAAGCTTCTATCTTTCCTGATGGTTATAAAACCAAACAATCCAACCCAGTTCCAAAATTTCATGCGAAAGTTTTGCTTTTACAAAATAGAACAATGGCTTATAAAAATATTGGCATTTCCACTTCATGAACATTTGAATTGTAATTAAAATCCCAGACAAATCTTTGATTCAAATTTTTTGGTCCTCACCTCATATCAAACATACTATATAACTATAAATTACGTCCTCACCTTAAATGAAGTCTGAAGACATATATCTACCACGGCTTAATCATTTCATTTAATATTGAATGTGAAGAGCCATTATATGAACCCCTTTTACTCTTGCATAATTTCTATGCAACTTCACTTACAATCCGCCTCAGCTTGTTCAAGATTCTGCTGCGCCTTCATCAAGGAGTCCTTGCAAGTTTTCAATGCTCCTTAAATGTTGTTCATCAGTCAAACCACGACTGCACTATTTAAAATCCTCTGCGTTCTAGCTGCAACTTCAATCAACCAATGACTTGGACTTCGTCCTCACCTCAATGCGCTCAATCCACATTTGGAGATTATAAACTTTAAATTGGATGCGCCACAGCTTCCTCACATCGACCATATATTATCTCTACAAACCCAATGTTAAGAAACATTACCACAGGTTTCAATTACTTATGCGCCCTTCACTGTATAACTTACCAAGCTCATGGCAATGGCAATCCATATCAAGCTTAGATTTTTTATTATAAATCGAATCCAACATTACATACCTATCCATCCAACGATGGATACTCATCGTGCTCAAACTTTAGCGATCTGGCAATATAGCATCTCAAAAAAAAACCCACGACTTCTGAACACACTGACGCTGGGTTTCAATAAAATTTTGAGTCGATTCAAACAGAATCACATCGCCTCAATAAAATACGTCTTAAACAGATTCCATTTTATAAATCGGCCTTCAAATTGTGTTTGGATTGGAATTAAAATAGCACTTGATGCATTTGACTCAACCAACAATGTTTCTAAACAGAGTTCTCCACCAATTCAAGATAAGAAGCTGTAATTAACCACGTTCACCTACAAATTAACTTCAGATACGTTCAATTTACACAAATATCAATTTAGAATTTGCGTCCTTACCATTCCAACGCTGTAGCTTTCCATTGGGATTCGCATGTCCATTCTGTAGCGGTTTTAACTCAATTCCAAGTAAATATGCCAGCTCAATTTTAATTCATTTTTGGATGAATTAACACTGCATATCCACCTCCTCGGACGGCCTTCACGTCCTCCCTTGAACGCTGGTTAAATTATCTTCCGTTTTGCTTTGCGTTAATGCTTCCCATTGCCATCTGAAACACTCTGCGTCCTTGGCTTAATTCAGTCTCCAAACCGGCCTTCTAATTGAACGTCTTCTCTACATCGACTCTCAATATCGATTTATATAAATCGAGTTCTCTCTTTTCCCAAACTCGGTCCTCTTCAGCGTATCCAGATTGAATTCGATTCAAAGCATAGATCGATACTCATTTGAAATCGATGCTTGCAATCTCTTAATACAGAAATTGTTCCTCTTGTCCAAGACTGAAAACGCAATTTTATTATAGAATCTCTCTCATAAACACGCAAAAAATTATTGTTATCATTGGAAGAGCGTTCATTACAGTTCTTCTCTTATAAACCAGCAACATACACCAAATCAATTTATATTGAATCCCAATTCATTCATACAATATAAACTCAGAAAGAAGGTGATACAATATAAACTCAAAAAGAAGGCGTAATCTCCAGAAAATTAAATTCTATTTTAATTCACACAATACTTACATAAAAATTTCCTTCCTTGGCCTGATTTCCAAATCATTGGCCTTTAAAAACTGCCCGAAGGCTTCCAAGTAGAAACCTCTGCTCTCTACTCACACTCTCTCTGATTTTCAATGCCTTTGAGGCTTGATAATTTATACAATTTTAAAATGATCTAATTTAAGCTCAATCCCTTCAACTTCTCAACAAAATCCTAAAATCACTCTTCAATCCCTAAGGATCCTCTATCACCCATAATTAATGAAACTAATTTCTAAATTAATATTTAGAAAAATCTCTCATCCCTTTACATCCTCAACTGCTCAAATTCTCTCATATTCTCAATTATTTACAATATTTAATTAAAAATACATAAAACCCACTCAAATCATCCATAAAAATCTAGCTCTTTTAAAAACTTAAAAACCCCTAAGTTTTAATAAATACAAAGTATTTATCTTTGCCTAATGCTCCTGCATCAGATATGTCAGGAGCAGCTTGATGCAAGGTTTAAAGAAAATTTTAGACACTACTGTTAAAAACAAGCGAGGAGGGAGTGGCCTATTTATTTTTTCAGCACACTCAAAGAGCTGAACAAAGATCACACATGGAATCATTTACTTGATTGGTTATATTGGAAAAGAGATTTCACAAAATGAATATGTAAGTTAGGTTAGGATAGATAGGCATGAAAATAAGCTCAGCACTGTGAGCATCTTTCTAGCTTTAGTTTCAGATTGTCTTGACAAAAAAGGAATAAAAATAAACAAAAAAACAAAGAAAAAAAGAAGAATAGGGAAATAAAAAAGAATAGGTACAACCCCATACCGAAAAAGAGTATTGTTGAAGGTGTGCAAGCCTAAATGCCACTACCTTTGAGGAAAAGAGTCATGTTTAGTCATACAGCCTAATCATGATTAAACTTGTTTTTAATTTCTGCTGATAGGTTAGTGAAATAAGACTTTCCAAACCATTTAAGCTTGGCTTGTCGGTAGATTAGATTAGGAAAATATGTTGGTTCCCAAAGCATAAATCTGAACCAAAGAAAAATGAGAGGGATGCATAACCAATTATGAATCAAAACCCTCATGTTTTATAGTTTTTTATTGTACAAAAATAATGTATGTGTGCAGCTTGTCCAAATTCCACAACCCATGGCAAATCAGATTGCTTAATCTTGGTTTGGTCATATTTTGAATTTCATGTCAGTAGGTTAGAGAATGAAAATATGTCAAATAGCGTAATCTTGATAGATAAGTAGAATAGGTAGAGAATAAAAGAGTTCATCAAACTAATCTGAACCCTTGGAAGTGATAAGGGTACAAGTAGATAGTTTTTTATGCTTTCAAAAGAAAATAATGTCAAGGGTTTTCCAGTCCAAGTGCACCCAAAAGAAGAAAAAATGTTAGAAAAAATAAGATGGGTAGGTAGAACTGATATTGAAGCAATCATGTCCTTTCATATTTTTGAGATCATAGCTTCAAGAGAACATTAGCAAATGAAAGAAGAGAGATCTTCCAAGTTCAAGTAAGGCACTGATCTTCAAAGCCCAGAGATCTGAACTCTGAGGTCCTGGACACCTCCTGAATAGGAGCTACCCTCCCCAAGTGGAGCCACCGTTAGTCATCAGTATTTTTCATTATTTGTAGATGACTAATATATTGGTTCAATATTTCTGAAAACAACATTCCTTGAACATTGTGAGTTTCAGAAATCTCACTGCCTTCATTATGTGTAATATTCCAAAATGGGGAAGCAACAATATATGAAAAAAAAACTAGAAATAGCAGGGTAAATCAATTCATTAACATTGGAGACCAATATGGAGACATAAAATCATGTATTATATCAGAAAATCAATACAAAATAGTGAGGCATGAATCATAGACAATGAGGAAACAAGCCTCCCATAAGCAATCACTCCTGAATATGAACTAATCCTACAATACAAAATGCTGGAAGACTGCTACAATGCAGTTATAAATGCACTGCTACAAAAAATGAATGTACAAAATATGTAGGGTTGTTATATGCCTTAAAAGATATGCCAAATATAGATCAAGGCTTAATACAAACTCCTACAAAAAACTCGAAAAGGGTTTTCACAAATACACCCTGTATAAGATGGGATCTAAATCCCTAGGGCTAAAGATTCACTGCAAACTAGATAACCTAAGTATATAAGGTTGAAATCATGTAGATATAATGTAGATACCCTCAAAGGCCTCCTCCAATGAAAGGTTGAACCCTTCAATCACAAGAAAACGCTCAAAAGGAGCCACAAGATCCCTCACTGAAGCTTCCCTCCAAAATAACGCAATTCCCAGCTGGAAAAACACTATAAATGATGGGAAATAGTTGGCCTGGTGCCAAAGATCTGAAATATGTCCAAGATTCCTCCAAAACGATCTACCAAGAGAAGGAATCCTCCCTCCTATGAGAAACTAGCTTAGAAAGTGAGTTTCTAAACCCTCCACTGCACCCTGCAACATAACACAATAACCTGTATAAATTGTGATGATGAAGAAAGTTGTAGCTTGGCCTGAAAGCCTGAATGTGGAAATGAATGCAATTCTCTTCCAAGAAGCCTCTCAAGGAAAGAGGTGGGATCCCTGCTTGGGAACATCCGATGCTAAACAGCACAACAATCTCAACTAAAGAGTTGAAGAATGCAAGAAGTCTAAACATACCACGTACAAAATTATAATCCAAAAAAACGTCCCCATATGGCTTCCATCCTCTTCCTTAAATAGATTATGAGCTTCCTTGCCGCTGACCCCACTCAATTAGGTCATTTTCTCCATGAGATCAATCTCCCTCCAAAACTGCGTTATTCCTCATTTAATATCCACTCCATCATAACAGTGCTATTGACTTGGTCAAAGTTGACTGAATCAAAATGATCCAACCCCTGTTCACACTTAGAGGTGCTTTATTTAGCTGCTTATAAGGTCTCATTTCACACTTGAAGTGTTTTTATTGCTGTTAAAGAGATGTATGGGCCTCCCTACCCACTTATTCACCTACCTAGTGAAAAAATGATCTATAATATTCCATTTAGCTAAAAGCTATTTTTTCAGAATATTACAGTCCTCCCCTCCAAAATGTTGCTTGTCCTCAATCAATTGTAAAGGTGGAGAAAAATTCCCCCCCTCCTCCTCTTGTGGCCTCCTCATCAATAGTCCCCACCACTGTTCAAAATAATTTGCAATAAATCTGCCCCCCAATAGCTCCTCCCAAGTATGTAAAACCAAATGGCTCACATCATGAGAAAGTGGAAACCTTCTTGTTGTCCAATGGCCTCCTCAAGGTAGGAGTGATGACAAGCATAAGGAATCTCATCCCCAATGAGATATTCTCATCTCCATGCTATCATCTAAGTGAAATGATCCATCCTAGGTAGCTCATCAAAGAAATCCTCAACCCTCATTTCATGCAATGTGTTGGGGCTATATGGAGAGATTAGATTTTTCCACCCATGTTGTTTCTCTCTCCATATATGATATGTATGGGGCTGCTGCTGATCTTGGGCTGAAATATTATGATCTCCAAGAGTCTCCCAAGTTACCCCACCAATAAAAACATCCATGAAGTGCCTCTCCCAATAACTCGAGTTCTCCAAATGGCTCCTCCCACATGAAGACAAGAGATGTAGTGTGGCAATCATGGTTTTCCCATGGTTTCTCCTAAAACATGCAACATATAAAATATGGAGAATCATGCTCCCAATGGGCACCTTCAACTCTTGTGCCACTCTCCCAACAAAGCTTCCCATAAACATAAGAACATCATCAATATATGGAAGCAAAAATAAGTTAAAAAAAGTTGCCACATGACAACCGGGAGGTGGATCATAGTTCCACGTGTGGAACTAGCGCAGTGCATCCCCTGCCTGCCTTAAAACAAAGTATAAAAAGTGGCCTTTCATGCACCTGTTTGCTGCCATGATCATCCTATAAGATAGGATCATAAAATTAAGATATGGTGCCAATGGTTCACACCAAGAATCATGTGGCTTCTCCCACAACCCACCAATAGAATTGCCAGCATCGATGCTGCAAATGGTCTCAAGTACATCAAAATAAAATATACAAGAAGGAAATATCCTCCTTGGTACCATATGTTGTTCACAAAAAGTAAATGAATACAAATAATAATGCATAAGTGTACATCCTCTACTATGTACCTTGGTCATTGAGCTGAAATGGCTCAACTGAAAGTTCTCCCTCATTCTCAATGAGTAGGGAAGTGGTTGTAACAACCTCTCCATCATCATCTGGGCTATGCATCTCTCCATATGCTAATATACATCCTTTTGGATGCCCTCCCAAGTGAACTCCTCCATCAAGGAATAATATGCATAAAGGTGCATGGAAACAAAGTCCACATGTGTAATATTCCCAAATGGGAAAACTCAACAATACATGCATGAAAAATGAATTTTTTAGAAATATAAGTTTAAATAGAAAAATGCAGCCCATGAATCCATTATATCTGATATTATTACACTAGATCTAAGAGGATATCAGAAACAAATGAATTTTGCCTAGTTAAACAGGCCTCTCATGTTCAGAACATCTCAAAAACACTGAAACCCCAAGACTGATACAAACAGAAATTACTGCAGAAAGAGAAAACGTAGTTATTTGAGGGTTTATGTTCATAAATATGGAGGCAAAACATATATGATCATGTATTAATCAAATAAGCTCAAAAATAGAGATCTAGTCTCTTTTACATAGATCCAAGATGACCCGGTAAGGGTTTCTTGACAGAAATGATATACATGAAATATATGCTACAGATCTATGGCTGAATCATGTTGTATGGCTGAAGCACTGCATAAATATGGCTGATCATGCAAATAAATGGCTGTAGCTCTTTTTTCCTAGCTTTTTTGGAAGAAGGTTGATCCTCCTCCTGGGAAACTAGCTCTCAAAACAAGGGATTAAACCCCTCCACTACAATACTTTAAGAAATAACGTAGTTTTGGAAGGGAATACGCTGTTTCTGAAGTTAAATTCTTGGCCTAACACCAGATAGTGTAAAATTTAGCACAAAATTCTCTCCTCAGATTTCTTAAACAAGATATCCAAGCAAGAGTGGGAAATTCCTACATGCGAAAACCCTTGCACTAAACAGTGCAACAAACTTAGCTAAATATCCAAAGGATGCAGAGAAGTCTAAACAGAACATATACAAAATATATTCTTCAATCATGCCCCATATAGCTGCCATCCCCTCCATTATAGAGTTGATGAGCTTCCTCACCAAGGGTCCCACCCAATTATGAGGTTGCTTCCATGCAAAGGCTCCTCCTCCAAAATTACACTGTCTCCATTAGTATTTCTCATCTATTTACAACGATGTTTGATTTAGTCAATCTTGACTAGATCAACCTTGACTAGATCTTTATGCATTGTCTCCTTTCACACTCAAGGTGTCTTCATTTTGACTAGCTAGATTGATCTTCATTCACATTGAGATGTATTTATTTAGGATCCACTCCTCATATAATAATGTTGTTGACTTGGTCAAACTTGACTTTTTCCACACATTTTAGACCTTGTTCATAGATGTGGATGCTTGATATGGTTATTAATATGATCCCTTTTCACATTATGAGGGATTTTATTCCTACTTAAGCAACTTATGAGCCTCCTTACCCATTTATTCATCTAACTAGATTTTAAAAGCAAAATTAATATTCCTATTAGTTGCATGCTAATTTAAGAATATTAAAATCTTCCCCTCCCAAATTTTGCTTGTCCTCAAGCAACTGCAAGGGTGCTGCAAAATCTCCCCTTCTCCTCTTGTGGCCTCTTCTTCCATTGCTTCAGATTTTCTGAAATAATTTTGTCTCCCAATGGTTCCTCCCAAGTCTGCAAGTTGGCATTTGGTGTATAAACCAAATGGCTCTCATCATGAAAAGATGGAAGGTCTATATGGAAACCTTCTTGCTGATCAATCGCCTCCTCAAGGTAGAAGTGATGACAAACATGGGGGATTTCATCACCAATGAAGGATTCCCATCTCCATGCTATCATCCAAATGAAATGAATCACCTCCTAGCTTGGTAATTCATAGAAAAGATCCTCCCAATTTCTCATGAGAGGTATGTTCCAAGTGTTCCAACCAATCATATGGCCCACCTCATAAAGAAATAAGTGATGTACTATAGTGGCCATATAGTTTCTCATGCTCCCCTTGAAACATGTAGTGCAAAAAATGTGGGAAATTTCTCTCCCCAAGGACGCATCTAACCAATGTGTCTCTCCTCCAACCATGTCCTCAACAACGATAAGAACATTTTCAACATATGGAATCATAATTGGAGTCATACTAGCTACCATATATAGTAAAGGAGAAGGAAAATGGTCCCTCATGTGAAACCAACGTAGTTTTACTCCTAACTACCATAGAATATAAAATGAAAAGTGTTTTTTCCAACACTTGTTTGCTGCACCACCCTTCTTGCATGCTTGGAGAAGGTGCATGATGGTTGGTGTTAATGAATCACACCATTAAGAGTACATCATCTCTCCATGATCTTCCAAGAAATGACCAACATCACCATTTTTCATGGCCTAAAGTGGCCTATGAAGCCCATAAGAAAAAGTGCCCCCTCTTGCAGCAAAGCCCTACACCTGAGTGTTAAGAACATACAAGCATATAGTGGATTTATTATGATGTTCAGAAATACAAGTTTCACCATACACTTGATTCAAATCAGTGAGGTAACTCATGGATGAGCTCCTTCTTAAACTCAATGAATAAGGAGGTGATAATGATAACTCTTCCCAAGAGCTATGTTCCTCCTCAACCAGAAAATGATCCATGCACTTCCTCATATGAGAGTGCATCTCCTCTTTGAAATATTCCCACATGAATCCCTCCAAGATAGTATGGTATGTTTTAATGAAGCTAGTGGGTTTAGAAATCAAGATATCGTAGGCTGCATTAAGTAGTTTGTACTTGAGATTGGAGTCTTTAGTTAAGTAGATCTAATCATGAACATAAATGACTCCATAAACTACCTTATACCTCCCATCCATCACTTTCCCCTCAAGAAACTTACATGTGAAGAGGTCCTTGGAATATTCCATCAAGAGTTCGGACTCCCAATAAAGATCTAGGTTACCCAACAATGACAACGTTGTAGAAATATGAAATGCAGCCCCTGTCATGACATGTCTCTCCTCTTTGTCATACTTGACGCCAAAGTCACATGTTGGAGTACTATCAAATTTCTTTTGTTGCCTCTCTTGCAGCTGATCTTGCTCAAGACAAGATTAAAGTTCATGGAAGTTAACCTTCTTTTGAAAGGTTTCTTTCCTCCAAAACTTCCGTAATTTTGCCCATGCATACAAGAGTGGTAATATCCTCTTGTCATATTTAGAAATATTCATTATATATGGAAGTATCCCTTGCTACTCCAAGGATATGGAGTGGCCTTTTGAAACCATGCTTATGTCAACACAAATTTCTGAATTCTTCTTTTCCAGTGCAAATAGATGAGTGGAAGATAGAAAAGTCAATTTCAGAAAATTGCTCACTTCTCCTTGGAATCCATCAATAGTTCTCAGCGCTGTGGTAGCTCCCCTCAAGGCTCATTCCTTAGCCAAATATGTCACTAATGCACATAGTTGAGAGAACACTTTAGTTTTCCTTCAATCAGGAGGTCTCCCTGGTGGAATGCCTCCATAAAAAGAGACATCAAGGCATAGAGCAGGATGTGTATGTGTGTGGACATATTTCTCCTTGCCTTCCTTGCATAGATCCTCTTTCCTTCTTTGTGTATCAACCTTCCGAAATAAATAGGGCTGTATACTCCTCATCATATGATGCTTGCCCTCCCCTTTATCTTCTTCTATCTTCAATATCTCACCATTTGATAATGATGGCACATGCTGCACATGGATTATGCCATGATCTCTGTATGTGAGATTCTTTGGAACTCCTTGAAAGAGTGCAAGAGTTTCTCTCCTTGGAGCAAGTGCTCCACCTTCCTCTTCATGAGGTATTAGATGTACCCTTGTCATGACTGTGCTGTTATCTCTAGCCTTCTCTTCCTCCACTTCAATAGTTGAAAATGCCTCATCATCAATAAGGGGCCTTAGATCTTAGTCTTCTTTTGAAGGAGGAATCTTCATGTCTTCCTCTTGAGAAGAAAGCTCTTCATGCAATGGGGAATTTGCCCTTGGAAAGGTATACAAGTGTTGATCCCCTTTAATGGTTTGTTGAAATGGAGTTGGATTTATAGATCCTCCCAACTCATGCAAAGGTTTTGTTTGATATGGTTTGATAGTTTCCATAGAAGGTGTTCCATATGATTTTTCATCAAAACTTTCTACTATTCTTCTAATGAAATTTGCATAAGTAGATGTATTTTCATTCTTCAATGAAAAGGATTCAAATAACCACCAAGCATAAGATTTACCTTTAAGATGCAGCGCTGCTACCTTAAGGGCTTGCTTTTCTGAAACTTGATGTTGTTGCACAGAGTTGTCTAGCTCCTTCACCCTAGCCCTAGCTGGACATTTAGGTGATCCATAAAAAGTAGATAGAAAGAATCTACCCACACCATGCTGCTTGTTTCTTGTGCTCCTTTCCTCCTTGATCTTGAAAACCCTTGTAATTTCAAGTGATCTTTGAACCCCTTAGATTGAGCTTCATACACTTGCAAATAATCACCAAGAGTCTCCTTCTTTGGCACATCTCCTTTCTTCTTCTTCTTTGTCATGAACAAGTGGCTAATATAACGTTGTAAATATGATGATGTGGATGAATGATTAGATCCATAAGATGAGGAATTATATCTTTCCTCATGTATAGATCTTGCAGATCTTGTTGAGGGAACTCCATGTTTTCCCTCCTCATTTATTTGATGTCTTTTATTATACCCTACAGAGTTTGAAAGAGAAGTTTTCAGAACCTCTTTCCTCCAGACAATAAAGGTTTTCTTTGATATCTCTTGAAACTCTTCTCCTTCCCATGATAAGACTCCACGATGGATGAAGAACATAGACTAAGTCAAGATTAAGGCTCTGATACCACTGTAATATTCCCAAATGGGAAAACTCAGCAATACATGCATGAAAAACACATTTTTCAGAAACATAAGTTTAAACAGAAAAATTAAGCCCATGAATCCATTAGATATAATATTATTACACTTATATCTAAGTGGAGATTAGAAACAAATGACTTTTTCCTAGTTAAACAGGCCCCCCATGCTCAAAACAACTCAAAAACACTGAAACCCCAAGACTGATACAAACAAAAATTACTGTAGAAAGATGTAGCGCAATTATTTGAGGGTTTATGTTCAGAAATATGGAGACAAAATAGATATTCTCATGTATTAATCAAATAAGCTCAAAAACAGAGATCTAATCTCTTTTACATAGATCCAAGATGACCCGGTAAGGGTTTGTTGACAGAAATGATATACATGAAATATATGCTGTAGATATATAGATGAATCAAATTGTGTGGCTGAAGCACTGCATAAATATGGCTGATCATGCAAAGAAATGGTTGTAGCTCCTTTTTCCTAGCTTTTCCGGAAGAAGGTTGATCCTCCTCTTGGGAAACTAGCCCTCAAAACAAGGGATTAAACCCCTCCACTGCAATACCTTAAGAAATAACACAGTTTCTGGAAGGGACTACATTTTTTCTGAAGGTAACTACTTGGCCTAACATCAGATACTGGAAAATACAACACAAAATGCTTTCCTCATATTTCTTAAACAAGATCTCCAAGCAAGAGTGGGAAATTACCGCATGAGAAAACACTTGCACTAAACAGTGCAACAAACTTAGCTAAACAACCAAAGGATGCAGAGAAGTCTAAAAATACCATATACAAAATATATTCTTTAATCATGTCCCATATGGCTGTTGTCCCCTCCATTATATAAATGATGAGCTTCCTCACCAAGGGTCCCACCCAATTATGAGATTGCTTCCATGCAAAGGCTCCTCCTCCAAAATTACGTTGTCTCCATTAGTATTGCTCATCTATTTATAGTGTTGTTTTATTTAGTCAATCTTAACTGGATCAATCTTGACTGGATCAACCTTGATTGGATCTTCATGCATTGTCTCCTTTCACACTCAAGGTGTCTTCATTTTGACTAGCTAGATTGATCTTCATTCACATTGAGCTGTCTTTATTTAGGATCCACTCCTCATATAATAATGCTATTGAATTGGTCAAACTTGACTTTGTCCATAAATTTTAGACAGTGTTCACACATGTGGATGCTTGATCTAGTTATTAACATGATCCCTTTTCACATTATGAGGTATTTTATTCCTACTTAAGCAACTTATGAGCCTCCTTGCCCATTTATTCATCTAACTATATTTTAAAAGAAAAATTAATATTCCTATTAGTTGCATGCTAATTTAGGAATATTAAAACATGTGCTACATGTAAAAGCTTCTCCTTGAGCTTAGAAGCTTTAGTCAAGAATATTTTTCCGTAAGAAGATGACCTCATCATCCACCATGTATCTATCATCTCCCTCCGGGTCATCAAGAATCATGCAAGCACCAAGATCCTTGGAGTACTCTACCAAAATTTGAGACCTCCAATATGGATCAATCCTCCCAAGAGACGGCGTTGTGGATATGAAATTTGAAGTTCCCCACATGCTTCTATCATTTCCTTTGACATCCCTCATGCCAAAGTAATCCTCCAAAGTGCTGCCATGGCCATCATGCAGTTGCTCATTCTCAAGTAGAAGTGGTGGCCTTTGGGAGTTGGCCTCCCATGAGAAGCTACCATCCAAAAAGAACCTCCCGATCTTGGCCAATGTAAGCATGAGTGGCCTCCATCTACTCCAATGTATGGAGAATTCCTTCCTCAAAGGAAGTACCCTCTGTTTCTCCAAATCCATGGAGTGATCTCCTTGCACCATGGTGGTGCCATCCTCCATCATTGCAGCAACTTCTGTCAGCGCAAAATATGTAGTGAGAGTGGGTAATGCTGAAAATGGGAGAGTGTATCCCTTCTCCTTGAGTCTATCCCATACTCTCGGCACTGTGTTGAGTCCTCTCAAGGTCCTTACCCCTCTGGATTAAATGAGTGGTGAAACCAAATGAGAATCCTCTCTCATAACTTCCTGATCTGGTGGTCTCCCTGGTGGAATGCCTCCATGCAATGAGATATCAATATCAAGAGTGGACTGCATATATGAATGGAAAAATATGTCCCTGACTTCACTGCGCAAATCAGTCTACCTCTTCTGTGCATCAATCTTCTGAAATAGAGAGGGGTGTGTTCTCCTAACCAAATGATGTTGGCCCTCCTCCCTTCCTTCTCCTTTTTGCTGCATGGTCTCATAATCTATCAATAATGGCACATGATGTTCATGGAATGTGCCTTGATTATTAGAATTAGTTAGGATTATGCTTACTTTAGTATATCTTGTATTGGGTTTGTTGAGGAAGTTGAGCGATTCTCTCAACTTCTCTCTCTAAGATTATAAGTGGTTCAACTATATATTTGATGTATCTGATTATTGCAATATAAAAAATAATTATTTGTGTGTATCTCTGCTCTCTCCAATTCTTATTTTGGTATCGGAGCAACCCTGTTGACTCGCTATGGAGAGTGGCATTTCCATATTTGATTGAATAGGGTGAAGTTCTGGGGTTAATAGGGAAGTTCTGTGGCCCAAAACCATTAAGACCTTAATCGACGATTAATCTCCTGTGTGGTTTAAAAGTGTTTTCGATCCACTATCGTCGGACTCATTTGAAGATCCAATTCTTGATTCTTCAGAGATACGATGCAGCGAAGGGTCAGACTGCAAAGATAATTAGAAAGGTATTGTAAGCAGGGTCATCTGGTTCAGAAAGTTCCCTATCGATGTTTTTTTTTCGAGTAGAACATCGAGTTTGCAGTTCAGATCTGCTGTGCTGCTTAGAACACTGAACGAAGCGTGTGTAATAAGGAATACACTTTGCATTTGTTTGCCGATAGAACGGTGTCAGCGTTGTGATAGAACGGTGTCAGCGTTGTGATACATACATACACTTTGCATTTGTTTGCCGATTTCTGCATTTGTTTGCCGATTTCTACATTTTTTTGCCCATTAATAATGTTCAGAACATACGCTTAGCTGGAGTGGAATCAATCAATCACTGGAGCTGGTGTTTTCCGATTTCTGCCGGATTGTTTTGCCTCAAATAATTTTTTTTTTCCATTCAGTTTAATTGCAACCTGTTTTAGATTTGCAGAGTTTGAAAATCAGCTTCTTTTCTTTTTAACATGGAGCAGCCTATTGTATTAGAAAAGTTTAATGGCTTTAATTTCTACACTTGGAAGGTAAAAGTTCAGTTGCAAATGATGAGTAGAAATTTATGGAATATCGTAGAAGGCTCAGAAATAGCACCTACAGATGCTCAACAGTTAATTGCATGGGAAAAAAGAGAGGAAAGAGCCAAGTCTATCCTTGGACTATCACTTGCAGATTCCCAGCTACATCTTATTGACTTAAATAAATCTTTTGCAGCAATATGGGAAGAAATGAATAAGGTATTTGGGGAAAAAGTTGTTAATGCAAAATTTTTCCTAAAGTTACAATTGTTTAAACTTCAAATGGATAGTGAGACATCATTGTCAACACACATAAATGAGTTAAGAGCTTTGATGAGACAGTTGTCAGAAATTAATTCTAAAGTAGATGATGATGATGCAAAGGCAATCTTATTAAATAGCTTGTCTTCAAAATATGATAATGTCATATTTACTCTAAGTCAAATGCCACATCAATCACTTGATGAAATGATAGCAGATCTTATGGCAGAAGAAAAGAGGACAGGTGGCCCAGAGGCTAGTTCACATAATGAACTTGCACTATATTCCAAAGGAAGGGTGAATAAAAGTAAGACTGAATGTTTCTATTGTCACAAATATGGACATACAGCATTCAATTGCAAAATTTGAGCTCGAGATATTTTAAATGGACAATTGAAAAAATCAGCCTATGCAACATTTTCAGATGATTCACCCGATGCAATATTTGAAGATTCTTCAAGTGAGGATGAACCTCCTGATCCATCTCTTAAACTGTTCTAAAGCATGTTTTTTGATTTGCAAGTGTGTGAAATATAGTGTGGAGTTTAATCCTTATATTTATTGTTATGAGATTTATGTAGAAGAGAACCAATTATTGAACAAATTAGCATTATTTAAATTAGTCGTTCTTGACGTTCTATAGGGACGAGAGAACAATTGACTAATTTGATTGTGTGAATTTGTTATATGCTGATATTGTTGTGCTATGGGCCAAGAGCATCAGTTACAGGTTACAGTATGATGTGAAGCAGGTCAAGTTGTTAGATTACCTCTTGAACACATTCAGTATTCAGACCATTTGCCTAAACACTGATGGATAGCCGAAAGCGAAATATCCGACAGATGGTGATTGGTCCATAGGATGGCTCATCACTTGTCAGCTCTTATAGCGGAAGCCCCGACGAGCGGAGTTGTCAATACTGTTGATCTTGCAAAGTTCATTATTGCTGGTCAGAAACAAATGTATTTTAAATGGGTTGAATGGTAGCTCAAAAATGGTGGAGAAAATAGCGTTTTCTATGAGATCTCAGAGTGGGCACAAATGTTAATGAAGACCAGATCAGACAAAGAGACGAAAGTTCAAAGTGTTGTAATTGTGATTAATTATTATATGTTTTGTAAAGTAAGCATTAAGGGAGGGTATTAGAATTAGTTAGGATTATGCTTACTTTAGTATATCTTGGATTGGGTTTGTTGAGGAAGTTGAGAGATTCTCTCAACTTCTCTCTCTAAGATTAGAAGTGGTTCAACTATATATTTGATGTATCTGATTATTGCAATATAGAAAATAATTATTTGTGTGTATCTCTGCTCTCTCCAATTATTATTTTTGATCTCCACACATGAGATCCTTTGGAACTCCTTTTGAACACACAAGAGTTCCTCTTGTTGGAGAAAGTTCCCCCTCTTCCTCTGCTTGAGGTGCTAGATATGCTCTGGATATGATAGCGTTGTTGCTTCCAGCCTTCTCTTACTCTTCAATATGAATGGGAAGTTTTTCAATAAGAGGATACTCTTTTGAAAAAGGGATCTCCATGCCCTCTTTTCCAGAAGTATGAGAAAGATATCTTGCCTTTAGCAAGGTATCATGAAATATGTTAACCTCTTTAACAGTTTTTAGAAGTGGATTTGGGTTTATAGATCCTTCCAACTTATGCAAAGGTTTTGTTTGTTTTAGTTTGTCTTGCTCCACCAAAGGTGTTTTAGAATGTTTTTCACTAAACCTTTCCACTATTCTCCTAGTGAACTTTGCATAAGTACATGTATTTGCATTTCTCAATGAAAAAGATTCAAATATCCATGTTGGCTTGAGGGGCCCTGACCCAGGTTTGGTGTGCAAGGTTTTCCAACAAACCCCTATACTACTGGCCCTTTCAGTAGTGACCCACTTTCACAGGTCACAGTATCACCCGAAGTAGTATGGGTGGGTGCTAGAACTAGGTTTTCGCACCCTGAGAAAGGATGGGTAAGGCAAGCAGGGCTGCGTCTTGTTTATGTAATTCCCAGATTATCTTGTCCTACGTAGGGTTAATTATTTTCCTATTCGCATACACATGCACTAGATCTACAATTATAGGCTTATTGTATCATCAACACAGCAGTACATAAACAGAACATAACAGATCTAGATCCAAGAGCTTAGTACATAGATCTTTCATAACTTAAAGACAGAAAATACATAACACAACAATTATCAACAATTCACATAACAAAACTCACAGATTCAGATCTCTAATAGTCCTTCGCATTCATTCATTCATCAATATTTCCTTACAATTCCCTTCCCAACCTGCGCACACAGCAGCAGGGTCCGCACACAGCTGAACTAGGATCTCTGTGCACACAGCTGGCAGGAGTCCGTTCCCCAAAACCCAAACAGATAGCTTAAGCAATAGATTGCATCAATATCTCATCCATTCCTATCGTTTACAATCTGAAATGCATCTCTATTTACAACAATCTAGCCTCAATGTTCCTATGGTCCACAACCCATGGTTTTCGGACCCCTAGTTTACCCTTTGACCCATTAAAATACGTTCAGGGCTTTGACCCACCCCAAAACCCCCTGCGCTATACTAAATATAATCAAAATTAATCAAAATGGACTAGTTTCACAACTTGGTAGGAGACCCCATTCCAATAGTCCCCCAACACAATCTCTTGACTCGTCCTGAGTCACTGCACTGGTGCGACCATGTAGTCCACCGCCTGGTATGGCTTGAGTCGACTACCATTGACAAAGCTAGGAATGAGGTCACCGCGTAGGGTAGCTAACTGGAATGCTACACCATTTGTAACTTTTTTAACTGTGTAGGGACCAAGCCAGTGCTGTCATAATTTTCCTGGATGTTTTTGAAATTGGCTATCGTATAAAAGGACGAGATCACCTTCAACGAATGTTTTCTGGCGAATGTGTCGATCATGCCAGGCTTTATCCCGGGCCTTTTGAACCTGCTGGTGAAACTGAGCAATAAACCGATCTTACTCCAAAGCCACCAGCTGCGCCAGGTGTTCTTCTATGATGTCGGAGTCGGCCATATTCGTGAACGCTACGATGCGTAGGCTAGGAACAACGTACTCTATTGGCATGATGGCCTCCTTTCCATAGACCATTCAGAAGGGTGTCCTGCTGGTTAGATTTTTACAGGTTGTTTGCTATGCCCACAGAACCGAGGGGATGCAAAAATCCTAGTCACTATGATCAGCATTACAAACCTTCGTTAATACCTGCTCCAAAATTTTGTTAAAAGCTTCAACCGCCTCATTAGCCTGGGGATGATATGGTGTACTCTTGGCATGGTGGATCCATAATTCCTCATTCAAATCTTGAATCGTTTGGTTAACAAAATGCATACCTCTGTCGCTCATTAGGATCTTCGGGCAGCCAAACCTGGTCAGAATCTACTCAAAGATGAAGTGTGAAACAGTATCAGCAGTACAATATTTTATTGCTTGTGCCTCAGCCCATCGTGTGACGTAGTCAGTGGTAGTGATAATGTAGCGCATGCCTGTTTTCTTGCCTGGTGGATTGATGGGTCTGATAAAGTCAATGGCCAATTTATCAAAATCCTGTAGGGCCATCTGAGGCTATAATGGCATGTCATCTCATCGTGAGGGTTGTCTAGTTCACTGGCATGTATCGCACGATCTACAATAGGTGTAAGAATCCTGATGCAGGGTAGGCCACCATAAGCCTGCCCTTAAAATCTTTTGTGTCATATCCCTGCCTGTGTAGTGGCCGCCTGTGACTCCATCATGTGCTTCTGCGAGGACCGTGGGCCGTTCATGTTCCAATACATATTTGTGGAGTATTTCATCGGCACCTAGCTTGTACAGTTGTCCTGCGATGATAGTGAAGTCTACAACCCGGGTAACCGAATCCTTCTTCTGTTGTACTGAATACGCAGCAGGGGCCACACATGTAGTAAGGAACTCAATGATATCGACAAAGTGAGCATCAACCATCTTAATGGTAAACATCTGTGCATCGGGTAAGCCTTCGTCTAGGTTAGTGGGTTCTTCCCCTATATCGATACGAAACAGGTGATCCGGGCCTGCATTCAACTGCCTAGGCTTAATGACAATCTCAAAATCATATTCCTGAAATAGCAACAGCCAGTGGAAAATATCTCCCCCAACACAGGCTTGTTGACCAGGTATTTCAAAGCCGAATGGTCTATGAACATCTTAAAGTGTCCACCCAGCAGATAGTGTCGATACTTTTGTAGTGCATACACCATATCCAATCCTTCATGCTCAGTGGTAGAGTAATTTCTTTCGGCGCTTGAGATTTTGCGACTAGCAAAGGAAACCAGGTGATCAATGTCTCCATCGCCAGGCTGAGTGAGGACCGCAACCAAGGCAATGCCTGACGCATCGACATGGACATGAAATTCTTTTGACCATTCAGAGAATATCAGTATGGGCGCCGAAATCATCTTCTCTTTTAGCTGTTCGAAGCTCTTTTGACATTCATCATTCCAAACAAAAGCGACATCTTTTTTTAGCAGTTGTTCCATGGGTGCTGTAATCAGAGCGTATCTTTGAATGAATTTTTTGTAATAGCCCATGTGACTGAGAATGGAGCATAGCTGTTTCTCCGTTTTGGGGGATGCCAGGTTGATCATTACGACTATCTTCGCAGGATCAACCATCAGTCCTTGTCGACAGACTATGTGTCCAAGAAATATTTCGAAAGGTACACAGAAGATGCACTTTTTGATATTCAAGGAAATATGGTGCTTCCAACATGCATCCAACATTAATCACAGGTTCGAGACATGTTCTTTCACTAAGCCAAAAACCATCTAGTCATCGAAGTAAACCTCCAGGAACTTATGAATAAATTCTTTGAACACAGCCACTATGACCCTTGAAAAGATAGCAAGTGCGTTCTTAAGGCCAAAGGGCATGACCATATACTGGAAGGAACCCCATTCGATGGAAAAGGTGGTCTTACTGCGATCCTCAGGTGTAATTTTGATATGGTGGTATCCCGAGAATCCATCAGTGAAGGAATAGGCCTCCTGGCCACCTATGCTATCAAGGATTTCATCAGAGAAGGGAGTAGGGAAGGGGTCATGGACGCAGGCGTCGTTCAACTTTCGTAGGTCCACACAGATGCGTATTTACCCCTTTTCCTTTTTCTCCTGAACAACCATTAGGCTTACCCAATCTGACTGTTCAACTGGTTCAATGATACCGGAAGTCAACATTTTGTCCAACTCTTCTTTGACCTTTTGCTTATACTTAGGATTCAACCGGTAGGGTCACTTCTTGACGGGCGGTGCCCCTGGCTTCAAAGTGATGTGCATAATGCTAAGGTCCCTAGTGATTCCTTTGAGCTTACAAAACTTCGCAGGGAATAAGTCTTGGTACTCCGTAAGTAGCTCGGAAATTTTTCCCTCGGTGCCTTCATCCCAATAGTCCCCAATTTTAGCCATATTAGGGTGTTCTTCTATCCCAATATTAACTTCACGTAGTCAGAGATGTTTTGTTACATCGAAATCCTAGAGCGATGGTCCGATAACGGTACGTTCCCCTTCAAACTCCGGGACAAAGATATTCCACATGTTATCCTCTTCTTCGTTAATCACCAAGCTCTGGCAGTTGACTATGTCCTGCATCTGGGCCTCCCAAGGCGGATTGCCCATATCGCACCGCTTTCACGGAGAAGGCAGTATTTTCTGAATTGAAGTGATTCCATAGAGCCTTCGACACGTGGCACCGGATGGGAGTACAAAAATGCCTTTCCGTATTCTCATCGCACGTTAACGTTCGTACCAGGAGGTGGAGCAATATCGCCGAGTGTCGTCGATCTGGCGCAGAGTCATCGGACGGTGGTCGTCTGACGAAGATGCGCGAGGTTTAAACAAGGTACGGTGAGTGCGTTGATTGGGCGATTGAACGTAGACGCGGGGCCCAGAGCCAAGGTTTATTTGAATAAAAGTTATTTATTCAAAAAGGCGTGTGTATTGATATAAAATATCAAGGGTTATAACCTTAGCCCCAAGGCTTGGAGACAATTATATAAGGCGAGTATACAAGTGAAAAGTCGTGAATATATGTTTATTTATCAATTTCTCTGAAATTGAAAAATAAAACCAAGGAGAGGAAGGAAGACCACGTGGGGAAATAAATAGAGGAATTCAGAAAGGGAAAATCATGATAGAGCCACGCTATAGGAGTTGAATAGCTCTCCGTGGGGCTGACGTTCAGATTTGTTGCGTCATTTGTGGTATCAAAGCCATTGTTTTAAGGTTGTTTTTGCAGAAGAGTTGAAATGGAAATCTGAGTTGGTAGAGGTGCTGGCAGAAGGAGGCCTGTTTCCAATGCAGAGGTGTTGGGGATGTTGCAGAGGGTCAAGGCCAGAATGGATGCCATGGAGCGAAGACAGCCCAGATATCCGGAAGACATCAGTGAACCTGAAACAGAAGAAGCTGAAGAAAATTTTGAAATTCCTCCTGACATGAGGCTCCTCAGAGCTATTCTGGGGTCTGCAGTTAAGCCCAGAATTGAAGTGTCGAGTTATGCAGGGGGAATGAATCCAGAGGAACTGGTGGATTGGATAAACGAGATGAATAAATGCTTCGATTATGAAGAAATAAGTGAAGATAAAAGGGTCAAGTTTGCAGTGACAAAGCTGAAAGGACATGCTGCACTTTGGTGGGATGGAGTGCAGGCAGAAAGGAGGAGAGTTGGAAAACAACCTATCAGGAGCTGGACCAAAATGATGGCTAAATTAAAAGGTAAATTCTTGCCTAGTGATTATCAGCTGACATTGTATAAGAAAATGCAGAACCTGAGACAGAGGTTGCTGATAGTAAAAGAATACACAGAGGAGTTCTATAGAGTGAGCATAAGGGCTGGGAAATTCCAAGACACACTTGAGAAGACTTCCAGATATGTGAATGGTCTCAAGCTGGACATCCAAGATGAGATTGGTCTCCTATCTCCTAAGACAGTGGAAGAGGCCTATCAGATGACCTTGAAAGCAGAGGAGAAACTCCTGAGGAAAAAGTCTGCCAAGAAGAGAGGTACCTTTCGTGGGAAGGGAAGTCAGGGTGGTAGAGGAAAACCTGCTACACCTAGGGATGGAGCTAACAGTAGCTCACCTCAGAATTCATCTATAGAGGATGATGCAAGGGGCAGAAGGAGTTTTTATAGAGGAAAAGGAAGAGGAGGCAGAGACAGAGGCAGGGGTAGAGAATTGAGGTGCTATAGATATCAGAAAGTGGGACATAAGCACTATGAGTGTCCAAAGAATGTGGGTGCTGGTCCTAGGAATGTTGTTGTTGCCCAGGCTGGAGAAGAGGTAGAAATTGAAGAAGAAATTCTTCCAGAGAGGGGAGAGTCCTTGGTTGTAAATAAGGTCCTGTTGAAGCAAGCCAAAGAGGTCACTGAGCCTGCAAAAAGTAAGACTTTTTTTAGGAGCATATGCAAAGTCCAAGGGAAATGCTGCCAGTTAGTCATTGATAGTGGCAGCACAGAAAATTTGGTTTCCACTGAGGTAATAGAAAATTTGAAGTTGAAGACAAGGGAGCATCCAACTCCCTACAGGGTGTCTTGGCTGCATAAAGGGCACCAGCTGGTTGTAAAATAGTAGTGTGAGATAGAGCTGCAAATGGGAAAATACAAAGATAAGGTCCTATGTGATGTGATGCCCATGGATGTGTGTCATATATTGCTGGGTAGACCTTGGCAGTTTGACAGAGCAGCAGTGCATGATGGCAAGAAGAACACTTACAAGTTCTTCAAAGATGGGGTACACCATACATTGATACCCATGGAAGAAGGAGAGCCATCCAGCAGAGTGATTTATCCAAAGACCTTGTTGCTGAGCGGGAAGGAATATCTGCAGCAGATAGAAGAAGAAGAGGTAAGTTTTTCTTTAGTTTGCAAACCTAAAGTAGTTCTTACTTCTACAAAGATTTCTGATTTGCCAGTAGAAATCCAAGAGATGTTAGATGATTACTGTGACATTGTTGTGGATGATTTACCTGATGAGCTGCCACCTGTGAGAAAGATCAGCCATCAGATAGATTTTATCCCTGTTTCAAATCTGCCAAATAAGGCAGCCTACAGAATGATTCCCAAAGAAAATGAGGAAATCAGGAGACAAGTACAGGAGTTGGTGGACAAGGGGCTGATTAGAGAATGTCTGAGTCCATGTACAGTACCGACAGTATTGAGCCCAAAGAAAGATGGAGGCTGGAGGATGTGTACTGATTCCAGAGAAATCAATAAGATCAAAATCAGGTACAGATTCCCTTTTCCCAGAGTTGAGGACTTAATGGACTGTTTGAGTGGTGCTAAATATTTCTCAAAGATAGATTTAAAGAGTGGATACCATCAGATTAGAATAAGAGAGGGTGATGAGTGGAAAACTGCTTTTAAGACAAATGAAGGACTGTATGAATGGATGGTAATGCCTTTTGGGTTGTCAAATGCACCTAGCACTTTTATGAGACTTATGAATGAGGTATTGAAAGAATTCATTGGTAAATTTGTGATAGTGTATCTGAATGATATATTAGTTTTCAGCAGAACTAAAGAAGAACATTTAAGGCATCTTAATCATGTCTTGAAGAAGCTGCACCAAGAGAAACTGCTGATAAATCTAAAGAAATGCTCATTCATGAAGGAAGATTTGGTGTATTTGGGGTTTTTTGTTTCTACAGAAGGATTGAAGATGGACCTAGAAAAGGTTAAGGCAATTGTGGAGTGGCCTTCACCCAGGAATGTCTTTGAGGTAAGAAGTTTCCATGGACTTGCCAGTTTTTCAGAAAGTTTATAAGGAACTTCAGTAAGATTAATGCACCCATAATTGAAATAATAAAGAAGAGAAAACAACCATTTAAGTGGACTGCTGAAGCAGAAAGAAATTTTAAAGTTTTGAAACAAAAGATAACTGAGAAGCCTGTTCTGATTCTGCCTGATTTTACTAAACCATTTCAAGTAAAATGTGATGCCAGTGGAGAGGCCATTGGAGCTGTGTTGAGTCAGGATGATAGGCCTGTGGCATATTTCAGTGAGAATCTGAATGACACCAGAAGAAGGTATTCCTCTTATGAGAAGGAATTCTATGCAATTTTTCAGGCACTGAAGAAATGGAGACATTACTTGATGTCCAGGGAATTTGTATTATATTCTGACAATCATGCTTTGCAGTACATTGTACAACAGCCCAAGTTGAAACATAAGCGTGCTAAATGGGTTGAGTATCTCCAAAGTTTTAATTTTTTTTTGAAACATATAAGTGGCCAAGCCAATAAAGTAGCTGATGCTTTGAGTAGGAGGCACATGCTTGTTCAAGAAACAAATTTTGAAGTTGTAGGATTTGATTTCCTGAATGAATTGTATGAAACAGATCCAGATTTTAAAGAAGCATTTGAGGCATGTAGTAATCCTGTTTTAATAGATAGAAGCCAGTGGATGGATTATTTTCTGCAGGAGGACTTACTATTCAGAAGGAACCAACTGTGTGTACCAAAATGTTCCATGAGAGAAAATTTGATCAAAGAGAAGCATAGTGGTGGAATTGTTGGACACTTTGGTACTGATAAGACTTATGAGCAGCTGAGTCACTTTTATTACTAGCCCAATATGAGAGTAGAAGTGGACAAGTTTGTGAAGAATTGCAAAATATGTCAGTATGCTAAAGGAAGAAGCCAGAATGCAGGATTGTACACTCCCTTGCCTATTCCAGACAGGCCTTGGGACATAGTGAGTATGGATTTTGTTCTAGGATTACCCACGACTCAGAGAGGGAATGATGCAGTATTTGTTGTAGTGGACAGATTCTCCAAAATGGCACATTTTATTCCATGCTATAAAACTAGTGATGCCACCCATGTTGCTAACTTGATCTTCAAAGAAGTTGTTAGATTGCATGGGTTGCCCAAGAGTATTGTTTCAGACAGAGACACCAGATTTGTGGGTCACTTTTGGAGGACACTGTGGAAGAAACTTGGTACTAAACTGAGTTTCAGCTCAGCTTATCATCCTCAGACTGATGGACAAACTGAGGTAGTGAATAGGAGTCTGGGAAATTTGTTGAGAAGTCTTGCAAGAGAACATCCCAAGCAGTGGGATCATATTTTGCCTCAGGCAGAATATGCATATAATGATTCACCAAACAGGAGCATAGGGCAGATTCCATTTCATATTGTTTATGGAATGCACCCCAGCGGAATATCAGAGTTGATAAATCTGGGAAAGGCAGAGCTAAGGAGAGTAGATGGTGAGGAATTTGCTTCAGATATACATGCCATACATGAACAAGTGAAATAGCAACTATAAGGCAACAGCATCAAATACAAGAGCAGAGTAGACTTGAGCAGAAAAGAAGTTCATTTTGAAGTAGGAGATCTGGTTTTGGCACACTTGAGAAAGGAGAGATTCCCAAAGAAGCAGTATAACAAATTGAAGTTCAAAAATATTGGGCCATGCAAGATACTTAGAAATTTTTCTACAAATGCTTATGAGATTGAATTACCTCCTGATGTTGGAATATCTCCCATTTTTAATGTTGTAGATTTGTACAAGTATGAAGATGATGGTGCAGAAGAAAGATCAGCAGACAAGGAACAAATTGAGTGGAGGGAACAGCTACCTGCAGCGCAACCACTGCAACCAGAGAAGATATTGGATAAAATACCATTCAGAAGGACCAGAGGACAAGAGTACTTTCAGTACTTGATCAAATGGAAGGACAAGCCAGAGGAATATGCCACTTGGATGGCTGAAGGAATGTTGTGGAAGATAGGCAGATCAATGGAGGAGCTCATGGACAGGAGCCCATGAAGAAAATTGCCCTCGGGAGTCTGATGCAGGGGCATTAGACACTAGCCAGCAATGTAGGATTTTTTTCCACATGTTGTGGCTAGTAGGGTTTGAAAACATTTGAATTGTAATAGCTAGGTGTCAATACCTTAGCTGACTGTATTATTTAGATCAGTTAGAGTTAGTGGAAGTCAAATAGTTTAGTTTGTTTATCTGTCATGTTTTAGTTAGATGAATTATTTTAATTAGGCTTTTGGTTTCCAAAATGGTCCTCACCGAGGAACCGAGAAGACGCACTATAATGTATATAATTTGTATTCTTCGGATGCACTAGAGATAGAAAAAAAAGAGGAGGAGAAGAGCAGAGATTTCTGCAATAAAACTCTATGTGTTAACAATTGTTTCCAGTTAAATGATTTCAATGCTCATTGGCCATCGAATTGTCTCGAATTCTTATTAATGAAGAAATTGTTTGATTGTGAAATGATTGTACACTGTTTCGGTGTGAAATCGTTGAGAATGGTGATTGTATAATTCCGCATTATCTATCTATTATTCCCGTGAATTGGTTGGATAAACCTTGCGAGTTAAATTCCACTGTATTCCTCTGTCTGTATCTTTATTATGGAATTCCCCACTGTATAATCGTAACAAACTCAATTGAAACGAACCTGAGCCATAGACCAGAGTTAAGGAATATGAAGGGCATCCCAACCCCAACTCAACCTTTGGTTGATCACTGTAGAAAAACCATGAGTGGATTCCCAAGGCAGATTGCCCATATCACACCGCTTTCGCGGAGAAGGCAGTATTTTCCATATTGAAGTGATTCCATAGAGCCTTCGACACGTGGCACCGGACGAGAGTAAAAAATCAGATTTCTGTATTCTCATCACACGTTAATGTTCGTACCAGGAGGTGGAGCGATATCATCGAGTGCCGTCGATCTGGCGTAGAGTCATCGGACGGTGGTCGTCTGACAGAGATGCGCGAGGTTTAAACAAGGTACGGTGAGTGCGTTGATTGGGCGATTGAACGTAGACGCGGGGCCCAGAGCCAAGGTTTATTTGAATAAAAGTTATTTATTCAAAAAGGCGTGTTTATTGATATAAAGTCTCAAGGGTTATAACCTTAGCCCCAAGGCTTGGAGACAATTATATAAGTCGAGTATACAAGTGAAAAGTCGTGAATATATGTTTATTTATCAATTTCTCTGAAATTGACAAATAAACCCAAGGAGAGGAAGGAAGACCACGTGGGGAAATAAACAGAGGAATTCAAAAAGGGAAAAGCGTGACAGAGCCACGCTATAGGAGTTGACCAGCTCTCCGTGGGGCTGAATTTCAGATTTTTTGCATCACCCAGTCTAGTCCTAGGAGTGCAGGATAGGGATCTGAATCTTCCACAATTTCTATGACCTCAAAGTTAGCTAGGACCCTTACTCCTGCGATATCGACCAAAACTTTTGGCAACCTTCCCAGAGGGATGATATTCTGTTGATTTGTCATTCACAGCTGGATGGTGGACCAGTCTAATTTAGGTTCTCCCATTCATTTCCATGTCTGTTTTGGTAAGATGTTTGCATCAGATCCAAGATCAAGGATAACCTGATCCATCTCATAGTCACCAATCTGCGCAGTCAATCGCATTTCCCTCCTGGTGTGCCTTTTGTAACTATGTAATTTGTGTACTTCCTTAACCTCAGCCACTGTGCTGGGCCTGGCTGCACAGTTTTGTAGAAATACTTGAAGATTTTCTCCAACCTGTGGGTTGCGTAGTAGCTTCAAGCATGCCCTTAACAAGGTTTCAACTTCCTCTTCTGTCTGGAGGTGTGTTGGCGGCTACGCAGGGACTTCCAGTGACTCCTGTTTCCTGGGATTTGTAACCTTCTCCTCCCTCACTTCCTGGGTGACCATGTTGTGCGTTATGACTTTTATACTAGGATCTTCGCTTCTTATCTCCGTTTTGAATCTTTGTACATTTTGGGTGGGGGTAGACTGTTTGTCCTTCATTTTTGTTAACAAGATCGTGCAATCTTCGATCTCATGGTCCAGTTGTCTGTAATATTTACAGGACTGCCTAGTGGGATTTGGGCAGTCCGTAGCGAAGTGCCCTACCTCTCCATAGTTGTAGCAGATCAGCTAGTCCCGTCCTCATCTCGCGCTCCCTCCCTTTCCCCCCCTGCCCCCTCCAGGAGAGCTACCAAAGGTCGCGGGAGATCTCAGAGAGGCAGGATCGGACTGTACTCTATAAAGGTTTCCCCGATCTACCAGTAAGTCATATGTGTAAAAATTCTACTCATCGTGCCCTATAGATCGGTAGAACCTGCACCATTGTTGCTTCAATTCACCCCTAATTATCTGAGGACACTGGGTTGTATCATGTAGTTCTGCTACCCGGCAATATTCGCACCAGAAGTCTGTGCCGACTCCTTTTCCCCGTTCCATCCGTAAGCTCTGTATTTCTAAGTGCATAGCCCTGAGCTACTCCTAAATTTTCTACACTCCTTCCCTCGTGTCATCCTTAGGTGCAGCTTCAAGTTTCATGGTAGCTTCCAAGGATTTTTCCTGCGATACGAAGGTCTGGTGGTCCATGCATATGTGTAAGTGAGGTAGCAGCATAGCGATGAACCATTCTGTGTGTTGTTTGTCATCGTACTTGAACTCACCTTCCCTGATCACTTTCTTTAACCATTGATCGGCCTCCCATACTGACTCAGACTTTCCTTGCTTGAATTTTTTTACTTCCGCTACCAGCTGGGAATAGGATTTCGGCTTTCAGAATTGTTTTTTTAGGGAATCCTCAATATTTTGAAGCATTGCACTCCCATTCTGAGATATATACCACACATACCAGTCCAATGCCCTCTCTTCAAAATCCAAGGATAGCTTCGCTCTCTTCACAGTATCGCTTACCACCCCTTGCGTCGTCCACATTGAATCGGCCACGAACCAAAATCGGTCCATGTCCTCATCGGCTACTCCTTTACAAGTAGGTAACTTTAAGTGTGTTACCATGGGCTCCTCTGGTTTATCTTCCTGGGGCCCTAACGTTGGGGCTGCTGACAGACATTGTGTAGATCTCAGTGGACTATGAGCAGAGCAATAATCTCCTTGAATGTCTTGATAGTTCTTATTGCTCCACGTTAGATCTCCAATGCCACTACCCGATCCCGTTTCTCAGACTCCTTCGGTCCCGGCAACGGAACCATTTGTTGGCTTGAGGGGTCTTGAGCCAAGTTCAGTGTGAAAGGTTTGCCAAAAAACCCCTATACTACTGGCCCTTTCGGCAGTGACCCACTTTCGCAGGTCACAGTCTCACCCGAAGTAGTATGGGTGGGTGCTAGAACCAGGTTTCCGCACCCTGAGAAAGGATGGGTAAGGCAATCAGGGTTGCGTCCTATTTCTATAATTCCAAAATTATATTGTCCTACGCAGGGTTAATTATGTTCCTATTCGCATCCACGTGCACTAGATCTACAGTTGTAGGCTTATTATATCATCAACACAACAGTACATAAATAGAACATAACAGATCTAGATCTAAGATCTTAGTACATAGATCTTTTGCAGCTTAAAGACAGAAAATACATAACACAGCAATTATCAGAAATTCACATAACATAACTCACAGATTCAGATCTCTAATAGTCCTTCGCATTCATTCATTCATCAATATTTCCTTACAATTCCCTTCCCAACCTGCGCACATAGCAGTAGGGTCCGCACACAGCTGGACTAGGATCTCTGCGCACACAGGCAATAGGATTTTGTTCCCCAAAACCCAAACAGATAGCTTAAGGAATAGATAGCATCAATATCTCATCCATTCCTATCGTTTACAATCCGAAATGCATCTCTATTTATAACAATCTAGCCTCAACGTTCCTATGGTCTGCAACCCATGGTTTTCGAACCCCCTAGTTTACCCTTTGACCCATTACAATACGTTCGAGGCTTTGACATGCCCCACAACCCCCTGCGCTATACTAAATATAATCAAAATTAATCAAAATGGACCAGTTTCATAGCTTGTTAGGTGACCCCATTCCAACAATCCACCAAGCATAGGCCTTACCTTCAAAATGCAGTGCTGCAACTTTGATGGCTTCCCTCTCTGAAATTTGGTGTTACTCCAAATAAGTGTCTAGCTCTTCCACCCAAGCTCTAGTTGAACATTTAGTTGAACCATCAAAAGTAGATAGAAATAATCTACCCACATCATGCTGATTCATCCTTGTGCTCCTCTTCTCTTTGACCTTGCAAAACTCTTGGAAGTTTATGTGATCTTTGAACCTCTTAGTATGAGATTCATATTCTTGCAGATAATCACTAAGAGTTTCCTTCTTTGGCATATATTCTTCCTCTATCTTCCTTACAGTAAATATGGGCATAAGATTGTGTTGTGGATCATAATGTGTGGTTGCATGCTCACACTCATCATGTAAAAATATAGGGTTTTATTTAGATTCAAACCCCCTTGGAGATTCTCTACACATCTCCCTTCTCATCTTCTCGATATCTCCCTTGATGCTCTGCATAGTTTGAAAAAAGAGCTTTGGGAGCTCCTCTTCCTCTCTTACTCCAAATAATGGAGTCATTTTTTTTGTTTTTTCTGTACATCTCCTCTTCTCGTGAGAAGTTTCTCCTTATGGTGACATATTGGCTGAATGCGTAGGATGAGCCAAGATTATGCTCCGATACCACTGCAATATTCCAAAATGGGGAAGAAAAAATATATGAACACAAAACTGGAAATAGCAGTGTAAATCAACTCATTAAAATTGGAGACCAATATGGAGACATAACATCATGTATTAGATCAGAAAATAAATAAAAAATAGTGAGGCATGAATCATATACAATGAGGAAACAAGCCTCCCATAAGCAATCACTCCTGAATATGAACTGTTGCTACAAATGTCGGAAGACTGCTACAACGCAGTTATAAATGAACTTCTACAAAAAAGGAATGTACAAAAGATGTAGGGTTTTTATATGCCTCAAAGGATATGCCAAATATAGATCAAGGCTTAATACAAACTCCTACAAATAACCTGGAAAGGGTTTTTAGAAATACACACTGTATAAGATGGGATCTAAAGCCCTAGGGCTGAAGATTCACTACAAAATAAAGCACATGAGTATAGAAGGATGAAATCATGTATATCTAATGTCGATCCCCTCAAAGGCCCCCTACAATGAAAGGTTTAACCCTTCAATCACAGGAAAACACTCCAAAGGAGCCACAAGATCCCTCACTGAAGCTGCCCTCCAAAATAATGAAATTTCCAGCTGGAACAACACTGTAAATGATGGGAAATAGTTGGCTTGGTGCCAAAGATCTGAAATATGTCCAAGAGCCCTCCAAAATAAACTCCCAAGAGAAGGAATCCTCCCTCCTATGAGAAACTAGCTCAGACAGTGGGTTTCCAAACCACTGCAACACCATGCAACACTGTAATATTCCTAAAATTAGCATGCAGCTAATAGGAATATTAAATTTTGATCTTTGCACCTGGTAGATGAATAAATGGAGGAAAAAGACCCATAATTAACTTGTATTAGCATAAAGAACCTCTTGGTGTGAAAAAGGGGACATTCTAGTGGTTGGATTTTGCACTTTCCATGTATGAAAAGGAAGAGGATCATGTTGATTCAGTCAAGCTGACCAAGTCAATAGCGTAGTGTGGATGAGTAGCCTAGATAGAGCTACAACACAGTTTTGGAGGGAAAGTAACCATGTGGTGTTGGAAACCCTAATGAGTGGGACCCAAGGTGAAGAGGCTCACAAACTTTATAAGGAGGAAGATAGCAGAAATTTGAGGTTAGCTTATGGATTATTGATTTTGGTCTGCTTAGACTCTTGAGCATTCTTCAGCTATTGAGTTGAGTATGCAGTGTTGTTCAGCACAAGGCATTCCTGCCTAGGGATTCCTTCTCCTTCATTGAGTGATATCTTGGAGGAGTTATGTTCTTCATTTTCCCACATCTGGGCTTGAGGCCAAGCATCCTCCTTCAGCCACAACGTTATTCCTATAGCAGGGGATGTTGTGTTGCAAGGTGTTGCAGTGGGAGACTTACAACACTAGCTCTTGAGCTTATCTTTCAGAGGAGGGAGCTCCCCTTGATTTGCAAGATCTGTACAAGAGATTCCAGGGCATATTTTACATCTTGGCATGTGGAAAAATCATTTCCCATCCTCTAAATCATAGTTATTTGTAGAAACTGCATCATTTTCTAGAGTGCTGCAGTAGCAGGGTTTGAACCCTTGCTTGTGAGCTTGTTCATTGGAGGAAGGGCCAACCTTTCTCCCGAAAAGCTCTATATTTTATTATTCTTCTGTCATTTGTATATTTCAGCTACATTTATTCAGTGCTATAGTACAACTGCATTTTTCAGATCCAGATCTGCAGATCTGCATTTTTATACATTGTACTCTCATGAAACCCTTGCCGGGTTAACCTTATGTTGTATAAAAAGGAAGGAATCTCCATTTTCTCAGCCATTGGATACTTGTAGACTCCAGATCTGTTATTTCTCAATATTTTCTACATAAACCCTTAATAAAATAACGTTATACTTATTTTAGTCTTTTCTACATGAGTTAAGCTATGGGGTTTGGGCTTATTTGAGTCATATTGACTTGGAGAGATCTGTTTAACTTGGCTAGAGGAATTTTTTTTTGCTCCAATTCTGGATGTGAGCTATATACTATGTATTCTAAGGGATTGAATTCCTATTTTCCATAGATATAGTGTTATTTTCTGAAGACAATTGTTTTAAGCCCTATATTGCTGCATTTCCCCACTTTGGAAGGAGCGTATAGGCCATATTCTTATTGCTGTTCTCTCATTTGATGGTGATATGTTCTTTGAAATCTAATGAGCTGATTAAAATTTCCATGCTCATGAATTTTTGAAGCTCCAACTCTAGAATATCTTAAGATATTCTTGTTGTTGTAGAAATTTCCTATTTTGGGGATATTACAGTGGTATTAGAGCTGCCATCTTGGCTCAACCTATGGATTTCAGATTCAATCCAGAAGATAAGAAAAAGAGGAGATCAGAATGATGGATAGGATGAGATTACTCTCATCAATTTTCAGATCTAAGAAGAGCCTCTCCAAGGAGGTTCACCAGATGAAAGAAGACAGATGCAATGAAACTCCCAGAGGGTTTCAAGAAGGAGAAAGCTGCAGTGAGACCTCTAGAAGGTTTTAAGAGAAAGAAGAAGACCTAATCACTTCCTATTCTCATAGAGGAAGTGAAGAGCAAGAATACCACTTGGAACATGAGATCCTGAGTGGATACTTGACAGAGTACAAGTGCCAACCTAGAGCTTTCAAAGAGACTCTAGATCTTCCTCAGTTTTTCCAACTGAAAGAAGAAAGGAGGCCATACAACAATAGGATGGTGAAGGGAAATAGTTTTCTAGGTTTCTATTGTCCACTTTTGATGGATCACCCATATGTGCAGCAAGGTTTTGGGTGATGAAGTTAGAAGCATTTTTCCTACTACATCCAGTAGTGGAAAAAGAGGCTATGGAGATCTCCGCACTGCACTTGGAGGGTAAGGCAAGTTCTTGGTGGTTCAGCCATGTGATTCATGCAAGAGTATCTACTTTTTCATATTTCACTCAAAGAGTGATTAGAATATTTGATAGTGAGAGATCAGAGAAGAAGGAGACCTCGTCCCCACTTGAGGAGACCTTTATCAGCGCTGTCACATTCATGAGGGGGCAGCCATCCATATCAGCAGTTGGATCAACCAACAAATTGAAGAGAGGAACTCTTGCAGCCATACAAGATGTTCCCAAGACTCATGAAGGTATGCATGAATTTCCATCTCCTATCATTTCAAAAAATCTTCTGGGAAACCTTGGAAATTTTTCCTCACATGGTCAAGGATCAAAACACATTACTGAGGTTGAGCAACAAGCTTGCATAGCGTTGTGAAACTTTGGTTTGATTAAATGAGGGATGAATATTCATTCCATTACACCCTTATTGAGTTTCATGCAACATGAGGAGTTAGGGTGTAAGATTTTGGAGGGCATAAGGAATGTTGTGCCACTTTATTGTGATGTTTTACCTTCAACACACTTGGATCCTGTTGGATTCAAGAGGATCGTTGATGAGAGGTCTTTTCCAAAAGACTTCAAAGGGGTTACATCTCATCTTCCCATGTGGTGTAAGGAGAAACATAAACTTTGGGAGATTGGTAGTCTTCATTGGGAAGATACCAAGGGGTAGAATTAATGGAGACATCCATATTTGGATGAATGGAGGTGGATGGAGAGCAAGAGGTTGGTGAGCCACTTGCAGATCTATGACACAGGGCAGCAAGAAGCAAAGCTGCGCTGGCTACTCTTGAGGGAGTTTGGCCATCTTGGGTCATACCCTTTGTCAGGAGGTATGTGGTGTATGGATGGCTTTGGCATATGGAATTTCAAAGGGGGAAGTCATGGAGTGAGAAGAGCCTTATCACTAAGGCTTATAGCGCTGTTACTTGGGAGTATGCTTTTATTGATGGAGTGTTCCAAGAGGAGTATGCATCCTCTCATTCTTCAGATTTTTATGAGAAGGTTCTCATGGGAGGGCTCATTCATGGACCTCACTTTCATCTTACTCACCATGCATGGTAAGAAATACATTTTTGTACTTGTTGATTACTCCATTGAGTATTTGTATCTTCTCACCATATATGAATAGTGCATTGCCCCACAAGAGAGAAAGAGTATTTTTGGGTTTCATGGTCACTTTAGGGAAAATATTTGTAATGCTAGCAGCCCATCTACACATGACTTCAGGAAATTGTATTGTTATTTTGATTATGTACAACTAATATACATTGATGCTTACTTTCCCATGGTGGAGGAGCAAACATGCACAGCTTGTAACCTATGGAAGAACCACTTGCCACATGATATTCTCAAACAACAGTCGGGGAACTACATGGTATGGAGAACCATTTGTACCACCCAAGCTTGCACATAACCTTTAGCAATTTTATGATTTGGATGCCATATGGTGATGGGGTACCATTCATCTTGTATGGGATGTTTTGGGTGAACATGGCTCATGACATTGGAGGGAGGATCCTTGGAGGTTTTATCTTCTTCTTACCACTTTAGGGAAACCATGTTGCAACCCAAGATCAACATACCCTCTACACTTATCATAATTAGAGAGGTGGATAGCATGGGATAGGCCCTCTTGCCTATCATGGTCATTTATTTATCCCACCTACACTTCAGGGGCCAAAGGTGGAGGGGATTGTGCATGAGTTTCCATGTTGGAGGGTAACTCATTTTATATGGATGATAGCTTGGGGGTGGAGATTTCACTTGGGAATGAAAATTTCCCATGCATTTCAAACTCCATGCCTTGAGAGGACCTCTAGACAACACATAGTTGTCTCCTTGAGTATGTTACTTTTGCATGATGATAGCCATTTGGGATGTACATTAAATGCTAATTTGTTTGCTTGGGAGAGGCACTATGGAGTTTCATTGTTGAGACAACATCTTATTCCTTGGAGGAGCTCATCATATGAGGATGCTACAGGAGGAGGGAAGGAGACCTTTCAGTTCTATCCTTACAGTTTCTTGAGGACAAGGAACATTTGGGAGGGGAGGACTGTAATATTCCTAAAATTAGCATGCAACTAATAGGAATATTAAATTTTTATCTTTGCACCTAGTAGATGAATAAATGGGGGAAAAAGACTCATACTTAACTTGTATTAGCATAAAGACTCTCTTGGTGTGAAAAAGGGGACATTCTAGTGGCTAGATTTTTCACTTTCCATGTATGAAGAGGAAGAGGATCATGTTTATTCAGTCAAGTTGACCAAGTCAACAACGCAGTGTGGATGAGTAGCCTAGATAGAGCTACAACACAGTTTTGGAGGGAAAGTAACCATGTGTTGTTGGAAACCATAATGAGTGGAAACCAAGGTGAGGAGGCTCACAAACTTTATAAGGAGGAAGATAGCAGAAATTTGATGTTAACTTATGGATTATTGATTTTGGTCTGCTTAGACTCTTGAGCATTCTTCAGCTACTGAGTTGAGTATGTAGTGTTGTTCAGCACAAAGCATTCCTACTCAGGGATTCCATCTCCTTCATTGAGTGATCTCTTGGAGGATTTATGTTCTTTGTTTTCCCACTTCCCGGCTTGAGGCCAAGCATCCTCCTTCAGCCATAGCATTATTCCTGTAGTAGGGGACGTTGTGTTGAGGGTGTTGCAGTGGGAGACTTACAACACCATCTCCTGAGCTTATCTTTTAGAGGAGGGAGATCCCATTGATTTGCAAGATCTGTACAGGAGATTCCAGGGCATATTTTACATCTTGGCATGTGGTAAAATCATTTCCCATCCTCCACAAAACAGTTATTTTTAGAAACTGTGTCATTTTCCAGAGTGTTGTAGTAGCAGGGTTTGAACCCTTGCTTGTAAGCTTGCTCCTTGGAGGAAGGGCCAACCCTTCTCCCGGAAAGATATGTATTTTATTCTTCTTCTATCATTTTTATATTTCAGCTACATTTATTTAGTGCTACAATACAACTACTTTTTTCAGATCCAAATTCGCAGATCTGCATTTTTATACATTGTACTCTCATGAAACCCTTGCCAGGTTAACCTTATGTTGTATAAAAAGGAAGGAATCTCCATTTTCTCAGCCATTGGATACTTTTAGACTCCAGATCTATTATTTATCAATATTTTATGCATAAAACCTTAATAAAATAATGCTGTACTTATTTCAGTCCTTTCTGCATGAGTTAAGCTATGGGGTTTGGGCTTATTTGAGTCATATTGACTTGGAGAAATCTGTTTAACTTGGCTAGAGGCATTTGTTTTTGCTCAAATTTTGGATTTGAGCTATATACTGTGTATTCTAAGGGATCCAAGTCCTATTTTCCATAGATATAGCGTTATTTTATGAAGAAAGTTGTTTTATGCCCTATATTGCTGCATTTCCCCACTTTGGAAGGATTGTATAGGCCATATTCTTCTGTTGTTCTCTCATTTTTTGGTGATATGTTATTTGACATCTAATGAGATGATTCAAATTTCCATGCTCATGAATTTATGAAGCTCCAACTCCAAATTATCTTAAGATATTCTTGTTGTTGTAGAAATTCCCTATTTTGGGGATATTACAAACACATCACAATAACCTGCAAAAACTGTGCTAATGAAGAAATTTGTAGCTTGGCCTGAAAGCTTGAATGTGGAAATGAATGCAATGCTCTTCCAAGAGGCCTCTCAAGGAAAGAGGCAATATCCCTGCTTGGGAACACCCGATGCTAAACAACACAACAATCTCAACTAAATAGCTGAAGAATGCAAGAAGTCTAAATAGACCAAATAAAAAATAATAATCCAAAAAAACATCCCCATATGGCTGCCATCCTCTTCCTTAAATAGATTATGAGCTTCCTTGCCCTTGGCCCACTCAATTAGGTCATTTCCTCCATGAGATCAATCTCCCTCCAAAACTGTGTTATTCCTCATTTAATATCCACTCCTCCATAACAATGTTGTTGACTTGGTCAAATTTGACTAAATCAACATGATCCAACCCCTATTCACACTTAGAGGTGCTTTATTTAGCTGCTTAGAAGGTCTCCTTTCACACTTGAAGAATTTTTATTGCTGTTAAAGATATGTATGGGCCTCCCTACCCACTTATTCACCTACCTAGTGACAAAATGATCTATAATATTCCATTTAGCTAAAAGCTAAATTTTAGGAATATTAAATTATCCTTGTGGAAATTTTTTCACTATTTTATCAACCTTGCCATTTCATGGTCACCCTACCACTCCCAAAAGACTCCTTACAGGCTTGTGCCACTCATCTCCATCCTTTCTCCTACCTATGATCTCATTACTCTGTTTTCCCTTGCCTATAACTCCATTTTCCATCTAGGGTTTCCTATAGCCTACCCTTTCCCATGTTCCCCAAGTTCCTCAAGCATTGATGGTCTCAAAACTATCTCTGTAGGCTCTTTAGATGGATCAAGTACATTGGATTTTGGATCTTCAATACAACACTTTGACAAATACTCTATTTTTCACTTGAAGCCTCCAAGCCAATTTTCAGTCAAAGATCATGGTCAAAGAACCCCCCGCTAGATCAATTAGGGTTTCATATGTTCCAAGGTCATCATTTCCAAAGAAGACTATCATTCAGTTTCAGAGTCTGCACATGAGGTAATGGACAAGCTTGAAACTTTTGAAAAAGTGTTGAAATTTCCATCAACAAAAGGTTTTGATAAGGTAGATCATCTATTCCTAAGAGAAGACAACTCACACTAGAAGAAAGGGAAGCAATCTGGTCTTAAGGAAAACTAGGGTTTTGCACTTGATAGTCCAACAGAGTGTCAACACAGTAAACAATTGCAGAAATGGCACAGAGAAGGTAAAAGTATGAGTTGAACTCCAAGATGACAGCAAAGGAAGATTCTGAAGATGCCACTATGATTAGATTCCATACTTGTAAAAGGTTAGTGTATCATGCCTCAAAAAAAGTAAAAATGTGAAGAATATCAGTAAGAGAAGGCCAGGTTAGTGTTGGCAATATGATGCAGAGTGTTGTCCTTGATGGCAACCCACTGAATGAAGATGAAGACATGAGACAGTTGACATGTGTTGTCCTTGATGGAAAACCACCTGATGAAGTTTGTCTTGACCTGATGGACTTGGTAAATGATGTAAATCTGATATGAAATGATGTTTGTTAGCAATATGATGTTGAGTGTTGTCCTTGAATGGCAACCCACTTGATGAAGATGATGACAACTTACTTGATGAAGTTGTGCTTGATAGAATATGTCTTGATGAACTAAATCTGATGAATCTACAGTGAGTACAGAAGGCAATGAAGAAAGGAATTCAGCATGTGCTAAATCTATGGTGAAAAGAGTATGTCTCAAGGCATACGCGGATCTGTCTAGGAGAAGTCGCGTATGCACGCGGGAAACAACGTTCCAAGTCGCGTATGGGCAAAAGTGCTCATAAAGTGCAAAACCAGGGGTAACCACCATGGTATTGACCCATTGTATTGGGTAATGATTCGTCTAAATGACCCCGTCCAGGAATACCATCGGAAGTAATGTGGTTTTGGGCTCATGGTATTGTTTTGGCTCATGGTATTGAAAAAGGGGCTCATGGTATTGAAAAAGGGTAAACCTATATAAGGAGAAGAAATTCATTGTGCAAATCATGAGTGTGGGTGCAAGATGTCTAAGCTTGAATGAATACTTCTCTCTGAAGTAGATCTGAATGGAAAGGGTTACAGTTGAATGATAGATCTGAATGTATGATGCACCAATGATGAAGAAGGGGATCTAGATTTGAAATGTACTTGTATTTGCTAGATCTGTTTATGGAATGATTAGATCTGTGATGAGGCGAACATCTGTCTGAGGTAAAGGGTAAAATCTGAAGTGATGTATCTGTTGTGAAGAATTGCAATGACATAAAAGTCTGAAGAACCATACGCTAGTTCGTCGAAGAGGAAGCACGTATATACGCGGCTTCGTTGAAGAGAAAGCACGTATGCGCAATAAATTTAACTCTATAATATGTACAGAAGTATACGCTGGTTTATGTGAACGGAAGCGCGTATATACGTGACATCAGAGAAAGGAAAGCGCGTATGCAAACTAGGGTTTGCTGAAGTCTGTGGTAAGAAATGTCTGATCTGTTCTGCTGGTTTACTGATATCTGTCAGTGAGTTATATGTATCTGTTTCATGGTTGACTGTGCTTAAAAGTATGGAGTGGGTCCAGTCTGAAAATATGATGAAACGTGGCCTGCAAGTGGTGTCCTAAAAGATGCTTTGGATCCAGTGTGAAAATTGATGAAACGTGGTCCATAGAGGTGCTGAGGGTTGTAGCCTTCAGTCAGGGGGTCGTAGCTCCCTTCCAGGTGAGGCTGGTAAACGAGATCAGGGAGTCGTAGCTCCCTTCCAGGTGAGGCTGGTAAACGAGATCAGGGGGTCGTAGCTCCCTTCTAGGAGAGGCTGGTAAACGAGTTAGGGAGTTGGAGCTCCCTTCCAGGAGAGGCTGGTAAACGAGCACAGGTGGGTGCCTGCGTGCTGGTAGGAGTCTGCGCCAGCACATATGTTGTAAGATGTTTTCTCTATAATAAAATATTGAAGGCTGAGCAACTGCAGTAGTGGTTTTCTCCCATCTTGGGTTTCCACCTAAAATCCTGGTGTTCATGTGTGATGCTTGTGTGTGATGGTTTATTCTATTCTTACTACACATGTTTACTGTTTATAGAACATCTAATGAATGAATGATGGAATGATATAAGTGAAGGTTTAATGGCATAATTAGATCTCTATGTATACGCGAGTTTTATGAAGGATATCCGCGTGTATACGCTAGTTGGATTCAAAAAAGTAGCATATGGGAAGTAAGAAAAAGTAAAAAGTTTTGAATATGCAGTAAATACTGATTCACTCCCCCTCTCAGTATTTTTCCCAACAATTGGTATCAGAGCAGGTTCTTCTGCAGAAGCTTGATTGCTTGAAGGAGATCCGTCGCAATGGGAAGTCTTGAACGAGTAATGTCTATAAAGCCACCTCTATTCAATGGAAGCAATCTGATATTCTGGAAGGTACGAACAAAAGCATATCTGCAAAGTCTTGGTGCAGATGTATGGGCAATCGTGGAAGAAGGTTATCAATACCCAACAAGTATTCCTACTGATGCAGCAGAAAGAAAGAAGTATGAAATCAATGCCAAAGCAATGAATGTCTTATTGGGAAGCATGTCTGAATCAGAATTTGCTAAAGTGATGCAGCTACATTCAGCAAAAGAAATATGGGACAAAATCATTCTAAGCTATGAAGGAGACACAAAGGTAAAAAGTGGAAAACTCCAAACTCTTAGAATTGAATATGAAAATTTGAAGATGCATAGTGATGAGAGCATTTCCCATTTCTTCTTACGTCTGGATGATATTGTAAATCGAATGAGAAATTTGGGTGAAACCATAACTGATACTACTTTGGTGGAAAAATTCTTAAGATCCTTGACTTCAAAATTTGACTCTAAAGTTTCAGCTATTGAAGAAAGGCAAGATCTGCAAACTCTTACTATTGTTCAATTACATGGTATTCTGACTGCTTTTGAAATGAGACAAGGAGGTCCGTCTCAAATCAAAGAAGCTGCTTTTAAGGTATCCGTAAGAGGAAAAGAAAAGGAAGTTGTTAAAGAATCCAGCTATATATCTGAAGAAGAAGAAGTGAATTTTGTGAGAAAGCTCCAACTAGGTACTGGAAGATTCAAAGGTAAGCTTCCCTTCAAATGTTTTGAGTGTGGAAAAGTTGGTCACTATGCTGCTAAATGTCCTTACAGAGAAAAACATGGTAAAGGGAAACAATTTGAAAAGAGGAAGAGTTATTATGCAAATGAAGATGATGATGAAGTGTCCAGTGAAGATGAAGAAGATTCTAACCATGATCTGAAAGTACTCATGGCAAAGAAGCAAAAGAAGAAGGCTACTCGAAACAAGAAGATATCTCAGAAAACTTGTATAGCAGAAATTGAAGAAGATGAATCAGATAGTGATTGGGGTCCTTGTAATACTCTTCTTTGTGAAAACAATAGTGAAGATAGTGAAAGTAAAGTTGTGGATCTATAAGAAGCTATCAAGATCAAAGTTGAAGAACAACAAAATGAAATTGATAAGAAATATTCTATCTACAAAGAGATGATCTCTCAAATGAAAGAACAAATAGAAATGATGAATGGACAGGTGGACAAGTATCAAAGGTTTCATACTTATGCATCCAATCGAATTAAAGAACTAGAAGCAGAAATCAACGATCTAAATGCAGATCTCGAAAAATCAAGCAAGAAGAATGAAGGACTTGAAGCTGCAATCAGCTCTCTGCAAGCAGATCTTGAAGCATCAAGTAAGAAGAACGAGGAACCTCTACAACCATTTGAAAAGGAAGGCCTTGAAGCAGAAATCATCTCTATCAAAGAAGATCTAGAAAAATCAAATAAGAAGAATGAAGAGCTGCAACAAACATGTGAAGAAAACAAAAATTGGTTGAAAGAAGAGATTCTAAATCTGAAGGATCAAGTAGAAGATGGAAGAAGGAAAGAAGAAAACATGACAAAGCAATGTCAAGCCTTGGAGGTTGAGGTAAACATTCTTAAAGGTAAATTAGAAGAAAAGGTTAAACTTTTGAGGTTTCAAGATAGTACTAATATCTTGGACAATATTCTGAGTAATCAAAGGTATCCTGCTATCAAACTTGGTCTTGGTTTCCATGAAACTGTTAAAGGAGAATCTAGCTCACAAGGAAGTGCTAAAAATTCAGAGGATGTCAATACAAAACCTGAAGTGTTGAAAGAGACAAAAGGTCAACCAAAAATGATGAAATCTCAAAGGAAATCAGTCAATAATGTTGATTGCTTTAAATGTCATAACTATGGGCATGTTGCAGCAAATTGTAGGAGCAGATCATTTCAGCCTCAATCAAACAGTTCCTACATAGAAAGGTACTCTGGTTTTTTGAAGGGATATTGTTTTTCATGTAACAAGTATGGACATAAAGCAGCTGATTGTAAAAGGAGGAAGATTAGAAATACTCATTATGATTCTTATGCTTATTTCTCTGGACACATGAGATGTTATTCTTGTAACAAGTATGGACATGTAGAAAAGGAATTCAGGTTGAACAGACATGAGAAATTGGATAACTTCCAGCACACAAATAGAAAGTTCAAACAAATCTGGAAAAAGATGGAGGACCGATCAGAAACGTAGGGAATTTTGACCCTACTGCAGTCATCCGCTTCTGAAGCTTACTTCTCTGATTGACTGTAGGAATGATGTGGGATACATTATGAGATTTAGTAATGTATCGCCACAAGGGGAGCAATGTATGATGTCTCTCATGATTGATTTGATTATTCTGGTTATATGTATTTCTGACAGAGCATCTAATATGAAGAAGACAGGTACAGGAAGTACAAGTTCAGGGGGAGATGAAGGAATGTGAAAAATTTCTATGCTTCACTTTCCATACGCGGGTTCTATTAACAAAAGTCGCGTATACACGCGAGTTCCAGCAGACACAGTCGCGTATGCATTGATGATAAGAGAATTTATATGATAGCTGAAGATCTGGAGAAGAGGTTCATGGGGAGAATCAGTCTGACTGTTAATAACTGTATTATTGACTCAATATCAGCTTAGTTTCTCAGTTCTAAATAATGATGATATGATACATGGTTTCTTATGTTGAAGATTGTGGATAAGTCCTGTTTGATTTTTGATGAAGAGTATACATTGTTGAGATGAAAATCTTATAATTCAGAGATAAGGGCAGTTCATGCAGAGATTGTTGCTGATGACTTGCTGATGAACGTATTCAGGTTGCACAAGTTAAGAAGGAGCACTGGTTCAGGGGGAGCAGCAGGTTGAATACTAATGATTGCATTGTTAGCAATATGACTGCTTATTCTTTGGTTTTTGTGATACTCATGCTCAAAAGATGATGACTTGGTATATGATTTATTATGATGAGATTTTGATCCCTGGTTACTGAAAAGTATCTTTTGTGCTCACACATGGATGAGTTGGAAGTCGTTTGATTCAGAAATAAATCATGAAGAGTTTGTTACTATGGTTGAGATCTTTTGCCTACATATAAAATCTTGAAGATCTTGATGATATTGGACCACATGGATGATTGTTTGACACATATTTGAAGATGTTGTTCTGGTATGATAATCTCTCTTGGAAATATTGTATTGATGCTGCAAAGAATCTGAAGGCTTGGTTCCTAATGTGCTTATGCTACAACCGTTGGATGACGCTTGAAGACACAACTACACTGTTCTATCTATCTGTAGTCCAGGGAAGCATTCAAATATCTCAGAAAGAAGCTGAACACTGTCTTTTCCTCACAGAGGATCAGATCTGGTCAAAATATAGAAGATGGTATTGGATACGCGGGTTTCCTGAAACACAGTCGCGTATATACGCGAGTTCATGCACAGAAAACCGCGTATGTCTGATTGCTGACAATTTTCTGTTTGGAGTCAGCTCTCTTCAGCACAGCTGCAGTGCTGTTTGGTATCTCTGATACTGTTTGGTATCTCTGGTGGTGTTCTAGTTCTCATAATTCTATTTCTAATGTTTTGATAAAAGATGCCTTGATGATTTGTTGGTAAAAGTGTTCAGGATGCACAAACTAAGGGGGAGACTTAGTCATATGGAAAGGTTGCTTGGGTGCACAGTTTCAGGGTGAGCATTAGCTTTGCTGAGTATAATGCAGTGTTGGCATTATGATGGTTCTGAAATATGTTCTCTTTCTTGAGGACTTTCTGGTGTTGGTCATAAATGGTCATATTTGTAATTTGATGAAAAGGTCTTGTTGAGACCCATGATGTAAAATTGTAATATTCAGTCATGTAAGGACTTGTCAAATTTGTAAACCCACTTGTTTGGGTAGCTGAGTCAAATTTTGTAAACCCATTTGGTTGGGTACTTGAGTCTCATATGTAAATCCACTTGGATGGATATTTGATGTAAGTATGAGTCTTTGGTGATAGGAAGTTCATAGAGTCATGTAATTTATTGAAAAATATGTTTTGAACTCAGGGGGAGCTTGGTCACTTCAGTATATATCAGATCTGCAGAACGCTTCTTCCACATGAGGAGAAAAGGGGGAGAGTATGTTGGTATTTGATCCGCCCTTTGCCCTTGATGTCAAAGGGGGAGAGTGACATGGTGTTTTGAATGAAGAGAAAGAATGGTGTCAAAAAATGGAGAGAGTGACATGGTGTCATTGTATTCTTAATGTACCTATCTGTTGTGGTAACCAAACACCATCGTGGTTGCCATCAAGTCCAAAGGGGGAGATTGTTGGCAATATGATGCAGAGTGTTGTCCTTGATGGCAACCCACTAAATGAAGATGAAGACATGAGACAGTTGACATGTGTTGTCCTTGATGGCAAACCACCTGATGAAGTTTGTCTTGACCTGATAAACTTGGTAAATGATGTAAATCTGATATGAAATGATGTTTGTTAGCAATATGATGCTGAGTGTTGTCCTTGAATGGCAACCCACTTGATGAAGATGATGACAACTTACTTGATGAAGTTGTGCTTGATAGAATATGTCTTAATGAACTAAATCTGATGTATCTACAATAAGTACAGAAGGCAATGAAGAAAGGAATTCAGCATGTGCTAAATCTATGGTGAAAAGAGTATGTCTCAAGGCATACGCGGATTTTCCTAGGAGAAGTCGCGTATGCACGCGGTAAAGTACGTGCCAAGTCGTGTATGGGAAAAAGCGCTCATAAAGTACAAAACCAGGGGTAACCACCATGGTATTGACCCATTGTATTGGGTAATGATTTGTCTAAATGACCCCGTCCAGGAATACCATCGGAAGTAATGTGGTTTTGGGCTCATCGTATTGTTTTGGATCATGGTATTGAAAAAGGGTAAACCTATATAAAGAGAAGAAATTCATTGTGCAAATCATGAGTGTGGGTGCAAGATGTCTAAGCTTGAATGAATACTTCTCTCTGAAGGATATCTGAATGGAAAGGGTTACAGTTGAATGATAGATCTGAATGTATGATGCACCAATGATGAAGAAGGGGATCTAGATCTGAAATGTACTTATATTTGCTAGATCTGTTTATGAAATGATTAAATCTGTGATGAGGCGAACATCTGTCTGAGGTAAAAGGTAAAATCTGAAGTGATGTATCTGTTGTGAAGAATTGCAATGACATAAAAGTCTGAAGAACCATACGCTAGTTCGCCGAAGAGGAAGCATGTATATACGCGGCTTCGCTGAAGAGAAAGCGCGTATGCGCAATAAAATTAGCTCTGTAATATGTACAGAAGTATACGCTGGTTTGTATGAATGGAAGCGCGTATATACGCGACATCAGAGAAAGGAAAGCGCGTATGCAAACTAGGGTTTGCTGAAGTCTGTGGTAAGAAATGTCTGATCTGTTCTGCTGGTTTACTGATATCTGTCAGTGAGTTATATGTATCTGTTTCATGGTTGACTGTGCTTAAAAGTATGGAGTGGGTCCAATCTGAAAATATGATGAAACGTGGCCTGCAAGTGGTGTCCTAAAGGAAGCCTTGGATCCAGTGTGAAAATTGATGAAACGTGGTCCATAGAGGTGCCGAGGGCTGTAGCCGGGCCGGTGGGGTCGAGCTCCCTCTGTGTGAGGCCGGTAAACGAGATCGGGGGTCGAGCTCCCTTCGGGTGAGGCCGGTAAACGCAGATCGGGGGTCGAGCTCCCTTCCGTGAGGCCGGTAAACGAGTCAGGCCGGGAGCTCCTTCCAGGAGAGGCCGGTAAACGAGCGTGGGTGCCTGCGTGCTGGTAGGAGTCTGCGCCAGCACATATGTTGTAAGATGTTTTCTCTATAATAAAATATTGAAGGCTGAGCAACTGCAGCGGTGGTTTTCTCCCAACTTGGGTTTCCACCTAAAATCCTGGTGTTCATGTGTGATGCTTGTGTGTGATGGTTTATTCTGTTCTTACTCCACATGTTTACTGTTTATAGAACATATAATGAATGAATGATGGAATGACGTAAGTGAGTAATTAATGGCATAATTAGATCTCTATGTATACGTGAGTTTTATGAAGGATATTCACGTGTATACGCTAGTTGGATTCAGCAAAGTAGCGTATGGGTTTTGAAGTAACGAAAAGTGAAAATATTTGAGTATTCCCTAAATACTGATTCACCCCCTCTCGTATTTTTCCAAATATCAAATAAGTAAGCTGTACCTAATCAGAAGTGCCAAACAAGGTAAAAACATGGTTGAAACTCCATGGTGGGTTGAAACTCCATGGCATAGATAAAAGAAGATTTAAAAGTATTACACAGTGAGAAATTAAGAAATACTCAAAGGTGTTTAATGAGATTGCTGCTGACTAAATGAGTTAAGAGATGAGTTGAGTTTCAAGGTGGGAACAAAAGGGGTCTGAAGATGTTGCCTTGTGTTTGAGCCCCAAAGGTGTCAAAATCATTTTTTCATGCCTCCAAAAAAAAATGGAAAAGTCAAACTCATCATTTCAGTAACCTGCATGCAAAACAGTGTAAAAGGTTAGTGAGAAAAGGTGAAAGGTTGAGTTGAATTTCACAATGAAAACTAGTAAGGATTTTGAAGCTTATATTATGTGTAATCGTCACTGAATCATCAAAATGCACTTGTCAAATCTCAAGGGAGTAAAAGCAAAGCCAAGATAGTGTTTTTAGTCGCCTGCAAGGCAAAAGTAAAAAATATTGGTGAAGAGGGCAAAGAAGGTTCAACATAGTAGGAAGTGGGTTTCAAAGACTAAATTAAACTTCTATCTACCCATCAAGCCCATCTAATTCTTCAATACATTCATTTTTGCCTTGCAAAGAACTAGAAATTTCAAAGGGAGAAGAAATTGTGAATTTTTAAGCCGAAATTGGGCAAAGTGTTTTGGCGCTACTCCCTTAGGATGGCACTGCGCCCCTAGAAACCGGCACTGTGCGTTTGGAAATTTTTCCTCGTGTTTTTTACACAGGCGCTGTGTGCCTGGCAAGGTGCTGCGCCTTTGCTCGAACCAACCCCCAGCTTACCTTCGGCACTGCACCCTTGGCCTAGGCACTTCACACTTGGCCTAGGTGCTACATGCTTGGCCAGGAGGGTCTCCTATACCCTAAAAACACTCAAATCAACTCAAATTTTCTCCAAGGAATCACCAAGGGTTTTCAAGCACCGGTACAGGTAAGTACATCTCATCAAGCCCTTCTTCAATCATTTGTAGTGATTTATAATTAAAGGAAATTGAAGACCATAATAAGGATCCCTAGATTTGAAATTAGAAGCATTGTTTGAATACTCCTTTATCTGACTGCAAAGGGAAGTCATTTATAAAAAGAGAGATCACATTGTTGGAGGTTTCCCATTCACCTAAGTTGTCCCTAAATTTCATTTCAAATTGACATAAGTGCAAGGTGTGTCAAAATATAGTTTTAAACAAGCAACAAAGGCTAGTAATTGAGTTTTGCCTCTCACTCATATTCATATACCTTACACCCTCACTCATCCACCTCATTCACTTGTAAAGACTACCATTCCATCACCTTTCTGTTTCATCTCAAAATTGACATCAAATCCCAGGGTTGGCAAAGCATAGTTTTTCAAATGTCAAGAGAGGGAGATAGTGGCAGTGATATAGAGCCTCAAATGCCAAGGAAGCATGAGCACAAAGGTGGCCCTCTCACAATCCCTCACTATCCTCTCATGGTACTAGTGCATCAAGAAAAGGTAAATCAAACAATGAGGGAGATGGAAACGAGGCAAATGTCAGTGAGGCAGATGCCAATGAGAAATCAAACAAGTGAAGAAAAGAGCAGTGATGAAGAAATGAAGATAGCAGTGAGAAATAAATCAGTGGGGCATATGTTAGTCAAAGAGAAAAATGAATCAGATGGCACTAAAGAGTCAAGCAATGAAGAGGATAAGGAAATGAGGAGGCAGATATTAGTGAGGCAGATGTCAGTAAAGAAGAAAGCAGCAAGGAAAATGGAAATAAGAACAGTGAGGATGATGTCAGTGATGCAGAGAGAATTGAATCAAAGAACATTGAGGATGATGGTAGATTAAAGAGCCATCATGATAGTGATGAAAGTGAAGCACATATCAGTGATGATATGGGCAGTGATGATGGCAATCATAAGAGCAGTAAGAGTAGTGACGGAAATAATGATGAAGCACAAAGAAGTAAGGCTGATAACAATGAGGCCTCTGAAGAATATGATGGGACCAAGGAGGATAAAGACAAAAAAAACCTTGGTAACCTAGCTGATCCATCCCCTACAAGCATCTCAAACCTAATCAGCAAGGGCAAATCCAAGTTTTGGCACAGGTTTGAAGATTTTGGAATTTTGACTCTTTTAAAAGGCCAAATTTGCAATGCCACTGGCGTTGCGCTCATTTTTGGGGCACTCTTTTGCAGAGTGGCTTACATTTTCAGATTCATTAGGCCAAGGGCACCACCCACACACAATTTCAGATCATTTGGAACAGATTTGGTCCTCCAAAAGTGCCAAAAACACTCTGTTACACAGCAATTTGTCATTGTCCCTGCAATTCCCCGTCCTGCACATTGGAGGGCTTATTCCATGACCTCGTAGCAAAGGATACGATCTGAAAAATCATGTGATTCCTCAGACATGGAATTTACCCTTTGGACAACTCTCAAAAACCCTAAAAATAGCCTTTCCATCCTTGGCGTGACTAGCCAGTGTTATACCCACGCCAATGGGGGAAATACTCCAAAGAGGGCGCGCCAATTGGCGCTCTGTCTCAGAGTCACACTCGCGCCAGGCTTAATAAAGGGTGTTTTTTAAAAATAAATGGCGGAAGATTGACTCCAACCAACTCTTGAACTGGTCTCTAAATTGGGTTGGGACATTTGGCTCCGGATTTCCATGTAGAGGAAGTAGTTTTCCACCTCTCATGGAAGCTTCCTTGAGGATAGGGCCAATCCCATGATTGTAGGGATCCCAACTCCCCTTCCACCATCTATATAAGCTTGCCATTTTCCTTTGCAAGCTAATCTCCAAGAGCCTTCATAGCCTAAAGAATGTTGCAATAGTCCTCATAGTGTCAAATCAATAGCAAGGAGATTGACGATCGAAGAGAGAGGCTTGTCCCCATCCTTGACAAGCTTTACCGAGACGTATTCCGCTGGCGACCCGTCGAAGGAGAATTCAGCGTCAGAGCCAGGTTGTATTTTCCTTTGTATGAATTAATGATAAGCGACTATTGATTATGGTTCCACTCATTTTGTTCATTATGATCATGAGTTGTGTCCTCTCTGACTGACGCATAATTGTATATATCGGATTTTACGCTTGTGTTTGTTGTGTTTCTTGCGTGTGCAGGTGTTCGATCGCGACGAGCGTGAGGATTGTGATCTGCCAGAGCAAAGGAACTGGAGCGCTACCTTCTCTACAAACAACAGTGTTGGATTCGAGGTAAGCCCTCTTCGTAAGTTGGTTTATTGCAATTAGGGACCTGCACCATAGTGTGTTACGATTGTTGCTAGACCCGTTCTGGGCTAGTAGGGATCGCCTCTGTCCGCAGAGGGGATTTACCTCCACAACAAGTTGGCGACTCCACTGGGGAGTTAGCTTGTTGTTTGCTTTATAAACTATAGACGGAGCCTGAAGCTAGCCAGATAGCCTTCGAAACACTCTTGCTTTGCATTAGCGAAAGTAGATGAATGCTACTTCAGTCAATCTCCGGTCTAGTTTATGAACCGAACACTTGGAGTATTGTCTTGTCTTTTTGGTCCACCCCTGACTTTCCTTGCTTGATCAGCTCTCTTGGCTGGCTCTTTTTCTGGCTTTGACTTTTATTTTGAGCTTTACCATCACTGGTCTACTTCTTGGACTGCTCTTTTTTCATTTTTCCTTAGTAAACTCGGCTGGCGTGCTTTTCAGTGTGACAGTCGCACCCACTGGCGCACGTTGTCAGTGTATTACTCGCGCCAATTCCATTCTGGCGCTAGTTTCAGCCTTACAGTCGCGCCAATCCTGAAAGGTGCTAGGGTTTGCTCTTTTTTTAGCTTTCTGAGCTTGACCTGTGTGTTTGGTTTCATTTTTACGACTGCCTGAGTGTTCTGGAGCATTGTTTGACTGACTGTGACCTTCATCCTTTGGTTGTTTGCCCATTTCTATCGATCTTACATTTTAGCCCTAGGGCATCTAGGTGTTATTGTGCGTCGAGCCTCCCTTGGGAGTTTGTGGTTTCTATCTGTTCAGTCAACCTTGTGTTTGCTTCTCTTGATTCTTTTGGTGGTCTTCGATCATTGTATTGTGTTGTTTGAGTGATTGGCTTCTTCTTCACTTTAATTTCTCTTTGTCTCGCATTGGGCCTAGATTACATGGTTCATTTGAGTCTTGGAGATTCTACTTGAAGTGGTGAGTCTGGTCTTGGTTGGGAGAAATTATTTGTTTTTTCATTTTCAAGCGTTGGCGCTTGTTGTCAATTAGCAACCTGCGCCAATTTTCCATTGGCGCTAGTTGTCAGTGAGCAAGTCGCGCCAGCTGGCGCTAGTTGTCAATGATAAAGTCGTGCCAATTTCAGGGTGTGTGAAAATTGAGATTTTTTCGCTAAATCCTTCACTAGTGTGTCTTCCCCTTCCGGTCTTTTCACTGTATGAGCATATATTTGTTACACTAAAAATTGTCACCTTGACTTTCTGCTAACTGTATGAGCTCATTATTACTCATACTTCCCCCTCTGTAAGTCTAAACATATCAGTTCCTCATGTAAAGCCTTGAAAATCAGAGAAATGTTCCTAAAAGTCTCCTAAACTTTGGTATCGCACTTTCTCGCTATCTTGCCTGCGGTCCCGACCTAATGTTCAGCTCTCTTGCGTACCTAAATGCACTTTATCTATGTTAAAGGTGCAGACCCCTGTAAGATCAAAAAGGCGCAAGTAATTTCCAAAAAGCTCAATAAAAGTAAATTCTGGAAGCTTCTAGAATGGATCTTGCGGTGGCAGAACTGCTCTTGTGAGGTGCATGAATCCCTTACCTTATGGAGCTAACCCTTGATGTGAGGAGCTTATCACTTTGAAGGAGGATTCTATCCCTTCATATTTGGAATAGAAAACCTCCTCTTTTCCACTATAAAAATAGGTATTGGGTAGCCTCAAAGGGTTAAGTTTTTGGAGATTGAGAATGAGGTCAAGCTTAAGAAGATTTGAGGTTAAGTGCTGTTGAGATTTAGACTCAGTTGACTAAGATTTTTGTGAGGAGAGATTGCATACCTCTATTCGTCTTGGTTGGAGGAGTTCAGAGCTTATCAAAGTAGAGGAGACTCCTACTTCAGACCCTAGGAAGGCCTGTACAACATCAAGGCTCAGGTTGTAAGGTTTTCCTTCTTGAAATTAATACAAATATACTCATTTTTCTCAATAAGCTGTCTGTTCATGGTTTATTTCATAGATTCCTTGATCACTATGATAAGCATGGTTTATGATGATGTCTATACAGGTGCTATGTAATATTTTTCTTGTTTGTGACTGCAGGTTTACGAGGAAAACTCCTTCAAGTGCACGAGGGACAAAAACGACTTCAAACAAGCGCTGGACATACAGTAAGTCTTTTACAGCTCTATAGAGATTTTTTGTAAACCTTACATGCTTAGAGAAAGATTAGTATATTTTGCTATTTGTTGCTAGATACTTTTAGTACTAGGGAGATTGGTCTTGTCCTCAAGAACGATTTATCCGTCCAACAAATTGGCAACTCCACTGGGGAAAGAACTTGTTGTTTTTGGTTCTCTTTTATTTTGATTTGAGGAAAAGTTTTTCATAGTTTTTGATTGATGGATATTTGCCTGGGTAGCTTAGGTTTTCTTTGTTTTTGAAAATTTTGAAATCTTTTACGTTTTTCTTAAAAAAATTTGGGGACCGCACTTTGCCTTCTTTGCACAGTGCGGGCAGTTTCGCACTTTCCTTAAGTAAACAGTGCGGGACCGCACCTGTTACTTCTGGAAGCCTGTGGAACCTGTTAAATTTTGGAAAAAAATTAGATTTATTTTTTCTAGTTTAGTTTAGATTTAATTTAGGATTCTTAGCATCTACCCAGATCTGTATTTCTCTGTCAAAAAGTCTTGTTTCTGAATTTCTTTCAGCAATTCTTCATCTCATCAATCTCCATTAAGTGAATTGGGTGTTTTGAGTCTCTTTTTTGAGAAATTCTTAATTTGATTTCCTTTGGTCATTACTTGGAGGTTTGTCTCAATATTTTCACAATTTTACATCTTTTTTCCTTTTTTTTTGCAAAAAAATCTCCCCCTCATTCGCCCGGGGGGGGGCTAAATTGTGTATGAGTGTTAATCGCCTTTGAGTGTTTTTTGATCTTTAGAACTCTCACCTGATTTTCTTGACTTGCACTTGATTGGTTCTTAGATTACATTAGAATCATCTTGTGTTTGAGAATTCTCTTGCATAGATCACATTTGCATAATTAGAATTCTCATTTTCAGAATATGAATGAAAAATGTGCATAGATTACATTTGCATACTTTTCATGGGAATTGTGCATAGATTACAATTGCATAGTTTACATTCTGAAAAATCAATTGTAGATTTAGATCAGTTTCTTTGATTTGAATTTAGATGTTTTTATGCTTGTTTTAAAAACACAAAAATATAAAAATTGTTTTGGGATTGATTTGCATTAGTTTTTCTTGATGAAATTAGTGCATTAGAGAATTTGTTATATTTTCTCTTAGTGATCAATTTTTTGCCTTGTTGGAAGTATATGGAAACTCTCTCCTTACTTTAGTTAGGATTCATCGAATTGAAAAGATTACATTATCATATTCGATTGCATTCAGTTTTGGGTCGGGTCATAACACCATTGGTTTCATATCCATTTACCCTTTTGAGTAATAATAGCCTAAATAACACAACACTTAATTAAAATTCATCTAGTAATTTTTATATTTTTAGGGCTCTTTCCACCAAAAAAGCTTAGGATTAGTGCTTTGGAATAGGTTGTAGTTAACTTTCAAAAGCAACAAAAACAAACAAGTAGATAAATCTTGCAGTAGGAAATAAATCCAATTGTAATTGGTACAATCTGGGATGCTTCTCTTAAAGAAGTCAATCACGAGATCATGTCCAAACCTTTGAGACAATCAATTCTGTTTCATTAGGGAAGATAGAAGATTATGCACGCATTACAAAAGGTAAACCTTGGATTAACCATTGTCGAGGAGCCTGGGGTCACTTTTCGGTAAACCTCGGATTATGTCGAGGAGCCTTCAAGGGGATTGAGCTTTGTTAATCTGCCCTTGCGCGTGGAATCGGATCGTAGACTGTTTCCCCAGTTGTATTTGTTACTGTTGGTAACCTTAGTGTCCATAAGCTTAAGGTTATTTCCTAAGGTGACGGTGAAGGAAAGATCTCACTGTACCTGGAGCAGACGTCGACTAGACTCACTTGGACTCTCTGGGGGGTTCTCTTCACATGAGATGGTTTTGTGAAGAAACTTGTGCCAGTCTGTTTCATTAAGCAGGTTGTCGGGGTAACTGTTCCAACCGCCCTTTCTGTATTAAATTCTACGATGTTGGATTTCATCACCAACTAGTGTTTTTAGTACGGGAAGTTACTGTTTGTGTGTGGTTTGACTCCTAGATTTGATAACGCGTGTTAATTTGTTTGTTTTTACTTTTAGAGACCATAGGTGTGAATTGTGAATTTTAATTGTTAGGTGTGAATTGTGAATTGTTAATTTTAGTTTTAAATTGTTAATAAAATTCATTGAAGTTGAATATAATGGCAACTATTCCGGAATTTACCAACCAAGGAACCCCTCTTAACGAGATTCCTAGTACTTTTCCTTGCTTTGGAAATGTTGGTCCTCCTTATATGGCTACATTGTCATTACCTGGATTTACAATAGGTTTACCGATATGGTTATTTTCAACTTCGTTGGCCCCGAATAGTCCAATTGTTCCACCTCAACCGGATGCTTCACTTCAACAAAGTTCACCATCTCAACATCACCAACCTTCTGTTGACCCTTTACCTTCTTCGCCTAATATTTCTCCCTCCATTTCTTCCTCTTCGATTGGTAAAAGCCTTAATGCTAGTAACCAGGTGGTGAAGAAGAAGAAAGGGAAGAAGAAGGAGAATCAAGATAAGAAAGAAGTCAACCAACCAACCATGGCTGTAAGTGTTAGTTGTGTTGAGGAAACCTCCAACATGCATCGTAAACCCAAATACCCTTGCAGGCTTTGTAAGGGTGACCACTTCCTTATCCACTGTCCTAGTATTCCTAAGATCTTGGAAGTATGGTCAGAAAAATCTCATCAACTTTCGTTGATCCATCAACCAGTGATAGTCAGGTTTATGGGAAAAAGGGTAAAGTTAGGTTTCCTTGTAAGTTATGCAAAGGGAGACATCAAACTCACATTTTCCCTCACATGGATGAAACCTCAGAATTATTGGAAAACCTTACTATTCCACAACAAGAATTTCCAATTGGTTACCGTAAAATTTCTCCCAACCTACCATCAACTGACGGAGTGATTGATCTTATTTCAAGTACAGTCGATCCCACTCTTCCATTGGAGAGTGAAACTCATATCACTCGGGTTGATGATACATTAGTTGATCAAGTGGTCGATTCGATTTCACATTCGGTTGATCCCATTCTCCCTATAGAGAGTGAACTTCATACCACTCAGGTTCTTCTTGTTACATCAGATTCTTCTACGCCGGGGGGAATTTCACCTGTTTCTACAGAACCCCCTCCAAATACTAAGGTCTTTTCCTTTGATTGGAATAGACTGACAGAACCTCGTCTTCCTTCCTCCATCCCTTTCCAAATCATTATGAAGTTGGGTGGTAGGGAAATACACCGCACACAGGTAGATGAAGGTGCTTCTGTTAGTATTTTATCCTCAACTGCTTGGAAAGCTTTGGGTTCCCCTCAGCTTGTGCCTATTACGCAAAATCTGAAAGCTTTTAACAGAACCATTAGTGAACCTTTAGGGATCCTTTCTATTTTTTCTATTACTTTGGAAGGTAAAACTGTCTATATTGATCTTATGGTAGTTCGAGGTCCCTTGGATTTCAATTTACTCCTTGGGCGAGACTATGTCTATACAATGAAAGTTGTCGTATCGACACTCTTTCGCGTGATGTCTTTCCCTCACAATGGAAATATTGTGACTGTAGACCAGCTTTCATTCCCTAGTCTTGATTCAACTACCAATAATCCGACATCCCTGAATTTTCCTCATACGAAAGTGGTATCTACCCCACCACGGGTTAATTATGTGGCAACTGGTCCCATGTTTTCAATTACCAATGTAAGCGAGCCTCTCACTGTTTTCTCATCTTCCTTTCACTTAGATCCGGTAATTGACATGGAAAAATCTATGGGATTATTTGAATGCGATGTTCTTATCCCTTTTGAGTCCCTTGACATGTTTTCCTTCCAGAGAACTATTCTTCCATCTGATTAAGACCTCTTGGAAGCCATGATTGAGGTGTGTCCATTGACATGTGTTTCTTCCAGTTGGAAGCCATGATCAAGTCAGTGAGTCCAAGGATAGTTCCTTTTACTGTGTCAACCTCGTTAAAAAATGAAACATGTGGACGAGGATAGTTCCTTTTACTGTGTCAACCTCTTTAACAAATGAATCAGGTATGAGGAAAGTTTCTTTTACTGTGTCAACCTCGATAAAAAATGAATCAGGTAAGAGGAAAGTTCTTTTCCTGTGTCAACCTCGTTAAAAAATGAATCAGGTATGAGGAAAGTTCTTTTCCTGTGTCAACCTCATTAAAAAATGAATCAATAGGTAGATTGTAGAAAGTAGATACGAGGAAAGTTCCTTTTCCTGTGCCAACCTTGTTAAAAAATGAAACAGGTGTCTCTGAGGATAGTTCCTTTTACTGTGACAACCTCGTTAAAAAATGAATCAGTGGCTAGTGAGGAGAGTTCCTTTTATTGTGTCAACCTCATTAAAAAATGAATCAGTTGGCGGTGAGGATAGTTCTTTTCCTATGTCAACCTCATTAAAAAATGAATCAGTAGATAGATTGTAGAGAGTAGATTGATAGATTAGAAATAAGTAGTTTATGAGGATGGTTCCTGTTACTGAGTCAACCTCGTTAAAAAATGAATCAGGTATGAGGATAGTTCTTTTCCTGTGTCAACCTCGTTAAAAATGAATCAGTTGGTTTGAGGATAGTTCTTGTTACTGAGTCAACCTCGTTAAAAAAATGAATCAGGTATGAGGACAGTTCTTTTCCTGTGTCAACCTCATTAAAAAATGAAACATTTAGGTGAGGATAGTTCCTTTTACTGTGTCAACCTTGTTAAAAAATGAATCAGTTAGTCGAGAGCATAGTTCCTTTTATTGTGTCAAGCTCGTTAAAAAATGAAACAAGCTTCTATGAGGACAGTTCTTTTCCTGTGTCAACCTCATTAAAAAATGAATCAGTAGGTTATGTAGGTAGATTAGAAATAAGTAGTTTCTGAGGATGGTTCCTGTTACTGAGTCAACCTTGTTAAAAATGAATCAGTGTATCAAGAGGAAAGTTCCTTTTACTGTGTCAACCTCGTTAAAAAATGAAACATGTTGCCATGAGCATAGTTATTTTCCTGTGTCAAGTTCGTTAAAAAATAAAACAAATACTCCCCTAATTGACTCGAGTCTTTGACTAGATCTCGTAAATGTTAAGTCATATATTTAGGTTAATTATTTCAGTTTTTGCATAATTTTCTTACTATTTTAGGTCAGGTCTTTCATATGATCTCGTAAATGAACCTTCATTCCATACAGCTATTAATTACCACCACTGTACTTAGTTGAATGAAATGAAGCTGGGGGGGCATGCGCTCTAGCAGTTACGCTTAGGGGGCATCAAGCACAGTTTTCTCTCTGTTTCAAGCTTGTGTAAAAATGAAACTACTTTGAAGCATAGTTTTTCTCTGTTTCAAGCTTTTCTAAAAATGAAACCTATCTTGAGTCAATTTTGGTTATTATTTTCAAGACTCGTTAAACTCATGAAAATCCCGAGATTATTTTGCTATCTTTCATTCTCGTAAAACACATGAAAATGCCGAGTTCTTTCCGTATTTTCTTGCTCGTTAATTAAATTGAAAGTCGGCCATAGGAGTACATTTTTATCCATTTTTCGAACTCGTTAAAACTTACGAAAAAGTGAAAACCATGAGTACATTTTTATCCCTTTTTCAAACTCGTTAAAATTTACAGAAAAAGCGAAACTACTGAGTATACTTTTATCACTTTTTCAGACTCTTGAAAATTACGAAAAAGCAAAACCCTAGAGTTCTCTTTTAAGCCCTTTTCAGACTCTCTAAACATGAAAATATTGCTGAGCACTTGATTATTTGAACTCATTAAAGTAAATGAATAATCATCCTTTCAGTATAAGTTTACCCCTTTTTCAGACTGAAATGGACTATTTACGAAAAAGGTATAAGTTGACTAATTACGGTCAATAGAGTTCTCTCCTGCATTATTTTATCCTTTTTCGGGCTCGAGAGACTAAATTTATGAAAAAGTACACCCATGGAGTTTTCTTAAGTTTTTTCTTCTGACTCCCTAAAATTGAAAAACACTGAGTTTCTCCTATACTGGACTCGTTAAAATTTAACAGTAAAGAACCTGTTTAATTTTCAACAGGAACGAACCACTCCTTCTTAGGGTTTGAATCTTAAACTAAGTTGGACTCATCCGAAGGATGATCTTATAAAGAAGCAAATGTTATCCTCCTCAAGCTTGTCAAAAATAAAGAGGTACTTGCCAGAAATGGTGGGGGAAAAGAGAGAAAAATGACTTGTTTGTGGTATTTTGATTTTTTGAAAATCTAGTTAACCACTCTTGAACACGACACTTTCAATCACCTGGGTTGGGAAATCCTTTGCCTAACAGTTAATCGAACCTTATTTGAAAGTATTCATCTGGTTTCTGGGTATTAGCTTTGGGTCAACTACTACCAAGCCATCTGCAGTGTTGTTATGTGTTCAAGGGGACAGTTCAAATAAACCATTCATCTGCAAAATATCTGTCATCCATTTTTTACCATCCCTGAGTCAGTCCTTGCCAATATATTTTCAAAACTTGATCTATGATTTCGTGTTGTGGGCTTGCCTATGACAGATCACTTTCTATAAACGACAACTCATTATCTAGGAAGTTGATCCCGGAAATCGACGGTGCTGTGAAGTCTGCATGCCTCGATGGTAGGTTTCTCTCTTTCGACGAAAAGTTTGGCATCATTGACCTTCGATCGGGCCAGTTACGCAGCGTATTGACAGCTCATTCATTCACATTTCATGGATTGTCTTTAGTTACTTTGCTTGACTATTGACATTCACGGTAGTTACTCTCACTTGTTAACGTTTACATCATTGTTGGTAATCAAGTGGTTTCTACTGTGTTTGACTTCGACACATTTATTCCATAGATAGAATCGTACTGGTCGAGATACGAAATCAAGACCCTAGATCTAGTTTCCACCATCCAGGCTGCGAGGAGTTTTATTATTCATTATGTGGTAGACTATTCATAACAGATGGTTGCGTCCATACTGCGTCTAGACTATTGATGTAATATTAAGATCATTCTATATCAGAATAATTTTTGTTAGTTTTGATCTAAGTATGGGAATGCCTACCTCAGCGATGATATACATATATATGTGTTTGACATTGAATATTTTTATAGGATTCCAACTGGGCTGTCCACAAGATAATCCTTGAAATGATAATCTTTGCACTCTTCATATGTAGCAGAACTTGACATCATCTATTCCGGACTTTTGCATTAGGGGGGGGCAATGTTGCACTGAAAATTGTCATCTTGACATTCTGCTATGTGTATGAGCTCATTATTACTCATACTTCTCCCTTTGCAAGTCTAACATATCAGTTCCTCATGTCAAGCCTTGAAAATCAGAGAAATGTTCCTAAAAATCTCCTAAACTTTGGTGTCGCACTTTCTCTCTATCTTGCCTACAGTCCCACACCTAATGTTCAGCTCTCTTGAGTACCTGAACGCACTTTATCTTTGTTAAAGGTGCGGACCCCTGTAAGATCAAAAAGGCGCAAGTAAATTCCAAAAATCTCAATAAAAGTGAATTCTAGAAGCTTTCAGAAAATATCTTACGGTGATAGAATTGCTCTTATGAGGTGCATGTATCCCTTACCTTATGGAGCTAACCCCTTGATGTGAGGAGCTTATCCCTTTGAAGGAGGATTCTATCCCTTCATAGTTGGAACAGAAAACCTCCTCTTTTCTACTATAAAAAGAGGCATTGGGTAGCCTCAAAGGGAGTTCAAGCTTAAGAATATTTGAGGTTAAGTGGTGTTGAGATTTAGACTCAGTTGACTAAGACTTTTGTGAAGAGAGATTACATACCTCTATTTGTCTTGGTTAGAGGAGTGTAGAGCTTATCAAAGTAGAGGATACTCCTACTTCGGACCCCGGGAAGGCCTGTACAACATCAAGGCTCAGGTTGTAAGGTTTTCCTTCTTGAAATTAATACAAATATACTCATTTTTCTCAATAAGTTGTCTGTTCATGGTTTATTTCATAGATTCCTTGATCACTATGATACACATGGTTTATGATGATGTCTATACAGGTGCTATGTAATATTTTGCTTGTTCGTGACTACAGGTTTACGAGGAAAACTCCTTCAAGTGCACGAGGGACAACAACGACTTCAAACAAGCGCTGGACATACGGTAAGTCTTTTACACCTCTATAGAGCTTTTTTGTAAACCTTACATGCTTAGAGAAAGATTAGTATATTTGGATGTTTGTTGCTAGATACTTTTAGTACTAGGGAGACCGGTCTTGTCCACAAGAACGATTTATCCGTTCAACAAGATTACATTTCTTATTGTTTGAAATGTCTTATTTGCATGATTTTTTGATGTAAAAGGGAATGAATGCCTTGTTTTGATCTCATGCTTTGGAAGTCCTCTTTGTGTTTGACCTCATATGTCTTGTCAACTTTTGAGGAATTTTGTTACAAAGTGTTTTGAAACAATGATTGCATTCTTAGTGTTTGTTTGCATCCCTTTTGCCTTCATCCTTCATTAAGAGGATTTGCGTTATTTTAGTTTCGTCTCATAGTTTTCTTTTCGTTAAAATGCATTAGATCACATTGCATTGAAAAGTATTTTTTGAGATCCATCATTGAACTTAGATTACATTGTTTAATGATTGAAAGCTAGAAGTCGCTTTGAGGGCATTCTCTTTCATTAAAAGCATGCATTAAGTAGATTCTCGTTTCATCGAAAAATGCATTGAGTGCATTCTTATCATTTGAAAAGAAAAAGGAAATTGTGCATAGATTACAATTGCATAGTTTTCGAAAAAGAGGATTTTGCATAGATTACATTGCATTATTCGCATCGTTGAATGTTTGGGATTGCTTTTGGAAAAAGTTTCGTTTTCAGTATTGTTGTTTGTTGCATCATTGTTTGAAACTCTTCCCTTAACTAGATAGCATTCATCAAATTGAAAGATTTATTTTATCATATAGCTGCATATAGGAGATTTTGAGACATAACACTCGCTAGGGCCTGAAAATTGAAACATAATTGAAGATAAACATTAAAATTTATTCAATTTACAGTAAGGCAACATTGAAACATTAATGGAACATCTAGTAGTCTAAGGTAGAGACGTGTTCCGACGTCTTTAAGCCTAGCAATTGTCGCTCGCCATCTGGCTACAGATAGCACTAGTACAGACTTGTGCTCCCTGTACCGTCGCGTATATAAAGGGAGCCCACTAAGTTTCTCTTATCCATGAAGTTAATTAACACTATACCCGTGCAGGACACAACATTCGGGGAGATTTCCTGCACGTACGTTAAGTCCTTGGTTGATTTCTCTTTCATTTTGAAACCAAGGTGTATATTGCAGTTCACAGTTATTTGGTACACCCTTTGCCTAGTACTCCTGAGCAGTCATTTTTAATCTTATCTGACTCCTTAAATTTGAAAATATCATCAAGTGCTTGTCCTTTCACGCTTGCTTCAAAACTGAAAGAGATAGAGTCATATTTCATCCATTTCTTGACTCTTAAAACATGAAACGGTGAAGTTTCTATGTTTCAATGTGGTAAAATAAATCACCTGCGATCACACGCCCTGTTAGAATTTTCATGTTGGTTGTTTGATTGAGTGCCTTGGTTTTTAGCCCGTGTGTGGTTTTGAGTTGTTGATGGCAACTTTTCCAGAGTTCACCAACCAAGGAATCCCCTCTGATGGGAATCCTGGTCATTTTCCTCATTTTGGGAATGTTGGTGCTCCTTATATGGCAACGTTGTCCCTTCCTGGGTTAACTGTTGGGTTGCCTGTTTGGTTGTTTTCAACCTCTGTGGTCCCGAATGTCTCGGCTACTGTTCAATCAGTTCCTTCGCCTGAGCAACATCATGTTGATTCCAAGGTGGACCTCTCCCCTTCTTACTGTTCTGTCCTCTCCTCTTCTGCTCCACTTTCGGTGAAAGTACGGATTAACGAGTCACCCCGAGTGGATGAAGAAAGAAGAAGAAAAGAAGAAGAAGTCGGGATAAAGGAGGGGGTGGCTCCTGCCGACTTCTTCAACACAAGCCTTCAAGTGATGAACAACATAACCCTCCATGGGTGGAACCCTTGCATGTTGGCAACGGAGATCATCTTCTTGATATTTCTGGCATTCCCATGCGATTAACAAAAGTATGGTCCAATTCCATTGCATTGTTGCCTTTGACACGGGGTTAGTGGGAGCACGTCTTCAGCGAGTGGTGGTAAAGCTCTTAACGGTAAGATTACCCCGGTCACAACAGGTTGTGTAGAAAAACTGTTCCATTCAACTTTGTCCTTATATGGATGAAGCCAAGCGAGTGTTGGACAACTTAACTGTTTCTACACCATGCCTCCCAGCTGGTTATAAATGGCTTTCTTTGAGTCCTCCACCAGCTGATCCTACGATTGGTCAAGAGTTATCCTTGGTTAATCCCACTCCCCCAGAAATTCAAATTCAGGAATCCGTTCCTGACCAACCATTGGTTGTGGGATCGGTTGAGCTAGCCCCGTCCACGGTGCACCAGGTCTTTTCTATGGAGAGTGGATCCCATACCCCTCAGGTTCTTCTTGTTTCTTCAGATTCTTCGGAATTGGAGAAAAATTCTCCTATCCCTATATCTCAAGAAGCTGCTTCTCCGCCTCCCGTGATGGAGGTCCCAGAGAATACTCCTCCCACCTTCGAGATGGAGGTCGTGAAGGATGCTCCTTCTTCTTCCGTAACACCAAGGGAAGACCATCTCGGTTCGATGGTAGCCCCTCCGAGTAGTTTGGTCTTCCTTTGGTTGGAATCGATTCGCAGGATACCGCCTTCCGTATTATGTGCCTTTCGAGATCACAGTACAGGCTTTTGGTCTGGTCGTACCCAGCACCATTATAGACAAAGGCGCATCTGTTAGTGTTCTATCCTCAACTACTTGGCAAGATTTTGGCTCGTCGCTGCTTGCACCTGTTACGTAGAATCTATTGGCATTTAACAGAAGAACTAGTCAACCGTTAGGGATCCTTCCAAGGTTACCTGTTATTTTGGGAGGTAAAACCATCCATATGGACGTCATGGTTGTTCCAGGCCCCTTGGATTTCAATCTACTCTTGGGGCGCGATTACACCTATGCCATGGAAGCGCTTGTCTCCTCCCTTTTTCATGTGGTCTGTTTTCCACATGAAGGACAGATCGTGACCATTGATCAGCTTTCGTTCTTTGGTCCTAATGTGGCAACTGGCCCGCCATCATCCCTTCCTAGTTTTTATCCACCCATTGTATCTGCCCCACCACAGGTCAACTATGTGGCTACCTACCCCGTGCTTGTGCTCAATGATGATGCCATCGTGCATAGTGTGCTGGGTGCATTGGGTCCTAATTTCCGAGATGTTTTCCTTGCATCGGGAGTGGAAATCTCGGAAGCCATGACTTATTATTCATCATGATGAGTTGTCTTCGGAGCAGAGTTCATTTTCTTGTGTCAAGCTCCTTAAAAAATGAAACAAGGTCGTTGGAGCAGAGTTCATTTTCTTGTGTCAAGCTCCTTAAAAAATGAAACAAGTTGGTCGGAGCATGGTTCTTTTCCTGTGTCAAGCTCCTTAAAAAATGAAACAAGGTCTGCTAGAGCAGAGTTCCTTGTCTTGTGTCAAGCTCCTTAAAAAATGAAACAAGGTTGTCGAAGCAGAGTTCCTTGTCTTGTGCCAAGCTCCTTAAACCATGAAACAAGGTGTCTTGAGGATAGTTCTTTTAATGTGTCAACCTTGTTAAAATAATGAAACACGTTCTTGTTCAATTAGAGTCTTTGATCAGATATCGTAAAATCCCAATCGAGTCTTTCTTAGATCTCATAACTTGAACCTTCACTCCCTCCATCTGTTTACTCAGGTGCATGGACTGAAGCTTGGGGGGCATGTACCTCAAATTGAGACACCATGATGGGGGCATGCTTACTTTTTTCAAGCATAGTTTGTTTCCGTTTCAAGCTTGTGTAAAAATGAAACCGGTTTCAAGCATAGTTTATCTTTGTTTCAAGCTTGTGTAAAAATGAAACCTTCCCCATTTTGCCTCTTGTGATTGCCATCTTATTAGCCTGTCTTTGCCAAATGAGCCTGGGTTTTTTCACTCCATCTTCCCTATCTGCTTGGCCGATCATATGCCTTCACTTGGTTGTTTTACCCATTTCTGAGGAACCGCTGCGATGAGTGATCTTGTTAGCCAGCCTCTTAACCTTTACTTGTTTTGAGCAGTTCCACCATTACCAGAACCAATAGCTACCCTTTATACCACTTGTTCCTCCAGGAGGAGTCACCTTTCAACTCTTTTCTGACTCTCTAAACATGAAAATATTGCCGAGTTCCTTGTCGTTTCGATCTCGTTAAAGTGGCTGCGAAATTAAATCTACCCAATAAACGTTTACCCCTATTTCGGGCTGGGATAGATTACTTACGAAAAAGGAATACCCTAGCCTATCGCGACTAGGAGGCTTTCTCAGACATAGTTTTCTACCTTTTCGGGTCTGAGGAACTATTTACGAAAAGGGACTGCTGGAGTTTACTTTTCTGCTATCTTTTCAAACTCTCTAAACATGAAAAGATGTCGAGTTCTTCCTTTTTCAGACTCGTTAAACCCTGATGACATTGGATTCAGTCATAATGAAGATATTCGAGTTTCTCCTTCCTAGAGCTCGTTAAATGTACTAGGATGGACTTATATAACAAGCATATGGTATCCTCTTCAAGCTTGTGTAAAAATAAAGAGGTACTCACCAGAAATGGTGGGGAAAATGGAACCACCATCATTGTCGTGTCGGTAGTATGTCGCTCTTGAACATGGTACTTGTTGCATTCGTGTCGGTTTGGGAACATCTCATCTCGTTTTTCACTTTCCTCCGTGGGTTTGGGTGATCCTTTTTGACCTCTCATCTGCTCTTTGCCTCGTCACCATGACCTATGATCTTTTGATGTCAAATACTGCCAAATCCGCTGTCGTGCCACCGATATGTTCAAGAGAAGTTGACCTCTGCAAAATTTCAACCTTTCTTTGATTCTCATATGATCCTGATTCACAAAGACATTATGTTCCTCTGTCTCACGTCAATGATGTGGGAAACACTATGTCCCACCTTCGATCAAGGTCACTTCCTGTCGACTTCAGCTCATTATCACGGAAAGGTAAGTCTGGGGTTTCACTCTGTTGCCTTGGAGCCTGTAGCCTCAGTGGCGAGTTCTTGCATTCGACGACATTTTCACCATTGTTACGGTACGGTGATTCTCTGGTGTTCCGCCTTCGGCCTCAGCTGATTACGCCACCGTGGTTATTACCTGTAAATACCTTGAGGACCATTGTCATTATTGGTGGTACCTCTCGCGTCTGTTAACAACTTTCATCATTGGTTGGTAATCAGGTGATGATCTTGCACATTCAACTTCAGATCGCTTATTCGCATGCTTGAACTTGTACTTTGTTCAGATCGAGATGGAGCGCAAGACCCTGGATTTTTTCTGTTAGAATCCAAGCTACGATTTTGTGGATTATTATGATTAGTTACATGACTCACTGATTGGATGGCTGCGACCATACCTGAGTCTATTTATCGATCCTCACTGGATGGTTGCGTCAATATCTTGGATCTAGATTATTTTATACTCTGTTATGGATGGTTGCACCCATACCACACATATATCATGTATTTGAGATATCATTTGTACTTCTCTACGCAGGTTTTCCAACAGTAGTGTTTTTAGTTGGACACGTTCTCGTAAAGCATTTCACCCCTCTTTCTCTTTCGGGCCTCATACTTTAGGGGGCATCTATTACATAGAAATTTGTCACCGTCCCTGCAATTCCCCGTCCCGCACATTGGAGGGCTTATTTCGTGACCTGTGAGCAGTGACATGATCTGAAAACACTTTCATGACATTCCCCTAGACATCGAATTTCGTTCCCCTGAGGACAACTCCTTGTGAAAAACCCTAAAAATAGCCTTTTCAGCCTTGGCACGACTAGCCAATGTTATACCCGCGCCAATGGGGGAAATCTTCCAAAGAGGGCACGCCAATTGGCGCTTTGTATCAGAGTCGCACTCGCGCCAGGCTTAATAAAGGGTGTTTTTAAAAAATAAATGGCGGAAGATTGACTCCAACCAACTCCTGAACTGGTCTCTAAATTGAGTTGGGACGTTTGGCTCCGGATTTCCATGTAGAGGAAGTAGTTTTCCACCTCTTATGGAAGCTTCCTAGAGGATAAGGCCAATCCCATGATTGTAGGGATCCCAACTCCCCTTCCACCATCTATATAATCTTGCCATTTCCCTTTGCAAGCTAGTCTCCATAATCTCCAAGAGCCTTCATAGCCTAAAGAATGCTGCAATAGTCCTCATAGTGTCAAATCAATAGCAAGGAGATTGACGATCGAAGAGAGAGGCTTGTCCCCATCCTTGACAAGCTTTACCGAGACGTATTCTGCTGACGACCCGTCGAAGGAGAATTCAGCATCAGAGCCAGGTTGTATGTTCCTTTGTATGAATTAATGATAAGCGACTATTGGTTATGGTTCCACTCGTTTTGTTCATTATGATCATGAGTTGTGTCCTCTCTGACTGACGCATAATTGTATATATCGGATTTTACGCTTGTTTTTGTTGTGTTTCTTGCATGTGCAGGTTTTTGATTGTGACGAGCGTGAGGATTGTGATCTGCCGAAGCAAAGGAACGGGAGCGCTACCTTCTCTACAAACAACAACGTTGGATTGAAGGTAAGCCTTCTTCGCAAGTTGGTTTATTGCAATTAGAGACCTACACCATAGCGTGTTACGATTGTTGCTAGAACCGTTCTGGGCTAGTAGGGATCACCTCTGTTCACAGAGGGGATTTACCTCCACAAAACACTCAAAAACCCACATTTCTGCCCTATTTTCAGAGCTGGCGCTGCGCCCTGAGAAGTCTTGGAAGATTGAATTTTTGAGCAGGTAAATTAATTCCAATCAGAAAAATAAAGGAAATTTTGGAAATTATATTGGACGAGCTTTCCAATGAGCTATCATGGAGCTCATTTGGACACCTGGAAGGTCTCAAAATCTTGGTCACAAAACAGGCAATTGTTCTGGTGCAGGTGCTGTGCCCTTGGCCTGGCGCTGCACCCTTGGACTTCAGTGTTGTGCCCTTGCCTACAAAGTCAACAAAAGACACAAATTTATGGAAAAAAATTATTTTGGAGGACTTTTGAGGCAAATCACTGCTAGTTAGCTCAAAATTTATGTTTGAAGTTATTTTGCATTTATTAGCTTAGATATTTTGTGCCTTGGGCCTTGCATGGTCTCATAGGACAAATTTGGCATTTATGAGTGGTTAATGGTTTCTAAAACCCTAGTTAGGGTTTTGGTCCTCTTTGCAAGTTAAATACTGCATTGAGGCCTCATTTTACATGTGGGTTGATTGTGGAGGAAAACCTCATATACTTTGAGTTGTGAGGAGTTTTTGGCTTTGGAGCGTTGTGAAGGTTTTTGACTGAATATCAATAAGACAAGATCATTTGCAGGATTCATGAACATGGATAATAGTGATGTATTTCTCATTTTGTACTCTTCTTCTTATGTTTTACATATTGTTTCATCTTTCTCTTGCAACAAGATAGAAATTTTAGCTTAAGATATGTTGTCAAAAGCACCTTAAGTCTATCTGCTTCTTTTGCTTTCATGTTTTCCTCTCCTAGGTTAGTTTAGAGAATTATTAGTTGCTCTCTAATCCCACTTAGCTTGTTTATCTCAAGAATGATATAATGGAGTCTATGCCAAGAAAGCTTATGGTTAGCCTTGTCTTTTGGTATAACTTTAAACATTGTTTTTGAGGTGTTTACTTCGAAGTATTGCTAATTAGGTTTTTGGATGAAGAGGTTTATGGTTTGCATGTGCCCATTTGTCCATTATTGAAAGGTTGATATGAAGGTATTTGTAGTCTGATTGAGGAATTTAGGAGTTCCCTACTTCTTAATCATTACTATATGTTATTTTAAATGTTTTCTTTTCTTGAAGGTGAAATCACTAGATACTTTACAAGTTTACTGCTCTCTAGGGTTTGCTGGATTGTTGTCTTAATGTTTACTTGCTAGGGCTTGGTAAAAGAAGTATGGTATGCCCTATCTTTGGTTATTTATTTATGCATAGTGTTCTTAAATACTTTTCTTGTTTTAGTATTTGTCAAAGGATTCTTAACTGCCCTTTTTCACCTACTTTGTTCACAATTTAATTTCCACTTCACTCACATAAGCCTTGAAGATCTATTTGGCTTTGTTATACTTGCCCTTCAAAACACCCTTGAACTATTGCTAAATTTTCATGGCCTTTTGCATACTCCATAGCACATGGTCTAAACCTCTCTTACTTTATTTTTTTATGCTCGACAACCTACCCAACCAAACAACAAACAGATAAAACCTAATCCTTATAACTAGCCTAAAATCAAAACCCTAAAATCAATCAAGTTCACATATTTCATACAAATATAGAGAGATACCTCTCTGAGTCCAGGAAGGCTAGGTCCTAGGACTCCAAAGACTGATTTGATGTTACCCTTGTACATTTTGTCTTGCCAATGATACCATCAACGGATGGCGTCGTCGATGCTTTGGAAGTTCTAGGTCGAGGGGCACCAGGCAAGAGTTCATACAATGTGCCGGATTGAGAATACACGAGATCAAGGTACTGGGCACGAGCGATGGATCTTTACTCAGTAACACATGCCCCATGGCAATTTCCTTAGTAATCGGAGCAATGAAGGAGGTATTGAACCAATCAGTTAGAAGCTGATCAGGAATCTCAAACTTGATCAAGCGACAATGATGCCTCCATTCATGAATATGATTAGAGATATGAGTAACTCGATCTTGCTTCAAGGATGTGAGGAGGTGTGTCCCAGTTTCATATTGAAATGGTAACTAAAAGTGTGTGAGAAATTCCATGGCTAAAGATTTGAAATCTTGGAAGACACCACGAGAGAGTTCAATGTACCACTTGGCAGCGACACTAGTGAGAGTCCGTTGGAAAATATAGAGTCGAATGGAATCGTCAACCCAAGAGTTAGAAGAGCACCAAAGATGGTGCATCATAAAATGTGCTTTGGGGTCTTCTCTAGACTTGCCCTCAAATTTGGGACAATCACCAGGAACTTTAGTCGGAACTGGAGGCCAATATGGATTGTGAAGGATAGGATCGTTCATCAACTTCGACACATCAGGCAGTTCCAAAGTAGCAAGGAAAGGTAATTGAGGATTGAAAGACATTGTAGGTCATTGATAAAGACTAGTATTAGGATTACACCTAGGTTGATAGAAATTATTCCCCCATATGTTTTGTCCCATAGGATTCTGTCCATAGGGTCTATAAGACTGATAGTTCTGCCCATACATGGGTTTAGGACAAGGATAATGATTCTGAGCATACCACTGAGGTCCTGTCTGAGAAACATATGGATTTTGTTTCAGAATGTAAGTAGTGCCTTGAGGTGCATTATACAACACTTGAGTTTGACCTTGAGGAATGTACGCAGTGCCCTAAGGCACACTGTATACCATCTGGGATTTAACTTGAGGAATGTAAGTAACGCCTTGGGGCGCACTATATACCACCTGATATTGACCTTGGGGAATGTAAGTAGCACTTTGAGGCTGAACGGGTTGTCCCTGGGGTGCAAGTTGATTCGGATACTATGGTTGGACAAGCTGTCCCTGCGGAGCAGGTTGGCCTAGATACTGAGAGCCACCGGGTTTCCCTTGCAGAAGAGGTTGGCCCGATGGTTGGGATGGGCTAGATTGCCCCTGGAGACCAGGTTTACCCGGCATAGGACTGTAGGGTTGTCCTTTTTGTAAAAAAATTTGGCCTTCCTAAACGTAAGGCTAGTGCTGTTGCAAAAAAGGTTGTCTCTGTTGAGGATAGATTTTCCCCCGAGGAACATAAGATGCACCCCGTTGAACATGAGGTTGATTGGCAGGACCGTAGGGTTGTACTAGCTGGTATACGGTCTTATTGGGATCAATCAGAGGAAAATAGACAGTATTACTATACACATCATAATGATGCAAAGGATTACCAAAAGTTTGTAGCTGCTGAGAACCCTAAGAGGCAGAATTCTACTGCTGAATGGCCAACAGATACTCATCAAATGTAAAACCTCCAGGAATGGAAGTAGAAGCCATAGGTGCACTACTAACAGGTTAGGTTCCTGCAATGTGAGTGTGTGATCCACTCACGGTAGGCCTAACAAGTATCATGGGATTAATAAAAGTTGACCTACGAACATCAGAAGACGATGACGATGACTGAGTCATACTAACATCCGGTGTGGATGAAGCCACACAGACAGTGGGTTGGACAGGAACAAAGGTTACAATCATCGACGTCATGGGAGTCGAGGGTGATGCCCTCGATACCGAGATAGTCGAGCTTCTTGAGGGAGTCGATGTTGTAGAAATTTGCTGAATAATGATTAATTATCCACTGAGACTATCCTGATCACATAAAATTTGAATTTATATGCAACACATAATCTCTTCCACTCAGATCATCACACATGCAGAAATAAAACAAGCGATAACACATCAATTCATCATACACATTAACACAGTATGTATGGAGAAAGCTTATAGCTGAAAACCCCGCAGCTATTGTGTATATTATAATGGAGAAATCATGTAACAAAATCAGTACAATACTCCTCACAAGTACTCAGTACTTTCTCATAAAGTTACACACAAACTAGCTTGGTTTTGAACAGGTTACTGGTTCAAAACTCACCGCCAATTGCCTTGCCTCTATTGTGCAATCATGGCCTGTCTATATAGAGATCCAAGGTTCGAATCTCCTTGGCTTGACAGTGCAATCATCATGGGAAATTCCTCCAAGTGTGGTGCAAATCTCATGCACAACTGATGTCGCCATTGATAGCTAACTCCACCCTTTCATCTACCTCTTTCACTGGTCTCCACTGAACTGTCCATGCACTGTAGTGAACTGATGTGTTATTGAGTTGAATAATGAGTTACTAATTAATGAATTAAATAATATTTAATTCACTCCACTCATAACTAGTTGATTAGCTAGTTAAAGTAATCTCAACTAGTTCAACTAAAATAAACAGAACACAACTCCACTATCTGTCTAATTAACTCCACCAAACTTCTGCCACTGAAGTCCTAACTAAAGTCAACCATGCATGATGCCATCAAACCCTTGGGAATCACGTGATTCCTCTGTCAGATGCATGAGCCACTTCCAAGGCTCGAACTGAAGTGCTCCAAGAGAGTAAACTAAAGTTTATAGTCCAAATATTATTAAGGGTAAATAATATTTGACTTCCCTATTTTTAGGATAGGCAGTCTAAAAATAGACTTCGACCTATAGGTCCAAAAAATAGAGGTCCATCTATTTTTACCAACATGACCAATACTCCAGGAATAACATACTGCAATCCCTGGACCATGCTCCATATGTCTAAAAATAGACATAGTCTAAAAATAGACTTTGCGCCAGAATTTGCCTGCGGGCCCACTTAGTGAAGGCGACTTCATTTCACTAAGCTCCATCATCTTGCTGCATTTTCAACACTCCCTCTCAGCAAGATATGGATTATCTGCAACCCCTATCTTGCCTCTGTGGAATTCGAACTTGCTCCTGGTGAGCGCCTTCGTCAAGATGTCAGCATCCTGATCCTCCGTGGGAACATATGAAAGTAACATGATTCTCCGCTGAACACAATCTCTGATATGATGGTACCTGATGTCGATGTGTTTGGATCTATCATGAAATACTGGATTAGATGAGAGTTTAATGCAACTCTGGTTATCACAATAAATCACAGTAGGCTCCAAGTGTGACCCGAACAATCCGACGAGGATCTTCCTCATCCAAATAGCCTCGCATGCGGCCAAGCTTGCTGCCATGCTGGCTCTGGCGGGCGAGTGCCCACGGATCTGCAGCTGCTGTGTACTAGAAGCGGTATGCGACCAAATGTGAAAACTCCTCCGGTGCTCTTAGGTCCGTTGGGCTCCTGCCCAATGCATCGATGGCTTGACTTCGCTCCATCCTCATCTGTACCATGAACCATATCCCGATGTGCCTCTGATATAGCGCAATACATGCTTGCCCGCCTTCCAAAAGAGCTTAGTAGGCTTAACCATAGCTTGCGAAAGCTGGTTAACTGCATAGCATATATCAGGTCGTGTATTGACCAGATACATAAGCGACCCCACCAACTGTCGATAGACAGTGGCATCCACTACCTCAGCTGAAGTAGCATCCTCCTTCCTCCAACCACTAGGAAGAGGAGTGTCAACAGGCTTGCAGCCTTGCATGTTGAACCTCTCCAGAATCTCCCGGGCATACTTGCCCTGAGAAACAAACAGTCCTCCGCTGCGCTGCCAAATCTCCAATCCCAGGAAATAATGAAGGATGCCCAGGTCCTTCATCTCAAACTCTCGTTCAATATCCTCCTTGCATGAAAGTATCAGCTGCTCATCGCTAGTCAAAATCAGATCATCTACATACAGTACGATGATCAACAGCTTCCCCTCCACCACAATCTGGTACAGGTTAGGATCCGCCTCACTCTTGGAGAATCCAAGCCCGGTGAAGTAGTTGTCTATCCGAGTGTACCAAGCACGAGGTGCTTGCTTCAGCCCGTATAGTGCTCTCTTGAGTCGGCACACATGCGACTCACTGCTGAAGATCTCAAAACCTTCAGGCTGCTCTATGTACACCTCTTCCTCAATAACTCCATTGAGGAACGCAGTCTTCACATCCATCTGATGAATGTGCCACCCCATCTGCGCTGAGAGAGAAAGGATTGTCCGTATGGAAGAGTACCTTGCGACAGGTGCAAAAGTCTCCTCATAGTCAATCCCCTCGATCTGTGAGAAGCCACGGGCGACAAATCTTGCCTTGTACTTCTCCACACTCCCGTCAGCCGCCTGCTTCACCTTGTAGATCCATCGCGAACCTACAACTGATTTCCCAACCGGTCTTGGGACAATCTCCCATGCACTGTTCCTGATGATCGAATCATATTCTTCGATCATGGCATCAATCCATGCGGGTTCCTCCACAGCTTCCTCAAAAGAGGATGGCTCCGTCACAACACATTGACTCACAAGAGCCATGTATCCAGTGTACCGATCCGGTGACTGTCTCTGTCTGCGCTGAGCTGTAGGTGGTCCTACAACCTTCTCTGCATCCCGAGCCAGTCGCTCAGCTTCTGTAGTGCGCATGCGCCCTCTGATGGTTGGCGCTGCATGGGTGGTTTCTTCCACCTCCTGAACCTCCTCTTGTGGCTGATCCACATCTGGAAGCTCCTCCTTAGGAACTAACAACTCCTCATCTGCATGCAAGTGTAGCTCCCTCTCAAGCGAACACTGCATGGCTTTCTCCTCTTGAAATTTTATATCCCGTCGCACAACAGTCTTGCGACTGTCTGACAAATACACCCGATAGTTGTGAGGTGTATCAGTGTACCCCACAAATATTCCAACCTCGGCGGTTGGATCCAGCTTCCTTCTTGCATCCTTCGTCACATGCATGTAGACAGGAGAACCAAAAATCCGCAAATGGGAAATATCAGGCCTCTTGCCAGAATAAGCCTCCTCCGGTGTACTCATGCCAAGAACCTTGTGAGGACAACGGTTCTGCACATACAATGTTGTATTGCATGCCTCAGCCCACAAGTGAAGGGGTAGGCCCTGATCATGCAACATCGCCCGTGCAGCACCCACGATCGTTCTGTTCTTCCGCTCAGCCACCCCGTTCTGATGTGGGTTATGGGGTGCGATGAGCTCTCTCCGAATCCCTTCTGCGCTGCAGAACTCCTTGAATTCAGCCGAGATGAATTCACCACCGTTATCACTCCTTAGAGCAATCACCTTCTTCCCCGACTCCTTCTCGACCAGTGCTTTAAACTCACAGAACTTAGCGAATGTATCGCTCTTCTTCTGCATGAAGAAGATCCAGCACTTTCGAGAGAAATCATCAACAAAGATCACATAATACCTGTGCTTTGCTGTCGAAGCAACAAAGAAAGGACCACACACGTCTGTGTGAACTCTCTCAAGGATCGTCGTGGCGCGACTATCCTTCTCGTGAAAGGTGGCTTTCACATACTTCCCTAAAGTACACCCCTTGCACTGATCTGACTGCGCAAGAGTGCCCTTAGGAAGTCCAGTAGAAATCTGTTGCAGAATCTTCAAAGCTCCATGGTGAAGGTAGCCCAATCTCCTGTGCCACAGTTCGCCCTCATCATCCCGGCTCACCACTTCTCCCGCCTTGCATGCCATAGCTGCGCAGTCATCTACCTGCAACTGATAAAGGTTCTGAGTTCGAACCCCTATCTTCCGGGTCTCTCCGGTAGTCTTACTGCGCAGGAAGGCTTTTCCTTCGCTGAAGACCACATCATACCCCTTATCCTCCATAATACAAAGGGTTTTACGAGACTCCCCCTCAGAAAGGATATGGTACCGATACCAGTCGCACTGTATCTACCATCATCGCCCATCTCGATGTGCACACCCAAATCTTTGTCCTCCAGATCTGAGAACAAATCCCGATCTCCCGTCATATGAAATGACGCACCGCTGTCCAAGAACCAAACCGATCCCATCACACTTGAAACCAAGCATGCGATCGGTGAAAATTCAAGCTCGAACTGTGAAGCCAAAGCTTCTCCATCTGCAGATCTTCCCGCTTGCTTGTTCTTCTTCTTCTTTGGACAATTGGTAGCATAATGTCCGTGATCATGGCAATGAAAACACTTCACTTTCGCCATATCCTGCTTCTTGCCCTTAGCACCAGAATGAGAGGTTTTCTTACCCTTCCCCTTCTTTGCTTTGGACACCAAAGCGCAGTTTTCTTCATCGGCTCCCTTTGATGAAGATCCATCTCGAGTAGTCCTCCTTATCTCCTCCTGCATGAGATCCGCCCAAAGGCGCTCCCATCCCGGCAGCTTCTCCCGACCATTGACACTATCTTGATATGAGTGCCAAGCCTTCGGAAGACCAAGGAGAGCCAGTTCGACCATATCCTCTTCATCGACAGTAACTCCCACACTTCCCAGTTCATCTCTGCATTGAGTGAACTTCGTGAGGTATTTAGCGATACTGTCGCCCTTCTCCATCTTGATGTTCCTGAGCTTGTCTTTGAGCGCCAGCTTCCTTTGGTCACTCTTACTCCGGAATAGATCCGTCAAAGCTTTCCACATTAAATATGGAGTAGCCTTTCCATGCAGGCTGGATACAATATGATCCTTGACGCCCTCCAACAGGATCCTTCGACACTTCGCCATCTTCTTTTGCCATGCATCGACTTCAGCTGCATCAGTGGGATTTTGGACATCCATATCTACGAACTCCTTCAGACCATTATCTTCTAATACTGCCTCCATGCGATCCTTCCATGCAACATAATTCGAACTGCCTTCAAGAGCATATTCGAGTCGCAAACCGTTGAAAGACATTTACAACACTGGCACCAAGAAAACAAAACTGCTGCAAAAATTGGAATTCCACCTCAAAGCTCAACCGCTCTAGATCTATGAGAAAAAATTATTTCCAGCACAGAGATTGACTGCAAGGGGCGTTTACTGGATATATCACCTTTCAAAGAAAGGATGGATCCAAAGGCTACCTGGCCCGCATGCAGACTCTGTCTACCGAAATAAGTTTGTAATCACTGTGATGATCAATCTCTGCTTCAATAGCTCCGATACCATGTATAAATTTGCTGAATAATGATTAATTATCCACCGAGACTATCTTGATCACATACAATTCGAATTTATATGCAACACATAATCTCTTCCACTCAGATCATCACACATGCGGAAATAAAACAAGCGATAGCACATCAATTCATCATACACATTAACACAGTATGTATGGGGAAAGCTTATAGCTGAAAACCCCGCAGCTATTGTGTATATTATAATGGAGAAATCATGTAACAAAATCATTACAATACTCCTCACAAGTACTCAGTACTATCTCATGAAGTTACACACAAACTTGCTTGGTTTTGAACAGGTTACTGGTTCAAAACTCACCACTAATTGCCTTGCCTCTATTGCGCAATCATGGCCTGTCTAAATAGAGATCCAAGGTTTGAATATCCTTGGCTTGACAGTGAAATCATCATGTGAAATTCCTCCAAGTGTGGTGCAAATCTCATGCACAACTGATGTCGCCACTGATAGCTAACTCAACCCTTTCATCTACCTCTTTCACTGGTCTCCACTGAACTGTCCATGCACTGTAGTGAACTAATGTGTTCTTGAGTTGAATAATGAGTTACTAATTAATGAATTAAATAATATTTAATTCACTCCACTCATAACTAATTGATTAGCTAGTTAAACTAATCTCAACCAGTTCAACTAAAATAAACCGAACACAACTCCACTAGCTGTCTCATTAACTCCACCAAACTTCTGCCACTAAAGTCCTAACTGAAGTCAACCATGCATGTGCTCACCAAACCCTTGGGAATAGCATAATTCCTCTGTCAGATGCATGAGCCACTTCCAAGGCTCGAACTGAAGTGCTCGAAGAGAGTAAACTGAAGTTTATAGTCCAAATATTATTAAGGGTAAATAATATTTGACTTCCCTATTTTTAGGATAGGCAGTCTAAATATAGACTTCGACCTATAGGTCAAAAAATAGAGGTCCATATATTTTTACCAACATGACAAATACTCCAAGAATAACATACTGCAACCCCTGGACCATGCTCCATATTTCTAAAAATAGACATAGTCTAAAAATAGACTTTGCGCCAGAATTTGCCTGCGGGCCCACTTAGTGAAGGCGACTTCATTTCACTAAGCTCCATCATCTTGCTGCATTTTCAACAGATGTATCGGACCATATCAGTTTCTGATACAACAATGCAATGCCAGAAATGATCTGACCCAAAGTACAATAACCGCACAGGAGAGATACCCATTGTGAGGAAGGCTGACCTGAGACATAAGGAAAGTTCTCGAGAGGGAGTTGGTGATCTCCTGTAGAAACATAAATCTCTTCACTACTGACGGGACTCGAAGAATCCATGTCAGATGAAGCCATTTGATCATCAAAAAGGTGATAAGCAGTGGAAAGTAAAGCAATGGCTAGTAAAGATGGTTTCGAAGTAAGAGGAGGAAAGTCTTCCTCATTCCCAAAACTAGACCAAGCGTCCTGAGGTTGAAAATTGATATCAAATGGCTCTTCAAGAGGAGATCGGGTGACGAGAGGTAAGATAATTAGAAGAATAGACTGCCAGAAATCAACAAACCTAGTGGGCTAAGATGCTTCTGAAGAAACTTCAGGAGAAGGATCACCACTAGGAGGTAATGAAGAGGACAACGAAACTGGTGGTTTCGCCACCATGACTGTGTCTTAAAAAAGAAGAGAACCGAGATAACCAATTCGAGGCTTCAAGATCAAACGCTACGGAATCACTTAAGAACAAGCCAAGAAATTATATTTAACGGGCATGTGATCGTAGGAAATTTATTTTATGACATTGAAACAAAACTTTGTCGTTTCATATTTTAAGAGTCAAGAAATAGGGAAAGGGTGACTGTAGTCACTTTCAAGTTGAAATGAGCGTGAAAGGACAAGTGCTCGAGGATATTTTAAATTTTAGAGTGTCACAAAAAGACCAAAATTACTACTCAGGGAATCTAAGTAAGAGGGTGTACCAAGTTTCTGTGAACTGCAATATACACCTTGGTGATCAAATGAAAGAGAAATGACCAAGCACTTGACGTATGTGCAGGAAGACTCTGCAAATTTTATGTTCGGTGTATCACAATTATAGGGTGGTAGACTTGGCTTCCTATGGATAAAGGATTGCAACCTATGAGGGTCTCCCTTTATATACTTGATGGTACGGGGAGCACAAGTCCGTGCTAGCACTGTCTAAAGCCAAATGGCAAATGACAGCTACTAGGTTTAATGATGCTAGAAAATGTCACTAAACGTTTCCGCCTCCTTCGACGGGTCTAGTTAAATGCATCTCAAGAATTCATCAAGGACCGGACTTGGTGAGGCAATGTGCCTAAACTCTCTCTTGACAATGGATTCCTCTCTGCTTTATTCTCACACCAGCTATAGTAAGGACTATTCAGCTAGCTGAAACTATGTGAGAAGGATGTATTTATAGAATAGGAGGAGGTGGTTTGGGAAAGGTGGAAGGGAGGCCTTATCCTTTGGGGATTTTATCAAATGTAGGAAAAAAGAAGCCAAAGGAAGGACTTCGACGTTATTCAATCGAACAAACCCTGATGACTCTGCTCACAAAGTGGTTGGGCATGGAAACTTCGTTTCTATTTTAAAAACTTTCCAAAAATAGCTCGACGTGAGCAGTCCACTGAGACAGAGCGCCAATGGGCGCATGGCCCAGTGCTAGTTTCTCTATAGGCACGAGGCCGTAACTTCCTACCAATGTCGACTCAAAATCATACGTTTTTGAGAGCCTAGTCCAGGAATAGTCAACAGAGGAAATGTTCTTCTCATGCCTAGGGATGCCATGACAATTTTTGCTAGGTATGAAAATACACATAAGTCACTGAAATGGTCGTCCAATATTCAAGATGGAGATCGCATGGACGATGAAAAATACTGTGTAAAAATTGGTCCCACAAAATATATAGCCCATTTATCAGATTCCTGCAAGGCCATCTGCGGTTGCAGGGGCATTTCATCTCTGCACGATGGCTTCCATGTCCTCTGACATGCATCACAGGCCCGATAGTATTCCTATGCATCACTGTGTAGTGTGGGCCACCATAACCCTGCACGTAACGCCTTCTGCGCAGTGGCTTTCACTGCATAGTGGCTTCCTGCCACTCCTCCATGAGCCTCAGCTAATATATCATGTCTCTCATGTTCCAATACATATCTCCTTAATAATTCATTTGCTCCTAGTTTATACAACTGACCTTAAATCAGGGTAAAATCAGCTGCACGTGCAACCAACTCCTTCTTTTGTTGGATTGAATATTCTGCAGACGTTGTTCCTGTGGTCAAAATATGAATAGTATCATAAAAGTTCTCGTCAACCACCTTGATAGTGAAGAACCGCACATTTGGTAACCCCTCCTCCAAACTAGTTGGTTCTTCCCCATTCTCAATTCATGACAGATGATCAGGCCCAACATTCAGTCTTCCAGGCTTCACAATAATCTCAAAGTCATACTCCTGAAAATGAAACAACCATCTGCAAATCTTCCCCCACAATATAGGCTTATTGACCAGATATTTCAAAGCAGAATAATCTGTGAACATTTTGAAATTCCCTCCTAGCAGATAGTGTCTGTATTTTTGCAACGCTTATACCATGGCCAATCCTTCCCTTTTTGTAGTTTAGTAGTTGTGCTCAGCGTTGGAGAGCTTCCTACTAGAAAAATCAACTGGGTGATCAATGTCTCCTTCACCTGGCTGCACTAAAACAACCTCAAGTGCTATACCAGATGCATCCACATGCACATGAAAAACCTTAGACCGGTCTGGGAATATTAAGATAGGTGCAATAACCATTTTCTCCTTTAGCAGATCAAAGCTCTTCTGACATTCTTCATTCCAAAAAATTCTACATCCTTCTTTAGCAACTTCTCCATTGGCACAGTGATCAGAGCATATCCTTTAATAAACTTCCTGTAATAACCAGTGTGTCCTAGGATAGAGCGTAGCTGTTTCCCATTGGTAGGAACTTCTAAGTTGATGATAACCATGATCTTGGATGGGTCTACCATCAATGCTTGCTGACATATGATATGCCCTAAAAAAATCCCAAAAGGCACGCGGAATATACACTTCTTCATGTTGAGAGAAATTTGGTGCTTCCTATAGGTGTCAAGCATCATGCGCAGGTTCGACACATGTTTCTTTACCAATCCAAATACTGTCCAGTCATCAAAATATACCTCCAAGAATTTATGCATGGATTCTTTGAACACAACCACTACCACGCGTAGGAATATTGCAGGTTCATTTTTCAATCCGAATGGCATGAAAGTATATTGGAAAGAACCCCATTCAGTGGTGAAGGTGGTCTTGCTGCAGTCTTCAGTGTAATTTTGATCTGATGATACCCCGAATATCCATCAGTAAATGAATAAACTTCTTGTCCTCCTACATTATCTATGATGTCATCAGAAAATTGAGTAGGTAAGGGGTCATGCACACAGGCATCATTACACTTGCGTAAACCTACACAAATCCTTATCTCTCCTTTGGTATTTTTCTCCTGAACCACCTTTGGACTTACCCAATCAGACTGTTCTACCAGTTCAATGATGTCTGCATCCACCATATTTTCTAAATCCTCCTTCATTTTATTCATATATTTGGAATTCAATCGATATGGGTGCTGCTTGATAGGGTGCACATCTGGTTTCAGCATGATATTCATAACACCTAGGTCCCCTATGATCCCCCTGAGATTTTTAGCACCCTGTAATTAGCAAGATTGGCAAAAGTCCAACTGCAAGGAGAACATTATTTCAACCACTTTGGGATTCTAGGATCTAGCCCTCCTGAATCCAGAGAGGGATCTCTCCAATAAGTGCAAAGATGGATTTGTCTTTGAAGTCTTGGGTAATGATATTAGGCTAGTTATGAAGGCTGAGGGTTTGTTTTTTTTTTTGGATGGTTGAGCATGATTACTATTTGAGGTGGCAAGTTCTAAATGAAAAAAGTTTCAAAGGTGTGAAGTTGCAAGCAATCAGAACAAGCTTCGGCTAGAAAGATAGATAATTACAGGTTTTAGTCCATTAGGCTATGGATTCGTAATAGGGTTTAATTGAAATAGCAAGGGGCAAGAGTGGTCCATGGGGAAAGTCATCTATGTCTAAGGATATCTTTAAAGTTTGATTTATGGAATGAGATGATACAACAAGAAAGGGAATTTAACAGATGAAGAACAAAGAACAACCTAAGATCAGGTAAGTACTTCTAAACTAGCTTTCTTTTGACATACGCTTAAGAAAGACATAAAATTAATCTAAGATCAGGTAAGTACTTCTAAACTAGCCTGCTTTTGATGCACTTTCAATAGAAAAACATTTTAAAACAAAGGGAAACTTGAAGGCAACTGTTGGAGAAGAAACTAGCGGGCTGGGCTCACCACAAATCCTCTCCTAGCTCTGCTCTACTTGATAACTTTCAAGATAAAAAATAATGGCCTAAGATCTGGTAAATTTTTCAACACTAGCCAGCTTTTAACACATTCCAAGGGAAACTTTCAAATAGTCTTTGGGGACAAAACTAGGACCAGGGCACACCATATCTTCCTTAGTTCATCTCTACTCAACATATACTGAAAATAACATTTAAGAATAACAATTACCTAAACAGGAGGACGAGGTAACACCAACATTCCTACTGCCTGAACTGAATTAAATCATTCCCAAATAACATAGATTGGAAGAAAACATTCAGATAAAGATTTTCAGTCAGAGAAGGGTACTGATATACAGTAGGTCCTAACTCTATGCATGTTGTTCCTTATAAGAGAAAATGAACACAGTGAAAACAGAAATAAAACAACAATTCACAATAATAAATAACATCACCGTCGACATATACCAGGATCCCATAAATCAACTTTTATTGATGTTCCAAACTGTTAAACACCATGTTAAACACATACATGGTGTATGAGAAGAATAAACACACACAACAAGGAGACTCAACACACAATGAAGGATAAGGGTGTAGCTCTCATATTTTTCGTTATACAAAGATGCACATTTATATTACAATGGTGTGACTCTTGGTTACACATTCCAAGGTCACTTGGACTCCATTGTGACTTTTCGCATTCCACACCTACCCATGTAGGATTAGGTTTTCCAACATCCCCCCTTAATCCGAAGGGGTATGTGTGAGTCCAAGAAGATTTGCCAATACAATATATGAAGTGTATATGCATGAAGCCACTTAAATTTGAATCAACTCTCTGAAATGTTGGAAAAAAGAGGTGGTTTAAGGATGACCACCAACACTGGAACACAAAACTTGTTGCAGTTCCCGGAACTCTTCCAAAACTAGCAAGAAGCTGAAAGCTTTTGCTAGAGGAATTGTCCCTCATAAAAAATGGAGACCTTCAAAAGAATGGAGGTCTACTACCTGTTATGGTTTAAGTATTACCAACAACTCTGGAATGCTTGAAGCATTTCCTGGAACTCAACCAAAGCTGGCAAGAAGCTGAAGGCTTTTGCTAGAGGAAGTGTCCCTCATATATGAAAAGGAGACCTTCAACCTAAAAGAAGGGAGGTCTACTACCTGTGATGGTTTTAGGTTATCCACCAACCAAAGATGATGGTTTAAGGTTGTCCACCAACCGAAGGCATGCTCATGGGAATCTGTGTCTCTGGCTACATCTCTGAATCTGGAATGATGAATTATGGCTCAGGCTCGCTTGAACTGCTATGTCTCTGGCTACAACTATGAACATGGAATGAGAGATTGTGGCTTAGGCTCGCTTGATCTGACGTCGAAGCTTGTACATGACCACCATTTCCCCCCTGTCAGGGACAAGGTGAGATGATGGAGAAAACTCAACTGCAAGTTTGCTCAATATTCTTGAACATGTTCTGATATGTGACTTAAACATCTTCTTGGCTGCTGATGCCCATTTCCAAGAAGCGATCCATCCAAGATGAATCTTTGTTCTTGCAGGAGGTTTGTTTCTGAAGAATCTCTCTAAAGAATGAGTGTGCCAACCACAGTGCTTGCATGGATGAAGAACAAAACAGTGATCTTTCATATGGACAACTCAATCACAGTGTTGGAATTTTACAATTTGTTGTTGTTGTGGAAGTGGAGCAGGATTTGGAACAGTTGTAGGTGAACTATCATATAGGAATCCCACACTCTGAAATATGATGGGCTTGGTGTAGTCTGGAGTATGAAAGGACACATCCTTGTCATATCCAAGACCAGTTTGGTGCTTGTTGTGGACAAGCTCTTCCCAAGGTCTGATGATGGGCTTAGGAAGTGCAGGCTGAGTTGCTGCATCTGCATGAAAGTCTGCTCTTGTACAAGGAACTAAATGAGGATAAACTGCAACTTTATCTACTTTCTGCTGATGGGAGTCTTTCTCAATGTTCTGAACAGAAACGGGTTCAGAATGGTGACTCTTTTGCTGAAGTTCATCTTGCTGAAGTTGAGATTCCAACTACAAAAACTCAATCTTCTCATGTGCATCTTGCAAACAACTTTGAATATTAAGAAGAGCATTCTTGCTCATTTTTATCATGCCATCAACATTGGAATGAATGAGGTTATTCAAAAACTCTAATGCCTCATTTATTTTAGCCATTTTCAACAACTTAGGCTCAAAATAAAGGGTGTCGTCTTCCATCGAAAATGCACCCGTTTACAATGTGATGCAACTTTCTTTCAAGAAATACAAATGACTGCAAAGAATTTCCAACTATGGAAATATCAAAGTACAAAATCTACTCCTCAAATGATGGAGGACAATCAACAATTTTTCCAACATCAACAACTCAAATACACTTCAAATCTTGATTGCAACTATGAAGAGGCAATACAATGTCAGTTCAATACAATATCTCTGCAAAATATTTTGTAGATGTGCAGCTGAAAACACTATGCAAGAAGCCTTTAAGGTAGCTGATTTTTCTTTCTTCAAAGATATGTTTGACACAAAAAACAACTCAACTCAACTCTACAAAAAGAAGGAGGTTCATAAGCTTGGATGCTTGACCTTGCTGTAGAATGCAATAGAGCTTAAGAGAAACTCCACAAATAGGAAATTGTGTTCAAACAATGAATGCCACTGCTGTTCAAAATGAGGACCAATTTATCTTCAAATGTAAATCTCTTGCTGAAAATCACCCTTCTACCAATGCCACAAATCAAAATGCAAATCTCACTTTTCTCTATGTATCCAGTCCATTTGCTTAATATGCCATTTCTCATTAACTGTTGTTCATTTTCTCTTCTTCTTCTCTCTCTCTGCTGTTTTTTTTTTAATTTAAAATTAATTAAAAAATAGATTAATTAAAAATGGGAATTAATTAAAAATGGAGGGGAAGGGGATTAATTAAAAGGGAGGAGGAATTTAAAAAGGGAGTGGATTTAACTATAACAAAAATTAAGAAGTATATATAAAAATCGAAAATTTTTAAAACAAGGAATTGAATGGTTGGAGGGGAGTGGAGGTAAGGGTTTGCAAGACGAGGGATATGAGCAGTCGAGGGGAGATAAGGGTGGGCCGAAAGGTCGAGGGGGAGGATGTGTATTGCAGGGAGGGGTCGGCTAGAGGCCGTGGAGAGCGGAGTGGGAAGTAGTGAGGGAAAGGGTAGGCAGGAGTGTTGGGAGGGAGCCGTAAGGAGGGACGGGGTAGAGCGAGCAGGAGGGGACGACGTGAGTGGAGTGGGCAGGCCATGGTAAAGGGGATGAGGGTCGAGTGGTGAGGAACCCGCGTGGGAGGGATCTTGAGCGAGGGAGGGCGGGTAGAGGCATAGGGATGTGGGAGTGTGGGAGAGTAGGGGGGTGTACGGGTAGGATAGATCATAGAGCAGTCCGGAGCGTGAGTGGTGTAAGGGGGCTTCGTTAGGGTGAGAGGGGGGGGGGACGAGTGGGTAAGGGGGATGGGTAGGGGGGTCTGTAGAGAGGATAAGGACCGTGAGGGCGTAAGGTGTTGATACCATGTTAAACACCATGTTAAACACATACATGGTGTATGAGAAGAATAAACACACACAACAAGGAGACTCAACACACAATGAAGGATAAGCATGTAGCTCTCATATTTTCCATTATACAAAGATGTACATTTATAGTACAAAGGTGTGACTCTTGGTTACACATTCCAAGGTCACTTGGACTCCATTGTGACTTTTCACATTCCACACCTACCCATGTAGGATTAGGTGTTCCAACACAAACTAGTTATAGCTTTAAGTCCAATTCTTTAGTTTAGAAATCATCTACACTCCCCAGACTAACTAGTCTATCACAAGCAGAGCTCCAAGAGCCCGTGAATCACTATTTACAATTAGAAGTCTCAAGATCAATTACATTTCAAAGTTCAGCAACCAACTCAACCAACCCCTCTCTCATCTTCTCCAGTAGTATTTATAGAAGAATGAGGAGGTGAGATCTGATAAAAGATCTCCAAAGATAATTAATATAGACTTAATGGCTTCTTGGCCTTTGGGGGGCTCGGTGAAGAAGCTTACATAGGTGTCCTCTGTATTAAATAATTTACATTAATATTTAAGCTCGGTGGGAGCTCTTTTTGAATTTTGAGGCTCTCTGTTATTTAAAAATAACTCTGCTGATATTTTGTCATTAAGTTTATTTGCAGAATTAAATCTTTGGCCACGCTGAGGAAATATCTAACCTTGATCAATAACTTCGGCCTCTGTTCGAATTATTTGAGGCACAACTAGCACTATGGTAGCTGGGAGGAATCAATTTGCCTCGGATGTGGTGGTGGAGGCCTTCTGTCTAATAAAACACTTTGATTTCCTTTTAACTGTGTCTTAATTGGGAGGATTAGGATTTTGATAATCAATCTTAGCCGTAATCCTCATAAATTTGTCTTCAATCTTCCATTCTAGTGCGTTTCTATCTTCGACCTTGATACTATTTGATTTTTGATTCATTTACTGGGTTCTGTTGGTGTGTAGTGCTGCGCAGGGCTCGTGGGGCATCCATGCCTTTGAATCATTAACGAGGCGTGGAAATTCGAACCCATGGATGGATTTATTTTAAAGAATCAACGGCGCGAGAATTGAAAACCCCGGCCTTCGACTTTTTTCTTCGGCACAACAGAAAAACCATATAATCACCCTTTATCAAATAACATACCTGGAATTTAAAAATTTGATAAAACCAAGCTGTATAATCATTTTGGGTCACAAAAGGTGTTTGCTGACGTTAGGGTGTTTGTGACCCGAAATCCTTATGAAATCTGTCATATAAATTTTATCAGGTCCGTTTTGGGGCCTGCTGATGTCGGCTCAAGTGTGACCCAAAATTTTCATGAATTCCGCCCTATAGAGCGTATCGGGTCTGGATTTCACGACCATGGGAGCAACCAAATAAAAACCGCTCCAATCCACTGCTGCCACGTGGATGCATGACTAGGCGTTGGGACCACCGGTTCTGTGGGACCGCTGACTGCTATCGTGGCCGTGGGGACTGGGGTGGCTGTTTGTGGGCCGTCGATCTGTAGATCAGATCGATAGCGGAGATGTTTTGAGAAATGTGTCGTACCTTAGTCTATCCCCTGAGCTTCTTTTGAGCGTGTTTACCATCCGATGAGTCGGCCTCAGATCGGACGGTGCATGTCAATATCGCGCTGAGCCCACAATCGAATTTTAATGCGTGATGGGAGTGGGTTTTCAAAACTGCTCAAGGCCACGTGTTGACCTGTGGCATTGATCACGTCCAAATGGGAAATACAGATTTCCCCACAAAGGTGGTGCGATGAAAACTGCTGGTTTTGTACAGTGATGGACCACGGGGACCACCGGGGCGATTGATTGTGGGCCATCAATCTGTAGATCAGATCGATGGTGGGGAGCGATTTAATCTTTGTACCGGTAGAAACCTTTTCAAACCCTGTAAAAACACAAAATATTAATAAAAACAAAGGTTTTATGCATCAGAGGTGGAATATATATTTATAACACGGCTTGGCACCCGTCTGCGGGGCCATGGTCTATATGAAATGCGATATGTTCAGGGGCTATAATATACAAGGCTAATCGGCATCAGAATTTTTAAACACAACAAACAGACTTATGCACTCAGATTTTGCGATGCGATAAGCACTTTGTGGGTCTAGCACCTGGTTCTAGGGTGCGAGCACGTGGAGGGGAAGTGGCTTAAAACTTAGCGCAAGGGGCTTAAGTTTGTAATACAAAAAATGTGTTTTTTATGAAATTTTTCAAGTTTTTCAATGGTTGTTAGGGTTTCGATAAGGCAAAGAAAGGGTCTTAAACCTTATCAAAGAGGTTTTGATGAAGGGGAAAGGGGAAAAACATGAAAATGAGAAATTCTTATGGGGAATAAAGGGGAGAAAAACGAAGGATAGTTTTTCAAGTGAGGAAAGGGAAGAAGGTGATTTTGCAGCAGTTTCTTCTCATGAAATTAGGAGAATTCCAGAGTGTAAAATGGGCACAGTAGGGAAGATTTTGGACAGAGGCATGAGGCCTTCAAGAGTCTTCAAGGGATAACACTTTTTGCAATAAAATTTGTTCCTTGAAGGCTCCAAAAATGATTTATCCACCTTTGGGTATAACAAATTTTATAGGTGGCTAACAATGGCTCCACTTGGGGATGGTGCCTTCTTGAAGGTATCAAGAACTTCAGACTTGCATTCTCTGGGAGGCTGATCAGTGCCTCATCCATTGGGCTGCCTTTCTTTCCTAGAATGATCTTATTTTGCTATGAAAACATATTAGCAGCCATAAAACAATGGATCTTTCATCAACAAGCTGTCTACCTACCCAATCCTACAGATCTAACATTTTTTCTTCTTAAGAGTGCACTTGGATTGGAAAACTCATTTACAACATTTTATTCTTTTGAAAGTAGGAAATCTAATCCATTTCTACTCCTTATTTCCCCATGGACTCAGATTAAACAGTTGAGTCCATATTATTCTCTACCTAAACTACCATCTGTTGGGATTAAACTGGCCAATAGATTTTATTCACTAAATTCTACAACAGAAATTTAAAGGCATACAAGTCAGGATTGAACAGTCTAACTTGTTGCTGATCTATGGCATAAAAAAAAAGCTGCACATAGATCTTATTTTGCAGAAAATTAAAACAAAATGGAAGGCTTAGGATCTGAAATTTCAAAGCATTTCCTTCATCTTTTTACAACTCTGTTTTAACTCTTGTTTGAGTTGTTTCTTCCTTGTCAAATGCTTCATATTTTGAACTGTTTAGAACCAGTTTATCTTTGTTTCTGACTTAAGAAAATAGAACAGATTTGAGTCATCTCTCCTTGGAAACTTAGGTTCAAATTTTGAGCATGTTTGAACCCTTAATTTCTAGCCTAATCTACCTACTGGTAAGCCAAGATTAAACAGTTGGAAAATCGAATTCACTATCTTATCAGCAGAAAATTTAAAACTAATTAGTCAAGATTAGGCTGTTTGACTAACTAGAAGTGTGTTCTTTAGGAGTGGCATTTGAGCTTGCACACTTTCATATTTGTTTCTCTTTTTGATATGGGGCTGTACCTTTCTTGTTTTCATAATCTACCCTCTTTTTTTCCTTTCACTGTTTTTGTATTTTATATTTTTATAACTTTGAATGCAATGATGGGTGAAGTATTTATAATGAGAAAAAATATAAAAAGGCTTTCAGAACATAATATGGATCAAGAAAATTAATGCTTAAGCATCCTTCCATTGACAGGACCCCCAAACAATTCTTCTCCATTCAACTCTTGCAAGAAATATGCATTATTACCAGCAACTGAATGGATAGAGTAAGGGCCAAGCCATAAGTTGTCAAATTTTCCATGCTTTCCATTGTCTTCCCTCCTTGAGTCCCACTTCAAAACTTTGTCCCCAATATTTAAATTGCTGGCCTTTTTTCTACTGTCAAAAACTTTTTAATGCTGTCCTGCTTCTGCAATGCTTTGTTATAAACCTCCTCCCTGGTTTGCTGAAGATGAATGGCCTGATTTATTCTCTTGATCATGTCATTATCTTTAGTTTGTAACTCTTGAATCAAATTCATCACTGGTACACCAAGGTTGGTTGGAAAAATTGCATCGGTACCATACACAAGCTGGAAAGGCGACATACCAATAGATTTCTTCAAAGTCAATATGTCAGCCCAAAGTGCATGAACTAGCTTCGTGTGCCAAGAATTTTTATTGTTCTCCAACAGTTTCTTGATTATGTTCACTAAAATTTTGTTTGAGGATTCTGCAAGTCCATTACCTTGAGGGTAATAGGTCGTGGAATACCCCAATTTTATCTGATATCTATGGCAGAATTCAACCATCTTCTTTGATCCAAATGTTGTTGCATTATCAGTGATGATCTTGGTAGGACAACCAAATCTGGAGAGAATGTTAGCCTCCATGAATTTTATAATAACAGAATCATTGGCCTGCCTACAAGGTATGGCTTCTATCCACTTAGTGAAGTAGTCTGTGGCAGTGAGAATCCATTTATGCTGAGATGAGGATGAGGGATGGATTTCACCTATGAAGTCAAGTCCCCACTATTGGAAAGGAGCTTCAACAACAATTGGATGCAGAGGTAGGGGTAGCAGTTTTCTTTTGCCTTAAAAAATTTGACATTTCTGACAGGCAATGATCATCTTGTGCATATCAGGAAAAAGAGTAGGCCAATAGAAACCAGCCCTCAAGATTTTGTTGGCTATTGTCTTCCAGTACAAATGACCTCCACACTCTCCTTCATGGAACTCGTGCTTAAACTTCTCTGCATCATACTCAGACAAACATTTAAGCAATACACCACTTGCATTTTTCCAATAAATACATCTATCTATAATGCAATAGTTTACAACTTTTAACTTTAGGAACCTTGCCTTTGTTTTTTTCAAACCAGGGGGTGTATTTAAATTAAGCAAAACATAAATAATATCAACATACCAAGAGGAATTCATAAAATGTTCTTCAACAATGGGAGTCGAGAATCCTTCTTGGTCATCTAAAGCATCAATCATATTTATATCAAGAACTTCAAAATTTGATTCAGCCATTAATCTAGCTAGACCTTGGCCTTTGATAAGTTTAGTGGGTTTTATCTCTAAATCATATTCAAGGATAACAACAATCCACTTACCTCTCTTACCATCTGGGTCCTGTGTTAGAATGTCTTTCACAACTGAATTTGGGACAAAGGCAATGATGTGTGAGTGCAAGATGTATACTCTGAAGTCTTTCAAAGCTTTAACTAAAGAAAAAGCTTGCGTTTCCATAATGTTATACTTTAGAGGGGCATCCCTCAATGCCTTGATAAAGAATGAAATAGGCTGCTCTTGTCCTTGTGGATTTTTCTGTAAAAGGACAACAGTTATGGCATGTTCTGATGCAAACGAAAAAAATATAAAAGTCTTTTGAAAAATCAGGACTTATTAGAACCGGTGTTTTGGTTAACGCTTGTTTCACCAGCTCAAAGGATTTCTTTTCTTCCAAGGTCCATTTTACCCCTTGCTCCTTCTTTAACATGTTTGTGATATTTCTAAGGAGCTCAGCCAAGTTGGGGATGAACCTTGTCAAAAAGTTAATCTTTCCAATGAAAGATTGAAACTTTTTGATGTTTCGAGGATGAGAGATTTGCGATATGGCCTCAATCCTTTTGGGATCTATCTTAATACCCTCTTCTGAAATAATGTGCCCAAGAATTTTACCTTCTTGGAGACCGAATAGTGTTTTCTTAGGGTTTAAAGATATTCCAAACTTTCTGCATTTCTCGAAAACTTTTCTTAACTTTTCTAAGTGCTCTTCATCTGTCTTTGAAAACACAGTGACATCATCAAGGTATATAATGATGAAGAAGCCCAGTTCTTCCGAGAATGCTATGTCCATGGCTCTTTGAACAGTTGCTCCAGCATTCATTAGACCAAAAGGAATTTTCACATACATGAAAGTGCCCCATGGTGTAGTAAAGGTTGTCTTTAATTGATCAACAGGGTGAACTAAGATCTAATTGAACCCTGAGTAGCCATCAAGCAAAGAAATTCTTCTAAACCCTACCACCCTTTGTAAAATATTATCCATCTTAGGCAAAGGGTAGTTGTCCTTTAATGAAGCTTTGTTTAAGTCTCTAAAGTCTATACAAAGCCCGATCTTTCTAGTTTTCTTCCTAACTGACACCATATTAGACACCCACTTAGAATATCTAATATGGACAATAACACTAGCTTCATACATTTTCATGATCTCCTTCTGAACCAAAGGCAACTAAACAAGGTTTATTCTGCGCAGTATCTGTTTGAATGGTTTTTGGTTTTCTTTGAGGGAAATTTTGTGCTGTATTATTTCAGTGTCATAGGATTTCAGATCTTTGTAACTCCACGCAAAAACATCAGAAAATTATTTAAACAACTCTATGTATTTGAGTTTAATGTGAGCTGGTAAAGTTTTAGACAGTTTAATCATTTTCAGTTTAAGCTCACTGCCTATATTGCACTCTTCCACTTCAGTCTCTATAGGTTCCAGTTTTGGCTTCTTGGCCACATCGTTAAAATCAAACAATTCTTCTAAAGGTGCCAGACCCTTTGGCAAACTTTCATCTTTAGAGTGTAGGGTTTCTAATTGCTCTGTTTCTAACTCTGCATTCATCTCTATTTTGTTTTCAAGTTTGCTAGATAGTAGATTTATATTGGAAAGTTTAGGAAACAGTTCTTCTTCACCAAGAAAATTTTCTTCACTGCAGTCTGTATCATAATCTGAGTCCGAACTGTTTACTTCGAATTCATTTCTGAATTGCATGAAGTCTTCTATTTGTTTGTCTCTGTCAAACACCTGCCAATACTTTTCATTATCAGGCATGGCTGGTCTAAATTTTATTTGAGTTGTGTAGTCTTTGGTTTCATATGGCGTAAGCATGTTCTAGCTGCAAAGGATAAATTGTGGGCCGCAATATATCTTTTTCTTGGGACAAAAATCAGTTGGGACTCCTCAAATGTTTTTAAAAGGTCCATGAAATCGTTTTGGTAGGCCCTAACTCTGGGATGATTCACGTTATACTCCCCATTGACTTGCCTAATGACTAATTCTGAATCCCCATACACATTGATTCTTTTGGCTCCTAACTTCTTCAAAAAGAATAAGCCTAGGAGAATGGATTCATATTCCGCTATGTTGTTAGAACACTGAAAGTTTAATTTGCAGGAAATGCTTTCTGTGTGGTTTCTTTTAGTGTTTCAGATCCAGACACCTGCACCAATGTTGTTCTTAGTGCAGGATCCGTCAAAATACATACTCCACAGAGGAATATTTTCGGTTTCGTCCATTTGGTGTTTGTCCTCTTCAAATAAAGGGCTTACGGGTTGTTGTGGAATCTCAGCACTTAGTTGTATTTGTTTCAACTCCTCAGCCTTTTAGCTGTGTTGAGGGTTGTTCTCTTGACTGTCAAGGTTTAAGAGAAATGGACACATGACTTGTAGCTCAAGACCTTTATTTGGTTTGCTAACATTTTCAAATGCAACAAACTGTTCTGACACTCCTACGTTATCTTATTCCTCCTCTCTATTTGTCATTAAATCAGACAAGGTCACTTTTTCACTGACAGTTTCATCATTGAAAAGGATAAATGAATCCAAGCCTATGTTTACAGAATAAAGGGGAGAGTTTTGTGGTCTGTCTTGGCTTGTAACTGTGTATTGCATATGGGACTCCTTGTAAAGTCTTCTAGTCTAATTGAAAACAGGGATAGTCACATAGGTCATGTCCATTTGCATAGTCCCTTGTAACTTATCCCCCAAAAATCTTGATAATAACATTCCATACTTTGGGGGTACATCAGCCACAACAATATCCATTACTAAGCATTTGGCTGGAATTTGGACTACGTTAACACTGAGGTCTTTGATTAATCCTAAACATTTTACTCTACTGGAGTCAAAGGAGTAAAGGTCTTTATAAGGTATGGTGATTTCTAGACCAAGGCTCTCCATTACAGCTTTATGCATTAAATTATGAGAAGCCCCGGAATCATGCATAACATTGTGAAAAAAAATTTCATGAACGTTTAAACTCACATAAAAGGGAGGAACAAGTCCCTCTTGATATCTACCTTCAATCTTAGGACCAAAAATCAGCTCCAGTTGGTCATCGTTAAGATTGACAGTGTCCTCATTTTTTTCTATATTTAAAACCTTCAAAATTTGGGTCCTATATACATGCTGGGCAGCTAACTCAGTCAAGGGAACAAAGATTTTGATTTTGGAAATTTCCCGCTCCAGGCTGAAAGGAAATTGATTCTTTGAACTACTTGTTTCAGCCTTATTAGCTGCCACTCTATCAGCAACATCAATTTGCTGATTTGTCCTATTTATATTTGAAAAAATGGTTTTAACAGGAGTACTAGCTGAAGTGTTAGTACTAATAAGGTCTGCACTCTGTTTTTCACTATTTTGAGTGCATTTCTCTCTACCTGTATCAGAATTTGCAGCTACTATTTTCTCCTTTTCTTTGACAACTTTAGGCTTGGTTACAGTGATGTTTTGTGAAGATTTCTCAGAGGTTTTGTTGTTGGGGGTTTGGTGACTAGTTTTGCTTCTAAGGTCATATTCTTTTTGAGACTCTATGATGACATTTTCCATGTCTTGATAATAATTTTCATCATCATCTCTTTTGTCATCATAAGGTGTATAAAGACCTTGTTTTTTATCATAATGAATCTTAAAGTCATCATTATCTACCCCCAGCATGTTGATATCATCTTCCTCTGTTATGTCATCTGTTTCCTCAACCTCACTCACATAGGTTTGATGAAAGGGAGGAGTGATCTGTTGATCATCTTCTCTAGGTCTATTTGGAAGTTGGTTCCTTCTAAAATTCTGATTCTGGTTATGGTTTCTGTTTTGAGGAGCAGTTTGGTTTTGACTGGCTTGTGCTCTCTCAAGGATGCTCATTTTCTTCATCATCTCCCCCATCATTCTCTCCATTTTTGAGTTGGAAGTAGAGGGTGTAGATTCCTCTCCGAAGGACACTCTCTTTTCATTTTTCATTCTTGCTCTCTTCTCCATCAAGTTGACTTCCACAACAAGAGCACCTTTTTGCATCTCTTCGAGAGTTGCAGGATCTCTCTCTCTCAGCTGATAGGCCATTTCAGGGTCGAACCCTTCAGCAAGCTTGTTTAAAGCTGAGCCTTGTGGAGGTTTTAGATCTGGGGAAAGTGCATTATATACACTGTTAAATCTGGCACAATAAGCTTTCACACTTTCCCCGGTGTTTCTATGGAGGTTCTTGTAATCATAAAGGACTTGGAGAGGATTCTTCTTCACTTCCCATTTGTTTAAAAATGTCTGATGGAAGGCTTGGAGATCATTGATACTATGTGGGGTTAAGCCTTTAAACCATTTTCTTACTTCTCCCCCTAAGATCTGAGCAAATAATCTAAGCTTGATAGAATCATCATCAATTTCATTTCTGTCAAAGTAGTCATTCATCTTATCCACATGTTGTGATGCAGTAGTAGCATTACTAGCATCATACAATGGAATTTTGGACGGATAGTCCTGTGGAAGATTGACTAGTGGTACAGGAAGGACTAAGGGAGCATACCATGCTGCCATGATATGTGGTGGGGGTGGATTAGCAAAAGGTAAAGTGGGTTGAAGTGGAATGGTTTGGACAGTGGATGTTTGGTGAACAAATGTGGATGAATCAGGAGTATATTGCTGAGATGATCTTGAATGAGAGACACTTAAATTGTGAAGGAAAAATAAGTCAGGAGGTGTTGTTTCTCTACTACCAGGATGTTCACTTGTTTCAGGAGATGAAAGTGAAGAATTAGAATCTAACTGATCTAAATCATCAAGAGACCTAGTTCTAAAGGGATCTACTAGGTCAACTTATGATTTTTGTAGAGCTGAAATATTTTCAGGAACTGAATTAGCTCTCAAGGGTGATCTGAAAACAGTTGATAATTTAATCTTAGGAGACTTCCTAAGGATACTTTCTAGGTTATCAACTATCTCAGGTGGATCAGGGTCAGGATAGGCTCTAGTGTGAATCTCTCTAGAAGCCACTATGCTATGTTTTTCAGACCCAAATAAACAAGAAAAGTTCAACCAGGTATTACAGTCTTTAAAATGTCAACCAATCTGTTTACACAAATCTTAATCCTACAGTCCTCTAACTGAGTTTGAATGATATTACAATGATAAGGGTTCTTCCTAGTGGAGTCTTAAGGTCTGTTGGGGATTGTGGAGTCGCCAAGTGGAAGTTTTTAGCTCATAAGGAGGTAAAAGGTTTTATGGTCCACCACCATGTTTATTGAATTCCAATCTGAAATATTTTTGGGTTTTCTGAGTTATTTTTCAGTTGTGTGGTTTCTAAGAATGTCTTAACTCTATTTCAAAACTTAGCTACGGTTATGAGACAAAGACAGTTTACTCTTATGGCTAAGCCAACTGATTTTTCAAGGTTAGATAAAGCCTTATGAGAATCCCAGGGTTTGCCTAGTTTGTCACTGATCCAAACAAGTTTCATCATGATTACCGTTACTTGGTAGTGCTTGAAAAGGTTGCTTTTTACTCACAAGGTTTTGTGAAGTTCTTAAGGGAACCTAGGGTAAAAATTCAACTTCGGTCCCCAGCAGAGTCGCCAGAAATGTTAGCACCCTGTAATTAGCAAGATTGGAAAAATTCCAACTGCAGGGAGAAAATTATTTCAACCACTTTGGGATTCTAGGATCTAGCCCTCCTGAATCCGGAGAGGGATCTCTCCAATAAGTTCAAAGATGAATTTGTCTTTGAAGTCTTGGGTAATGATATTAGGCTAGTTATGAAGGCCGAGGGTTTGTTTTGTTTTTGGATGGTTGAGCATGATTACTGTTTGAGGTGGAAAGTTCTAAATGCAAAAAGTTTCAAAGGTGTGTAGTTGCAAGCAATCAGAACAAGCTTCGGCCAGAACGATAGATAATTGCAGGTTTTAGTCCATTGGGCTATGGAGTCATAATAGGGTTTAATTGAAACAGAAAGGGGCAAGAGTGGTCCATGGGGCAAGTCATCTATGTCTAAGGATCTCTTTAAAGTTTGATTTATGGAATGAGATGATACAACAAGAAAGGGAATTTAACAGATGAAGAACAAAGAGCAGCCTAAGATCAGGTAAGTACTTCTAAACTAGCCTACTTTTGACATATGCTTAAGAAATACATAAAATTAATCTAAGATCAGGTAAGTACTTCTAAACTAGCCTGCTTTTGATGCAATTTCAATAGAAAAACATTTTAAAACAAAGGGAAACTTGAAGGAAACTGTTGGAGAAGAAAATAACGGGTTGGGCTCACCAAAAATCCTCTCCTAGCTCTTCTCTACTTGATAACTTTCAAGACAAACACAAAGATAACAAAGAATGGCCTAAGATTTGATAAATGTTTTAACACTAGCCAACTTTTAACACATTCCAAGGGAAACTTTCAGACAGTCTTTGGGGACAAAACTAGGACCAGGGCACACCACATCTTCCTTAGTTCATCTCTACTCAACATATACTGAAAATAAAATTTAAGAATAACAATTAGCTAAACAGGAGGATGAGGGAACACCAAGATTCCTATTGCCTGAACTGAATTAAATCATTCCCAAATAACACAGATTGGAAGAAAACATTCAGATAAATATTTTTAGTTAGAGAAGGGTATTGATATACAATAGGTCCTAACTCTATTCATGATGTTCCTTATAAGAGAAAATGAGCACAATGAAAACAAAAATAAAACAACAATTCACAATAAGAAATAACATCACCGTCGACATAGACCAGGATCCCATAAATTAGCTTGTATTGATGCTCCAAACCAGTTACAGCTTTAAGTTCAATGCTTTAGTTTAGCAATCATCTACACTCCCCAGACTAACTAGTCTGTCACAAGCAGAGCTCCAAGAGCCCGTGAATCACTATTTACAATCAGAAATCTCAAGCTCAATTACATTTCAAAGTTCAGCAACCAACTCAACCAACCCCTCTCTCATCTTCTCCAATAGTATTTATAGAAGAATGAGGAGGTGAGATCTGATAAAATATCTCCAAAGATAATTAATACAGACTTAATGGCTTCTTGGCCTTTGGGGGGCTCGATGAAGAATCTTACATAGGTGTCCTCTGTATTAAATAATTTACATTAATATTTAAGCTTGGTGGGAGCTCTTTTTGACTTTTGAGGCTCTGTGTTATGTTAAAATAACTCTGTTGATATTTTGTCATTAAGTTTATTTGCATAATTAACTCTCTGGCTGCACTGAGGCAAATATCCGACCTTGATCAATAACTTCGGGCTCTTTTCGAATGCTTTGAGGCACAGCTGGCACTATGGTAGCTGGGAGGAATCAATTTTCCTCGGATGTGGCGGTGGAGGCCTTCTATCTGACAAAACACTTTGATTTCCTTTTAAATGTGTCTTAATTAGGAGTATTAGGCTTTTGATAATCAATCTTAGTCGTAATCCTCATAAATTTGTCTTCAATATTCCATTCTACTGCGTGTCTATCTTCGACCTTGATACTCTTTGATTTTTGATTCATTTACTGTGTTCTGTTGGTGTGCAGGGCTCGTGGGGCATCCATGCCTTTGAATCATTGATGAGGCATGGAAATTCGAACCCATGGATGGCTTTCTTTTAAAGAATCAAAGGCACGAGAATTGAAAACCCTGGCCTTTGGCTTTTTTCTTCGGCACAACAGAAAAACCATATAATCACCCTTTATCAAATAACATACCTGGACTTTAAAACTTTGATAAAACCAAGCTGTATAATCATTTCAGGTCACAAAAGGTGTTTGTTGATGTCAGGGTGTTTGTGACTCGAAATCCTTATGAAATCCGTCATATAACGTTTATTGGGTCCGTTTTGGGGCCTACTGACATCGGCTCAAGTGTGACCCGAAATTTTCATGAATTTCGCCCTATAGAGCGTATTGGGTTCGGATTTAAAGACCATGGGAGAAACCAAATAAAACCCGCTCCAATCTGTTGCTGCTGCGTGGATGCATGACTAGGGGTTGGGACCACTGGTTCTGTGGGACCGCTGACTGCTTTTGTGGCCGTGGGGACCGGGGCGACTGTTTGTGGGTCGTCGATCTGGAGATCAGATCGACGGCGGAGATGTTTTGAGAAATGCGTCGTACCTTAGTCTATCCCTCGAGCTTCTTTTGAGCATGATCATTTTCTGATGAGCCGGCCTCAGATCGGACGGCGCACGTCAATATCGTGCTGAGCCCACAGTCGAATTTTAATGCACGATGGGAGTGGGTTTTCAAAACCTCTCAAGGCCACGTGTTGACCTGTGGCATTGATCGCGTCCAAACGGGAAATACAACTTTCCCCACAAAGGCGATGCGATGAAAACTGCTAGTTTTGTATAGTGATGGACTGCGGGGACCACCGGGGCGATTGATTGTGGGCCGTCAATTTGCAGATCAGATCTATGGTGGGGAGCGATTTAAGCTTTGTACCGGCGAAAACCTTTTCAAACCCTATAAAAACACAAAATATTAATAAAAACAAGGGTTTTAGCGTCGGGGGTGGAATATATATTTATAACACGGCTTGGTGCCCGTCTGCGGGGCCATGGTCTATATGAAATGCGATATGTTCGGGGGCTATAATATACAGGGCTAATCGGCATCAGAGTTTTTAAACATGGAAAACAGACTTATGCGCTCACATTTTTCGATGTGATAAGCGCTTTGTGGGTCTAGCACTTGGTTCTAGGGTGCGGGCACGTGGAGGGGAAGTGGCTTAAAGCTTAGCTCAAGGGGCTTAAGTTTGTAATACAAAAAATGTGTTTTTTATGAAAATTTTCAAGTTTTTCAATGGTTGTGAGGGTTTCGATAAGGCAAAGAAAGGGTCTTAAACCTTATCAAAGAGGTTTTGATGAAGGGGAAAGGGGAAAAACATGAAAATGAGAAATTCTTATGGGGAATAAAGGGGAGAAAAACGGAGGATAGTTTTTCAAGTGAGGAAAGGGAAGAAGGTGATTTTGCAGCAGTTTCTTCTCATGAAATTAGTAGAATTCCAGAGTGTAAAATGGGCACAGTAGGGAAGATTTTGGACAGAGGCATGAGGCCTTCAAGATTCTTCAAGGGATAACACTTTTTATAATAAAATTTTTTCCTTGAAGGCTCCAAAAATGATTTAGCCACCTTTGGGTATAACAAATTTTATAGGTGGCTAACAGAGATGAGAGAACTTTGTAGGAAACAGATTCTGATATTATGTCAGCAACTCTGTAATATTTCCTACTATATCATCATCTCAATAATCCCCAATTTTGGCCAGCTTGGGTTGTTCTTTTGTCTCAATGTTGACTTCCTTTAATTTCAACGGCTTAGTGACATCCGCCATCCCTAATGGAGGCCCTGCAACTGCGCACTCTCCTTTAGATTATGGGATGTTAACATTCATTGGGTCATCCTCATTATCCTTGATTGACATGTTTCAGCAGTTGATGATGTCTTGCATCTACGCGTCCCAGGCCAGTGCAACACATTCCTTTATGGGTCGAGATTCATAAAATATCAGGGCATCTATATCATACAGGGCTTCATCCAATTTCTCCAAGCCCCCAACTGAGCCAAATGTTGCCAAAAAATACTCAGTCATTGTGAACCAATTTCGCGTACCTTGGTGTAGCTCAACTTTGAGATACTAGGTGGTGGGTATCGACCCCAACAAGTAGAAAAACCTATTAACCCACTCATTCCATGTTTTTTCATCCCATATCTCCATCCACATGGCCAGGTGCTTTTGCAACTCTCCTTGACCATAGAAGATCTCAATTGGTGGGGTGGCTAGAGGTTCAAAACACATCGTCACCATTTTTCTACATTCCTCCTAGTCCTGGAAGGTTCCCTTGTGCGTCTCCCACCAACACGCTCGAGTCACACGCATAGCCAAATCAAGCGCCCAAAACCTTCGTTCCTCTCAGAAAACTTTTTCCAATGCTTCTAAAAATTATTTGACACTACCAGAACTATCAAAGTAGGGTAGTTTTCTTGCCTCCAAGGAGATACAATGGAAGTTCATTGTGATCTTGAGGCAGCACATCGCCGAGACATCGTGCAATTGGTTTAGCCAGTTCTCCATATCGCCATATGAATAAGAGAAACATGAGCTATCCTTCTCCCAATTCAACATTCCATCAACTGTAGGGTTGATCCAATCTTAATCCTGTGCACTCAGTTTGTAGATATTCTTGAGATCATCCCCTTCATGCACTAGTTATGTGTACCATTATCCTTCTACGGGATCCAATGGGACTATCACCCACGTACCGATATTCTCAAAGATCAAGCTTCTAAACTTCAGGTTGATGATGCCTCCCATATCAATGGCCTAGTCCAATCCTAAAAACACAGGGTAGGGGTATGCATCATCCAAAATTTGTATTAAATTGAAATACGCACATGCCTTCACTCCGGAAATGTCTCCCACAACTTGTGAAAGCCTTCCAAGTGGAATGTTCTTTTGTTGATTAGCCATGCGTAGCTGAATGGTGGACCATTCAAACTTTAGTTCTCCCATATTCTGTCAGGTATTCTTAGGTAAGAAATTTGCATCAGACCCCAGATCCAATATGACTTGATCCATTTCATACTCTCCAATCTGTAGAATCATGCACATCTCCCTACCAGTTCTATTCTTCTACTTATAAACCTTGTTCATATCCTTAGTCTATGTTCGAGGCCCCTCTTTCTCCACAAATCTCTCTATCAAGGCTTGGAGATTATCTATCACCTCCTGATTGCGCAATAGCTTAATGAAGGCTTGTAGGAATGGTTTAACTTTGTTGGGTCAATTTACTGGGTAAACTAATGCAAGTATTTATTATCAATCTAGGCTAGTAAGAATTAGAAGCATCCCAAAGAATATGGGTTTCACTTATGATCAATTTAGAAGATGATTTATCAATGATTAAGGAAATGCATATTAAAAAATTTTATAGGTCAATTTGGGTACCATTCCCAATAACCTGGTTAACTGGACATAATTTCCAGACCAATGAATAGGGTCTATCATTCCTTTTCATTTCAGTTGTTATATGCCCTAAGACAAAGAACAAGACAAATCATCCATGACTTTCAATTGCAAAGGTTTCCAATATTTGAAGTTTATATTATATCATATGAGATGTCACCAACGTTGCCTCTCAAGGGACTAAGTGCGTTGCATATGCAAGTAACCCCACTCAAGGGTGCTTTGCAAAGCACTTCCCGACACTCATAGGTGTGTTGGTCACATTGGGAGAGAAATTCTCATTGTTCTGGAATCTCCACTTGGCCAGTGCCTTCTAGAAGAGTTCACATGTATCAAACTTCGAATCCATGTTTCCATTTCACATCTTTAAGATTGGGAACATGTCTTGCCTATTATTAGAAAGTCATTGATTGTAAAACTACCTTCAGTTCCTCTATAAATTGAGCACAGATCCTATTGTTTGATAAGGAAGGATTTGAGTAGAGAAATGTTGGTGGAATTTCAATTGAGGAATTGATTTGAGTGACATGTTGTTAGAGAGATGTGCATTGTGATGAGGCTGGGATGCTGTTGGAGATGGTGACACTAAATCAATCACTGGGTTGTAACCTCCCCTTCTATCCATTAATAAATATTGATGCTTACTTTCCCACATATGTATCTGCATAAGCTCATGTGTTTCATATTATGAATTCTTATCTAATGTATATGGTTTATGTTTCATTGATTTAACTAAATAACTTGAATTTACATCTGTATTATTGTTAACTTTTGCTGTTTAGTGTTCATATTTGCAAGAAATATTTTTGGACATCTAGCTCAGATTTGAAGCTACAACAAGAGCGACAAAAGGAGAATAGAAAGCGCTTGGACTCCAAGTAATTTCTTTGATCTATTATGTGTGTCTATTTACAGTTAGGAAAATTAGTTGCAAAGTATTTAACCTGTTGTTCTAGATGAGCATTACATCTAGGGAAGAATGTTTTATCCGTAATCCATAATTCCACATAACAAATTTCTGACTCCACTGGGGAATTTACCCTTCATCCTTAATGTATTTTCCTATGATTTTCTTTGTTTATTCATCCAGTGGCTTTTAGTCAGAAAGATTAGGCTTTTTGAAATCCAAATTTGCATTAGAAGAGTGTTAAATAGTTTTATTTTTCATTATACACTGTGCCCAATGCATTGTTGGATAGGACACAACACTTTTCATAGCACTGCCTCCCATTCACGGTTGCTTTGCAACACACTGTCTCCCTCTAGAGACTGCGCTGCCCCCTGAAACCATCCAAATTCCATTGAATTTTTCATTTCATTTTGTTTTCAGTTTGTTTTCTATTGTGTTTTAATGAGCCTGATACCTCAGATTGACTAGTGACCTTATCTATTCCTTCCTCCTTTGAAAGAAAATTTTGTTCAATGTTTATTTAAAGAATTTTTCTTATCATTGATGAATTAATTTCAAAGTATTTTCATTGTTGCATTAGATCCATTTGATTTTGAAAAATGAAATTTTCGTTAAATTCTTCGTTTCCTGATAGAAGAAATTGTTATTATATTCCTCATTTTTCCTTCAAAAGAGAAATTTTTGCTTAAATTCTTCATTTCTCAAAAGTAAAAGGCATTTTTTTTTATTGATTTAGTGCACTTAGTTTCTTTTCTGCATTCATAACATTAAAGGAACTGAAAATAAAAACCTACATTTGGATTTAGTGGATTGTGTGTTTTTCAAAAGGAACAATTAGGAAAGCTGCATTTTAGTTTATGCTCTTTGATTTGTTTGCTCTCAAATTGATTGCTCTTTCCCTCTAGTAGCTAGGATTTTCATTGAAAAACTAAAAGTGAAAGATTGCTTATCATTTTAGTTTTCATTTTAGGAATTTCAAAATACATGATCGCGGTGAACCTTGAAAGGAAAATTGATAAACAAGATCAACTTAAATTTATCTCAATTTACCTGACAGAGCATTGGAACCATAACGATAACATTTAGAAGGTCTAGGCTAGAGACATGTTCTGGCGTCGTAAAACATAACAACTATCATTAATTGTCTGTGATACATTTTGAGTGTGATACCTCACTCCACTTAGGTAAGTATATCATAGCTCTTCCACATACTTTCAGGTATATCGGACAGTGTTACAGTAAGAAAAGTATAAAGGGGTGCTCTCACTGTGCGGTTTTGCATCAAACAATGCTACTACAGACTCGGGCCTCCACGTACCTTCGTTTATATTTGGGAGGATAGATTTAGGTTGTTATCCATCCATAGTGAACCGATTCAGCCGCCTTGTAAATTTTGATACACCGAACACAGCATTCGGGGAGATCACCTACCCGTACTTCTTGGTTCGCCAGGAGGTATTCTACAGTTCATAGTTTCTTGGTAAACCTTTTGCCTAGAATTACCCTTTTATTTTGTGTATTTATTTTTGGTTCAAATAAATAATTAATCGTGGAATAAAAAAATCCTTTCCCTCGTTATTCACGTAGATTAGCATTGAAACCACCTTTACCACCAGAAGTTACTCTTGGTCAGCGAAGGCAAAAACACTCTATCGAATCAAGTACTATCAATACCTCTCGTGAAATATCATCTTCCCATATACCAGAGTTAGCTCAAGTTGTTTCTACACATCCCGGTTCATCTATTGTTGTCGAAATGGAGTCCTCACAGCTACCTGTGGTCACAATCCATCCAATCAGTGAGACCATACCTCATGGACCCGACGTTCTTCAACCAGAAGTTGATCCAGATCCTGTCTCATTTTTTCCAGAAAATATGAATCCCAAAGTCAAACAACTGGAATATTTTCCTACCTTGGTCATCCCACAATTTGTTGTAGCTATTGAATCTCCCATATCACACGGTCAACCTCCGAAAATATACTTGGGCCTGACGGCAAAATACTTCCACCTAGTTTAATTTCGATTGAAGAAATCCCACAAGATTAGACACCTTTAACTCCAACCCATTTTGGGGAGGACCTTTACCTGTACGAGTATTTTTCTCAATCACCACCATCTGATTTTTTTGATCTTGTTCCTATTCAAAATCCTATCGATTCAAAAGGGTATACATTTAATCAATTAACTATGCCTAAACCAACATCTTCGGTTGGGCCATCTGTTCCAGTTACGTCAGTACCTGCCCTTGCTACCTTGTAGATGTTTAAAACTTCACTAGAGTCATATTTTCATGGTGGCCCTATGGTCCCATCAGGTTATAAATCTTTATCTAGAATTTTCTCTGGTGCATCTTCAAAACCATGGACTTTACCAATGTCATCGTCCGGTATTCTAACTGGTAATCTTATAGTGAGTACTGAATGACTTGATTCTTTATACACATCTATAATATTCCTACTTAGCCTAAGCTAAGAGGAATATTCATTTTTGTTTTACTTTCTGTTGCATGAATAAATGAATAAAGGAGGACATGTAAAACTCCTGAAAAGACTGAATAAGTCAATGCCCATGTGAACACAGATAAATCAGGGCCATGTAAATAAATCACTTGCATGTGTGAAAGGGGTTTGATCTGTGAGACTGGGTCAACCTTGACCAAATCTACAATGTTGTCTAGGTTCAATGTATCTCATGAAGGGACAACGCAGTTCTATAAGGAGGCCCCTCATGTGAAAGGAGCTAACTCATCAAGGTGGTTTAGGGTTTGTAAAGGATTTAATATTATAAAAGGAAGGGGAAGGAAAAAAGAGAAGGTTGTTGATTGATTATATTTTTGAGTATCTTGTATGCTTAGACAAATACTATTCTCTGTTATTTAGTAGAGAATTGTGCTGCTTAGCACTTGGAGTTCCTATGCAAGGATTTCACCTCTTCCTTTGAGGATTCTTGGAGGAGTATTTGCTAATTTGATCCACTATCAAGTTTGATGCCAAGCTCTACTTCCAACTACAGTGCAGATCCAGTGAGGTTTTTTCTGCTTTTTCAAGCTGCAACAAGTGGGATTCTAGATCTGCAGAGATCTAGCTTGTTTTGGGAGCCTCTTCTCATGGAGTGTGTCTTTTAACCTCCTGGAAGAGTGCCTCTCCTGTTTGTACTTCAGATATGTATCTTGAAAATTGGCCATCCATTTCATTCAAGCTACAGTTTTGTTTCCATTGAGGGAATGAGTTATTCTTATATGAGATTCTTCAGTGTGTTTTGATCAAAGTTTTGAAGAGAGATCTCTGGTGTTGGGATTTGCCTTTCACTTTGGTGATCCATGGATTAGCTTGCTGATCCATGTTCTATTTAGATATAATCTATTGTAATGTAAATTTATATTCAGAAATTACTGCAACATTTTATAGATCTACAACTTAAAACTCAGATCTACTCTTGTTTATGCATGATTTGGTCAAAACCCCAAGGGGGTCTTATAAGAAGACTATATAGTTTTCAAATCTGAAATAGATCTGATGTTTTGTCCATAGATCTATCCTAGATCTGAGTTGTAATATGCAACTGCTAAAACTCCTTTAAATAACACTGTTGAGACATTTCTGCAGATATATGTGTTGTAGCTCTCTTTTATGAGGATTTCTTGCTCTATTGCCTCATGTATTCTACTGTATATTGTAAGAGTTTCATTATAATTATTATTTGTTGCTGCACATTCATAAGATAATCATATTTGATGCCCTCCTTCTCATACTATGCAAGACTGCATTATTTCTGAAGCAGCTAGTTGTGCATAGCTGTAGCCCCTCTTGTAGGGTGTTCTTCAGCTAGACAAGGTGGTGAGAGATCTGTTTACCACACCTAGTTTGATTTTTTTTTGCTCCCCTTTTGGATCTAGACTCCAGATCTGCTGATCTAAGGGATCCAAGAGTTGTAAACTCATTTCTATGCATCAATCTTCTAGGAGTGCGTTATTTCACCAGGCTTGTTGTACTATTCCAGATCTGGGATATTACAGTGGTATCAGAGCATCTTTCTTGGCACAACCTGTGCTTTCCTTGGAGCATCTTAGCAATGTTTCATTTAGAATAATATTAGCCTCTTACAGAGAGGGAGAAGAGGTATTAGAACATAAGTCACAAGAAGTTTGATTACACCACTGATGATCCTGACAAGGGTCAAGACAAGGGTAAAGCCCCTGAAGCTGTAAATGATAAAGAAGTAGAAGAGTTTGCAAGAACACTTTTGGTGGCCATGCAAAATATTGCTAGAGAGATCAAAGAGATGAGGGTGGACAGGATGAGGGAATCTCCTAGGATATTTCATCCTGGGGAAAGCTCTGGCATATCTCATCACTGGGTTGATCAACCAGTGAACCAGTCCCTCGCTCCACGAGCTCCACAACGCTCCACTATGCCTACCTTATTGGTTGTGGAGAATGAAGGACCACAAGAAAAAGCTTCCCTTGAAGATTACTTTGTGGAGTATGATTCTCAGAGTCATAAATTCAAGGATAACTTGAGTTTCCAAGAATTTTTTCACCTCAAGGACAGAAGAAGACCAAAGCAGCATTATAGAGATGGTGGGTTCTTTCATAATCAGGATAGACACCACTCTATGGGTAGATTATTTTTTCCCAAGTTTGATGGATAATCCTCCAGTTCTTCCAACGCATGGGTAGAAAAGTTGGATATTTACTTCCAGTTGAAAAAATTCCCTGAGTCGGAAGCCATCAAGATTGCAGCGCTGCACTTTGAAGGTGAAGCACACAATTGGTGGTTCCATTGGTTATCTACATAGGGACATATCAATGTGACTACCAAATCTGAGTTTAATAGAAGACTGGTGGAGAGGTTTGATAGGAAGGATCCTGAAGCACCCTTCATAAGCCTTGCAAAACTGAAGCAATCAGGGGATGCAAAGACTTATATTTCTAAGTTTATGAGATTATCAATCATGGTCCCTGATCTATCTGTAGCAAGGAGAGTATACATGTTCATCGATGGCCTGGAGGAACCTTTGCATGGGTTGGTTAAATATACTAATCCCATCACTTTGCATGATGCCATTGAGAAGGCTAGAGACCTCCAAGATGCCTTGCCAAAAGCAAAGGCAAATTTCCAAAGCAAGGCCCCTCACTTTTCTAAGGGGAAGGATGGAAAAGTTGCTCCTCCCAAGGAGAGCTCTATGAAGAAGCCTCTTGATATTGATCTCAGGAGGGAATTGAGGAAAAATAAATTGTGTTTCACTTGCCAAGAGTCATGGGCACCAGGACATAGATGTGTTGCAGGAAAAACACACTACATAGAAGTCTTCTCAGATCTTGAGGAGGAAGATGAAGATGATGAACCTAGGAGGGGTCACAACGCTGATGATAATGAGGAAGATCAAACACCATCCAGAGATGGGAAGTGAGCTTTTGCTCCAATGAGTAGGACTCTTGCATCTTTGAGAAGAGTGCCCAAGTACTTGACGCTAAGAGTACAAGGTTCAATCATGAATCAGAGAGTATCTGTCTTGATTGGCAGTGGGGCAACCCACAACTTTATTGATGCTCATCTTGTACAAAGGAGAGCAATCCCCACTGAAACTTTTGAAGGATTTTATATTTTGGTCCCAGGAGATAGGACCATGCAATGCATGCAATATGTTCCATCACTTTCTGTCACTATGGGATCCTACACTCTGGTGGATCACTTCTTTGTAGTTGACATACCAGACACCAACAACATTTTAGGTGTCCAATGGTTGATTACCTTGGGGAAGGTTACCACTGATTAGAAAGCTTTGCAAATGGAGTGGGTGGACTTGAAGAGTGGGAAACCACAAATGATTCAAGGCATGCACACTTATCCTTCACCTAGTACTTCCACACAAACATAAGAGATGGATTTGTGCAGTGGAGGCAAGGATCTCACAGTTCCTTCTCTCATGCTCATGAGGATACTGCAAGGGATATTTTTATCTAATGGAATGCCACCTAGAATTCCATAAGATTCATATCTTGTGGGGAAGGAACCACAAAGTGCTGCTCCAAATCTAGATCAAGGAAGGATTGGAGCAATAAGAGACCAAGTCACAGTGTTAGAGGGCTTGGACAGCCCAAGTATGAGGGGGATATTCTTCCTGAATCACTATCTCTCTCTCTCTTTTCTGAATCTACACTGTGGGAGGAGAAGAATGGGAGGATCATCCTTCCAACAAATTTTTTTGGCATAAGTAATGTCAAAAAGGAGATCAGCAACATGACAAGCACTTCCATGGATGTTTCAGCATCGCTGTCATTGTTCAGCAGTGTGGATCTTTATTGGAAATCTCAATTTCTTGTAGTGTATTCCAAAGATCTCCACATAGGTATGAGACTAGATGGCATGTAGCAAGAGGAGGGATACTTAGTCCAAGGGGGAGTCATCTATTTTCATGGTAAGGTCTTCTTGGCTAGAGCTTCCAAGTTGAAGCAGAAGATCCTACAAGGAGCACATGAAGAATTCTTCCTCAGCCATATGTATTCAATGAAGATATATACCTTGATCATGAAGAGTTTTGATTGGGAAGGCATGAGAGAGGACTTACATCAGCACTTTCAACAGTGCAATAGATATGGAGGATTGGGGTAGCCAATGGACTCTTTGCAAGAGTCATCTCAGCCAGCTATTCCTTTGCTTGAGAGGAGGGGAATGCTCATGCACAACTCCATGTGTGTGAAGGACTATGATGGTAAAGGATTTGATCATGCCAAGCAAGTTGTATTTTCTGATCTATTACATTCCTTTGCCATGTTTTTGCAGGATATGACTCCTAAAATGAGTGAGAGATCATGTGGATATCATAGCTTGTTGGGGGCCAATAGAAATTCTGGACTTGGCCACTCCCTTGCTGTGCAAAGGGAGATTCCTTTTCATGATGGGTGCTTCCCAAAGGCACCAAAATTATGTAACACCTTCAGCCATGTTAAGGTGACTCATGCAGAAAATGTGTGGTGGGAATGCCACTTGCCACACCTGGATCTAATGAAGACAAGAGGTGCATTGCGCTGGCATCACATGTGGGATTTTGACCCACCTCCTCAAGTTCAGATTTTAGTTTGCATATATGTGGTCTTTCTTCCATACTTGGATGATATAGTTGTATTGTTTATGGGGTTGTATGGACATAGCATGGGCAGTGTGTATGTACCACATGGTTTAGAACTTCTACTTGTACTTCATGATACATGTTTTAGATGTAGCATTGCTTCAACCATGCTTATTTCTGTTGAGTTTTTCACTCCTAAAGGAATGCACTATGCACATATTATGTTGACCTTGGAGGAACAATTCATGATCTATTGGCTTGTTAAGCACTTGGCTTATGATGAGGACTTGATCCTTGATGATGCCATCAATGGAGGAGGAGAAGGACTATAGCTCTTACCCTATCAGTTGCTTCAAGACAAGCAACATTTTGGAGGGGGGGACTGTAATATTCCTACTTAGCCTAAGCTAAGAGGAATATTCATTTTTGTTTTACTTTTTGTTGCATGAATAAATGAATAAAGGAGGACATGTAAAACTCCTGAAAAGACTGAATAAATCAATGCCCATGTGAACACAGGTAAATCAGGGCCATGTAAATAAATCACTTGCATGTGTGAAAGGGGTTTGAGCTGTGAGACTAGGTCAACCTTGACCAAATCTACAACGTTGTCTAGGTTCAATGTATCTCATGAAGGGACAATGTAGTTCTAGAAGGAGGCCCCTCATGTGAAAGGAGATAACTCATCAAGGTGGTTTAGGGTTTGCAAAGGCTTTCATCTTATAAAAGGAAGGGAAGGAAACAAGAGAAGGTTGTTGATTGATTATATTTCTGAGTATCTTGTCTGCTTAGACAAATAATATTCTCTACTGTTTAGTAGAGAATTGTGTTGCTTAGCACTTGGAGTTCCTATGCAGAGATTTCACCTCTTCTTTTGAGGATTCTTGGAGGAGTATTTGCTGATTTGATCCACTATCAAGCTTGAGGCCAAGATCTACTTCCAATTTCAGCATAGATCCAGTGAGGGTTTGTCTTCTTTTGCAAGCTGCAGCAAGTGGGATTCTAGATCTGCAGAGATCTAGCTTGTTTTGGGAGCCTCTTCTCATGGAGTGTGTCTTTTAACCTCTTGGAAGAGTGCCTCTCTTGTTTGTACTTTAGATCTGTATCTTGGTAGTTGTTCATCCATGTCATTCAAGCTACATCTCTATTTCCATTGAGGGACTGTGTTATTTTTATATGATATTCGTCAGTGTGTTTTGATCACAGTTTTGATGAGAGATCTCTGGTGCTGGGCTTTTCCTTTCACTTTGGTGATCCATGGATTAGCTTGCTGATCCATGTTATGTTTAGATCTGATCTATTGTAATGTAAAGTTATATTTAGAAATTACTGCAGCATTTTACAGATCTGCAACTTAAAACTCAGATCTACTCTTTTTTATGCATGATTTGGTCAAAACCCCAAGGGGATCTTGTAAAGAAGACTATCTAGTTTCCAGATCTAAAATAGATCTGATGTTTTGTCCACAGATCTATCCTAGATCTAAGTTTTAATATGCAGCTACTATAGCTCCTTTAAATAACGTTGTTGAGTGATTTCTGTAGATATATATGTTTTGTAGCTCTCTTTTCTGAGGATTTCTTGCTCTATTGCCTCATGTATTCTACTGTATACTGAAAGAATTTAATTATAATTTTGATTTGCTATTGTAAATTCATAATTTAATCATATTTGATGCCCTCCTGCTCATACTTTCCAAGACTGCATTATTTCTAAAGCAGTTTTTTGTGCATAGCTGCAACCCCTCTTGTAGGGTGTTCTTCAGCTAGACTAGGTGGTGGGAGATCTATTTACCACACCTAGTTTGATTTTTTTTTGCTCCCCTTTTGGATATAGACTCTAGATCTACTAATATAAGGGATCCAAGGGTTTTAAACTCATTTCTATGCATCAATCTTACAGGAGTGCGTTATTTCAGCAGGCTTGCTGTGCTATTCTAGATCTGGGATATTACAACATCATCTGGGAAATATCAAGCTGGTCCTTCTGGGCTATTCCATCCAATACCATATCAACTGGACTCCCTGCATTTGGAGATAAATATTTTCCATCTTATTATCCTCCTCATGCTGGGGGGCAGCCTTTCATCACCCAATATGATATTACTCCGTCACTTTTTAGTCAACCTAATGTCGAAATGAATGTTTGTCAATGGCAACCCACTCTGCCTATCCAACCACAAAAGATTGTACACTTGTATCAACCAGTTCAACCTATTACACCCACATCATTCCCACTTGTTAATACATCTTTACCCTTGTTACAGAATCAAAATGTTGTACAACAACCTTTTCAAATGGGTCCTTCAACTCAATACTCTCAAATATTGGGTCCACAGACTCCAAATTATCCGATTAATTTACAACAACAACCTGTACCTGGAATAATTTATTCAAAAGCTGGTTTACCATTTTATGTGATGTCACATCCACAAATTAGTTATACATATCCTCAACTAAATCCAATTTATCCTAATTTGGGTTATAAAATTGGTGGACAGACCCCTTGGCAGCCTCAAGCACAAATGCCTCAAACTTCATTTAAACAAGTATCATATCCAGGTTTTGGTCAACAGAACCCTCAAGTGTATGCTTTTCGAAACAACCCCTATCTAGGTTACCAGCAACAAATTCCTTATGCTAGTGCTCAAAGGCCTATTGCTCAAGTAATTCCATCATACCCTGGCTATGCTCAACTTGACCTTAATAGACAGTTGCCCTTTGTTGCAACTTTAGAATTACCAGATTTAAATCGGTTAACCAATGATCCAATCAACTATGCTCCTTAGTGGCCGGTGATACCTCACAAATTACCCTCGGATATTCCTAAGTTCAATGGAAACCCTGGGGAAGACTCTTCGACTCATGTCATGACTTATCATTTGTGGTGTTCATCAAACTCCCTGAATGATGATTTTTTTCGACTACGTCTTTTCTAGTGTACGCTCACTGGTCCAGCCACAAAATGGTATATTGAGTTACCTAGAGCTTCTTTTGATAATTTCATTGCCCTAGATACTATATTTTTGACTCACTTCCAGTTACCCATATGATATGAAACTAGAACGGAACTCTTGACCAATTTCAAGAAGACTAATGCTACTCACATTTCTGATCATATTCATGAGTGGTGTCATCATCGTAGAATGGTTAAGACATTTTTTCCTAATCAGCTCCTTATTGAGTGGTTCATTAAGTCCCTGTTACGATCTATAACTAAGGATGTAGCTAAGGGTGGAATCATCACAGAAGATCAAGTTATCTCTTATGCCCATTATTTAGACTTGATTTATACTCAGTCTGGCACGCTCTATGAAAAAATTCCTAACGCGTTGAGATCTAATTTTACTGCTCCTCCTCAATTAAAGGACTCTCATGATGGAGACAACTTGATTGGTACTACAAGCACACATCACACTACTACAACTGATCCTACACCTTCTTCCAAAATTAATGCTGTGTCATTTGACAAAGGCAAAAGTGACAAGCAACCCGGAAATAAGAAAAAGGGGAAATCTACGAAAAAGCAAACTTCTAACCCGCAGAAAAGATAATATGATCAATCGTCTGGACCACGAAAACCTTGTTATCCATGCATAATCTATATTGAGGAACACTTTTTTCGAGATTTTCCTCACCACACTGAAGTTTCCAAAATAATTAAGACTTCTCATGCGTCAGCTATGTTGACAGATCTGTTTCCGAATCTGGACACAAACTTGGTTGCTATGGATCCAGCTTCTAGTTCCCAAGTGCTTATGTTATCCATCACAAAACCTTCAATAGATATTTTTGTTTCAACGTGTAATAAATATTATGGTAGTTAGGCCACTGATCAACCTACTACCTTGACTACGAATTCGTCTATAGAATCAGTACCACCTACTACTATTCCTGAATTGACAATTAAGCCACCAAAGGGAGTCATTCACAAATCGACATATAATCCTCAAGCAAGAGCTGCACAAAATTATAATATAGTTGAAGACTTGGATCAATCCCCATCAGTTATGTCTACTTTTGAGGTATTACAAAATTGTCCCTCCCAAAAATAGGCTTTATTTCCGGCTATTGGTGGAATTGATCCGACTGATTCTAATCTAGCCGTCATTAATAATATGGGCTATGTACCACAACAACCAACAGAATTGGCATTCTCCATACAAGTAAATGTTCTCAATCACCTTGTTCATCGTACTATTATTGATGAGGGAGCATATACATGCATTATTTCTCTAAATTGTTGGAATTCACTTGGCTCGCTGCGCTTATCTCAATCATCAATGACGTTGAAGGCTTTCGATGGATGTACATATAAGCCTTGTGGTATTATTAATAACCTACATATTGAACTAGGGGGAAAGACAGTGAATGTTGATGTCAAGGTTGTTGACGGACGCCTTGAATATAATATTGTACTTGGAAGGCCATGGTTATATGCTATGAATACAATTTTTTCTACATATTTTAGAATTATTTTCTTTCCATATAAAGGTACTATCATAGTCATCAATCAGCTATCCTTATTTGCCTCTGCTTCACAGGTAACTGGAAGTGTTCTATTCGTTCATGCACCCCAACTAGAACTTCATAACATTGGTGTTATAGGTTAAGTTGGGCACCATTCCCAATGGCCTGGTTAACTGGACATCATCTCTAGGACCAATGATCAAGGGTCTATCATTCCCTATCATTTCAGTTGCTATATTCCCTAAGACAAGAATAAGAAAAATCAAGTAAGACTTTCATCAAGCAAAGGTTTCCAAGGTGTTGGGAAAAATACTGAGAGGGGGGGTGAATCAGTATTTACTGCATATTCAAAACTTTTACCTTTTCTTGCTTCTAAAACTCATACGCTACTTTCCTGAAACAGACTCGTGTATATACGCGGATACCCTTTATGAAACTCGCGTATACACAGATATATAATTATGTCATTAGTTCTTCACATAAATCATTCCATCATTCATTCATTAGATGTTTAATAAACAGTAAACATGAACAGTAAGAACAGAGTAAACCATCACACAAAGCATCACACATGAACACCAGGAATTTTAGGTGGAAACCCAAGTCGGGAGAAAACCACCGCTGCCGTTGCTCAGCCTTCAATATTTTATTATTGAGAAAACATCTTACAACATATGTGCTGGTGCAGACTCCTACCAGCACACAGGCACCCACCTGCGCTCGTTTACCAGCCTCTCCTGGAAGGGAGCTCCAACCCCCTGACTCGTTTACCAGCCTCTCCTGGAAGGGAGCTACGACCCCCCGATCTCGTTTACTAGCCTCACCTGGAAGGGAGCTACAACCCCCTGACTGAAGGCTACAACCCTCAACACCTCTATGGACCACGTTTCATCAATTTTCACACTGGATCCAAAGCTTCCTTTAGGACACCACTTGTAGGCCACATTTCATCATATTTTCAGATTAGACCCTTTCCATACTTTTAAGCACAGTCAACCATGAAATAGATACACATAACTTACTGACAGATATCAGTAAACCAGCAGAACAGATCAGACATTTCTTACCACAAACTTCAGCAAACCCTAGTTTGCATACGCGCTTTCCTTTCTCTGATGTCGCGTATATACGTGCTTCCGTCCACATAAACCAGCGTATACTTCAGTACAAATTACAGAGCTAATTTTATTGCGCATACGCGCTTTCTCTTCAGCGAAGCCGCGTATATACGCGCTTCCTCTTCGGCGAACTAGCGTATGGTTCTTCAAACTTAAATGTTATTGCAATTCTTCACAACAGATACATCACTTCAGATTTTACCCTTTACCTCAGACAGATGTTCGCCTAGATGTTCGCCTCATCACAAATCTAATCATTCCATAAACAGATCTAGCAAATACAAGTACAATACAGATCTAGATCCCCTTCTTCATCACTCCATCATTGGTGCATCATAATTTCAGATCTTTCATTCAACTGTAACCCTTTCCATTCAGATATACTCTAGAGAGAAGTATTCATTCAAGCTCAGACATCTTGCACCCACGTTCATGATTTGCACAATGAATTTCATCTCTTTATATAGGTTTATCCTTTTTCAATACCATTAGCCAAAACCACATTACTTCCGATGGTATTCCTGGACGGGGTCATTTAGGCGAATCATTACCCAATACAATGGGTCAATACCATGGTGGTTACCCCTGGTTTTGCACTTTTTGAGCGCTTTTACCCATACGCGACTTGGCACGTTCTTTTCCGCGTGCATACACGACTTCCCCTAGACAGATCCGCGTATTCCTTGAAACATACTCTTTTCATCATATATTTAGCACATGCTGAATTCCTTTCTTCATTGCCTTCTGTACTCATTGTAGATACATCAGTTTTAGTTCATCAAGACATATTCTATCAAGCACAACTTCATCCAGTAAGTTGCCATTATCTTCATCAAGAGGGTTGCCTTTCAAGGACAACACTCATCATCATATTGCTAACAAACATCATTTACCAAGTCCATTACGTCAAGAATAGCTTCATCAGGTGGATTGCCATCAAGGACAACACAAGTCAACAGTCGCATGTCTTCATCTTCATTCAGTCTTCATTCAGTGGGTTGCCATCAAGGACAACACTCTGCATCATATTGCCAACAAAAGGTTTGAAGCTTATTATATAGCATATGAGAGCTCAAAAACGTAGGCTCTAAGGGGCCTAAGTGCGTTGCATATGCAGGTAGCCCCATGCAAGGCTACTCTACAAAGAACTTCCCGAGATTCACAGGTGGGTTGGTCACATTGGGAGCGAAATTCTCATTATTCCGGAATCTCCACTTGGCCAGTGCCTTCTAGAAGAGTTCACATGTGTCAAGCTTCGGATCCAAGTGTCCATTTGACATCTACATGATTGGAAACATGTCTTGCCTATTATTGGAAAGTCATTGATTGGAAAATAACCTTCAGTTCATCTATAAATTGAGCACAGATCTGAGTGCTTGAGAAGGGGGAATTTGAGTAGAGAAATGTTGGAGAATTTTCAATTGAGAGCTATATTTGTATAGCTGCTGCTGGAGAGATTTATAATGTGATGAGGCTTGGGAACATTGCTAGAAGGGTCACTTCAAATCAGTCACTTGGTTGTAACCTCTCCTTCTATCATCAATAAAGAATACTGCTTGTTTTTCCCTATATGCATCTGTATTGGCTTTGATTTTCCATATTGCAAGATCTTAGTTGATGTCTATGGTTTATGCTTTACTGATTTAGAAAAATAATTTGAATAAATATCTATATTATTTCATCTTCTGTTGTTTCAGTGTTCTTTCTTGCAGGAAGCATTCAACACAAACCACTTGAATTTGAAGCTGTAATGGAAGCGATAGAAGGAGCCATTTAGAAGCACTTGGATCACAAGTAACCTTCTAATCCTCTCTGTGTATCTATTATTTGTTAGAAGAAATAGTCATATATTCTTTCAATTTTTGTTCTAGACTAGCACCTATCTAGGGAAGTGTGATTTATCCGTAATTCACAATTCTGGCCCAACAAATTGGCAACTCCATTGGGGAGAATTTCTCTTAGTTCTATGTGTTTAAGCCTATGATTTTCTTTGTTTATCCACCCTATAGTTGTTACTCATAAAGATTAAAATTTTTCAAAGTCAAATTTGCAAAGACAGTGAGTTAAATAGTAGTATTTTTCTTTGTATACTGCGCCCAACACACCTTTAGACTGGACACAGTGCTTTGCATAGCACTGTCTCCCTTCCTAGCCTGTGTTTCAGAGCACTATCTCCCCTTGGAGACTGCGTTGACTCCTGAAAACACCCAAATTCCTTTGAATTTTCCTTTGCAATTTGCTTCAGTTTTGTTTGCTGCTGTATTTTGAAAATTTTGATCCTCAATTGACCAACGACTCTATATATTTCTTCCTCCTTTGACTAAAAATTTGTTCAATGTTTGTTTAAAAAAGTTTTTCTTTATCATTTAAAAGTTGATTTCAAAGTAATTTTTATGGTTGCATTAAGAATCATTTGCTTTCGAAATAGGAAATTGTCGTAAAATCTTCATTTCCTTGATAGGAGAAATTATTGTTGAAATCCTCATATTTCCTTCAAAAGAGAAACTGTTTTTTGTATTCTTCATTTCTCGAAAGTAAAAAGAATTTGAATTATTGATTTAGTGCAATTAGTTTCTTTTCTGCATTTATAACATTAAGGAAACTGAAAAGAAAAACTTGCATTTGCATGTAGAATAATGTGTGTTTTACAAAAGGAACATTCAGAAATTTGCATTTAGTTTGTGCTCATTGATTTGTTTGCTCACAAATTATTGCTCTCTTCCCTTACTAGCTAGGATTTTCATTAAAGAAATTGATAGTCAAAGATTGTTTATCATTCTTAGCTTGCATTTTAGGAATTTCATACACATCATCGCAGTGAACCTTTGAAAGGAAAATTGTTCAGCAAGATCGACATAAAATTAATCTCAATATACTTAACAACGCATTGGAACCATAACGATAACATTTAGAAGGTCTAGGCTAGAGACTTGTTCCTGCGTCGTAAAACATAGTAGTTGTCGTTAACTTGTCTGCTATACATTCCAAGTGTGATACCTCACTCCACGTACGTAAGTATATCGTATCTCGTCCACGTAATTTCGGGTATAGCAGACGGTGTTATAGTATGATAAGTATAAAGGGGAGCTCTCACTGTGCGGTTTCGCATCAGACAGCGCTAATACAGACTTGGGCCTCCACGTACCTTCGGGTATATTTGGGAGGAAAAATTTTAGGTTTTATCCATCCATAGTGAACCGAGTCAGCTGCCTTGAAATTGTGATACACCGAACACAACATTCGGGGAGATTGCCTGCCCGTACTTCTTGGTTCGCCAAGAGGTATTCTGTAGTTCACAGTTTCTTGGTAAACCCTTTTTCCTAGCATTACTCTCTTTTTGTTTATTTGTTTTTTGGTTAAAATAAATCAGTAATCATGGAAGAAAAAAATCCTATCCCCCGGCGTTCGTGTAGATTAGCTTTAAAACCACCTTATCCACTAGAAGTTACTTCTGGTAGGTGAAGGAGATCACGATCTGTAGAATCAAGTACAATCCGTACCTCTGGTTAAACATCATCTTTTAAACCAGAGTTAGCTCAAATTGCTTCCACACATCCCGGTTCGTCTATTGTTGTCGAAACAGAGTCTTCACAGCTACCAGTGGTCACGATCCATCCAATCAGTGAGACCATACCTCGTGGACCTGACATTTTTCAATCAAAAATTGATCCAAATCCTGTCTCTTATTTTCCAGAACATCTGAATCTAGAAGTCGAAAAATCAGAATTTGTTCCAACCTTGGTCATCCCACAAATTTCTGTAGCCACTGAAACTCCTATATCACACAGTTAACTGTCTGAAATATATTTTGGGCCTGATGGTGAAGTTCTTCCTCCTGGTTTAATTACGATTGAATAAATCCCACAAGACGATACACCTTTAACTCCAACCCATTTTGGGGGGGACCTTTACCTGTACGAGTCTTTTCCTCAATCGTTTCCATTTGCTTTTTTTGACCTTGTTCCCATTCAATCTCCCGTCGATTTTTGAGGGTATACATTTGGTCAAACAACCATGTTTGAACCAACATATTCGGTTGGGTCTGCTGTTCTAATTACATCAACTCCTACCCTCGCTACTTCGTCGATGTTCACAACTTCACCAGAGTCATATTTTCATGGTGGCCCTATGGTCCCAACAGGTTACAAATCATTATCTGGCACTTTCTCTAGTGCATATTCAAGACCATGGTATTTACCAATGTCATCATCTGATATTTTAATTGGTAGTCCTATCGTTAGTACTGAATGACTTGATTCATTATATACATCATCAGGGCAATATCAAGTTGTTCCTCTTGGGTCAATTCCTTTAAGTACCATATCAACTGGACTCCCAGCATTTGGAGAAAATTATTTTCCGTCTTATTATTCTCCTCATCCTGGGGGGCAACCTTTGGTCACCCAATATGATAGTACTCAGTCACTTTTTGGTCAAACTAATACTGAATTGAATGTTTTTCAATGGCAGCCCACTCTGCCTATCTAGCCACAAACGGTTGTATATTCGTATCAACCGGTTCAACCTATTACACCCACTTCATTACCACTTGTTAATACATCTCTACCCCTATTACAGAATGAAAATATTGTACATCAACCTTATCAAGAGGGTCCTTCAACTCAATATCATAAAATTTTTGGTCCATAGACTCAAAATCCTCTGGTTAATTTACAAAAACCTGTATGAGGAATCATTTATTCACAAGTTGGTCTACCATTTTATGGGATGTCACAATCCAAACCTGGTTATACATATCAGCTAAATCTAAGATATTCTAATTTGGGTTATAACATTGGTGGACGGACCCCTTGGCATCCTCAGGTGCAAATGCCTCAAACTTCATTTCAACAAGTATCATTTCTAGGATTTGGTCAACAGAATCCTCAAGCGTTTGCTATGAAAAACAACCCCTATCTGGGTTACCAGCAACAGATTCCGTATGCTGGTGCTCAAAGTCTTATCGCTCAAACAATTCCATCTTACCCTGGCTATGCTCAACCTGACCTTAATAGACAGTTTCATTTTTTTCAACCTTAGAATTACTAGATTTAAACCGGTTAACCAATGATCCTATCAATTATGCTCCTTGGTGGCCGGTGATACCCCATAAATTACCCTCCGATATTCCAAAATTTAATGGAAACCCTAGAGAATATCTGTCGACTCATGTCATGAATTATCATTTATGGTGTTCATCAAATTCCCTGAATGATGATTCTGTTTGACTACGTCTTTTCTAGCGTATGCTCACAGTTCTGGCTGCTAAATGCTACATTGAATTACCTAGAACTTATTTTGCAATTTAACTGCCTTAGCTATTATCGTTTTGACCCATTTCCAGTTACCGATCAGATATGAAACTGGAACGGAACTCTTGACCAACTTCAAACAGATTAATGCTACTCACATCTCTGATCATATTCATGATTGGCGTCGTCGTCGACGAATGGTTAAGACCTTTGTTCCGGATCAGCTACTCACTGAATGTTTCATTAAGTCCCTGTTACCATCTATAATTGAGGATGTGGCTAAAGGTGGCATCATCACAGAAGAGAAAGTTATCACTCGTGCTGAATATTTAGACTTGATTTACACTCAGTCTGACACAATCTATGAAAAAATTCCTAATGCGTCGCGATCTAATTTCAATGTTCCTCCTCAAATAAAGGACTCCCATGAAAGAGATGGCTTGATAGTCACTACAAACACACACCACGCTACTGCATCTGATCCTGCTCCTACTTTCAAAATTAATGTCATGTCATTTGACAAAGGCAAGAGTGACAAGCAACCAAGAAGTAAGAAAAAGGGGAAATCAAAGAAAAAGCAAACTTCTAACCCGCAAGAAAGATCATCTGATCAATCGTATGGACGACGGAAACCTCGTTATCCATGCATAATCTGTAACGAGGAGCACTTTGTTAGGTATTTTCCTCACTGTGCTAAAGTCTCAAAAATCATCAAGACTTCCCATGCATCATATATGTTGACAGACCCATTTCCAAATCCGGACACCAATTTGGTTGCTACGGATCTAGCTCCTAGTTCCCAAGTATTAATGTTATCCACCACAAAACCTTCAAAAGATATTTTGGTTTCAACGTGTAATAAATATTATGGTAGTCAGGCCACTGATCAACCTACTACCTCGACAATGAATCCATCTACTGAATCAGTACCACCTACTGTTATTCCTGAATTGACAATTAAGCCACCAAAGGGAGTAATTATAAATCCACACATAATCCTCGAGCAAGAGCTACACAAAATTATAATATAGTTGAAGATTTGGCTCAATCCCCTTCAGCTATGTCTGTTCTTGAGGTATTACAAAATTTTCCCTCCCAGAAGCAGGCTTTACTGTCAGCCATTGGTGGAATTGATCTGACTCATTCTAATCTTGTCGTCTTTAATCATACGGGCTATGTGCCACAATTACCAGTAGAATTAGCGTTCTCTATACAAGTAAATGTTCTCAATCACATTTTTCATTGCATTATTATTGATGAGGTAGCATCTACATGAATTATGTCTCTAAACTGTTGGAAGTCACTTGGCTCGCCGAGATTATCACAATCATCAACGACGTTGAAATCTTTTTATGGAAGAACATATAAACCTTGTGGTATTATTAATAACATGCATGTTGAATTAGTGGGAAAAATAGTGAATATCGATGTCGAGGTTGTTGACAGACCCCTTGACAATAATATTTTACTTGGAAGACCATGGGTATATGTGATGACTACAATTGTTTCTATATACTTAAAATGATTGCCTTTCCATATAAAGGTAGAGTCACAGCCATTAATCAATTATCCTTCTTTGCCTATGCTTCGCAGGTAACTGGGAGCATTATGTTTGTTCACTTACCCCAACTAGAAATTTAGAACATTGGTGTAGGAATCTTAAAGGATTCCACTCTCATGGGAACATTTTCATTACTGCCACCTGTGACGTTGAAAGAAATTGCAAGTATAGAGACCTGCTACATGATCTCTTCCAATCTATTTGGCTTAAGGAAGAGCACGGGTGATTCTGATATTTCTACGTTGGATGAATTTTTATTGCCCAACCCTATTGAGCTAGAATAGCAATCAATCTATTTGGCTTGGGTAGAAAATACGAAATCAGCGTCGCCGAGTGTTTGGGTTGATCGTTCCTTAGATTTGGTACTCCATATGATCCATTTTCCTCAATTTTTTTGACAGATGAAAATATTTTGGAAGCTATGATGTCAGAAGGAGAACCATGGGAATATTTTCATCATCGTTCCCATCTTCCTGATTATGAAGAAAACAATCTTAGTGAACTATATCACCCATCAATCAAAAATTTCTTTTCGAATTCTTTTCCAATTAATGCAATCGATTCTGAGCGAAATTTATCAAATATTGAAGAAACCATTTCTATCAATATTCCGACCAAACCTGGTGTTGTAGAAAATATTCATGTCGGTGTATCTTGTTTTCCATCAAAACGTGAATCATATCGCTCTCTATTTCATGAATTTCATGATGTATTTTCTTGGTCTTACGAGGAAATTCTAGGCATAGATACTAGTATAGTTGAACACACTATTAATATGTATCCTGATGTTAAACTGGTGCATCAACGGCTTCATCCTGTTCATCCAAAGAAAGCCGCTGCCATCAAAACAAAAGTTGAAAAACTTTTGCGTGTTGGTTTCATTTACCCTGTTCCGCTAACTGAGTGGGTTTCCAATATCATTCCTGTTATGAAAAAAAAAGGGACCATCAGAGTGTGTGTCAATTATCAAGATGTTAATCAGGCTTGTCCAAAAGACAACTATCCTACTCCCTTTATTGACCAGATTATTGATGATTGTGCTGGATGCGAAATATTTTCGTTCATGGATGGATTTTCTGGCTACAATCAAATCAATATCCACCTAGATGATCAACATAAGACAACATTCATCTGTCCCTAGGGCACATTCCCATATAGGAAACTTCCGTTTGGTTTAAAGAATGCTAGGGAAACTTTTCAGAGAGCAATGAATTATGCTTTCAATGACATCAAGCACATTGTTCAACCATATCTAGATGATTTACCAGCGCATTCACAAAATCATACTAATCACTCGATACATTTGAGAGCCATTTTCTTACACTGCTGACACTACAAAATACGCCTCAATCCACATAAATGTGTTTTTTGTGTTGGTTTTGGTCGATTGCTCAGATTCGTAGTCTCAAAAGAAGGAATTCGAATAGACCCATTGAAGTTTCAGGCCATTCTTGATTTTCCTACGCCATCAAATTTACTTCAGATACAGAAAATTCAAGGAAAGGCTAACTTCCTAAGAAGGTTCATTCCAAACTACGCCGAAATGGCTAAAAGATTTACTCGATTATTGAAAAAGGAGGTTCCCTTCCATTGGGACCAAGTTGCGCAAGCTTATTTTGATGCTGTCAAGGATCATCTTTGTTGGGCAGTGAAAGAGGTATGAAATTCTTATGTATTTGTTAATTCTTTCACCATAGATATACTTATGTTTGTCTTGAAAAGGTAATTTATCATAATAATTGCAGTTAATTTGGAAAGGTTTATTATGAGCTCAAAAAGATGACTAAAGACTGTTTTTATTGCCAAAACAGGAATTCAAAGAGGTGAGCTCTTGTATCAAAGACATGGCTGAGAACAATATGACTTCTACTCCATTCATGAAGAATCATAGTCAGCTGAAGCCAAGAAGATCTGAACGGATTGCCCGAAAAGGGAAAGAAACAGCTCAGCCTTGAACAAAGAAAATAGAATAGTGATAAAACAAGGGAGGTGCGAATCCCTCAGGATCGTAAGATCCTGAGGGATCGCTGTGAAAACTAATCACATTTCCTGATTTGTCCGTCCAAGGATCAATATAAAGGCACGATCTCTAGTGACGGAGGGGGGAGTTATTACTTTTGTAAACGAAGCTTTTGTTATCAGAAAATTATTCCTTTAAATGATTATTGACTCTCTGTCATGAGAGAACGCTATTTGTAATGATTTTGGATTAATATAAAAATACAGGTTCTATCTATTCTTTAGAGTTCTGAGTTAAGCCCAGCGGTACTTCACCAGCGCTAAGGGCCCGGTTCCGGTGGATTACTATGCTGTTGTATCATTAATCTTGGTTTTCTAATGCGTGAAGTGTGTTAATACTTATTTTCATTACAGAATTGTTTTACCGATTGGAAAAGCAAGTGCAGAGCTATTGCTGTTTTATTCTTTATTGCAATTCCATTTATTGATTAAGTTGTTTTGTCTGCATTTGCTGTTCTGTAATTACAGTGAGTTGTTGTTCCATTTATTTACGGCTTGTTGTTAGATTACAATTATACTGTCGACAAGCTTGAGTTTAATTACTTGAATTGATATAGAATCGTAGTTGTTGTTTCTTTCAAGTTGTTGTTCCTTTCCTAGATTTCATTTCCTTTAAAGTGTTTTAATTGAATCTGTTGTTTCACTTGCTCTAAGATCTCCGAACTGTAGAGGACAAAGGTATCTACTCCAAGTCCCCAGATTTGGCCATCTTACATCGATTTCTAAGGGAAAGAGTTACTGCTACTGCATCCCTGATCAATGTCCAACAAGATTGCTGTAGTGTAGCCTTTACATTCCTGTCATTGTAATTAGGTTCCTTTCCAAGCATTTATTACTATTGCATTTGATTTTCTGTGCTACATCCTCACAAGCATTACTCTTAGACAATTGCAGCCTCAGACAGAGTACACTCTTGGAATAAAAAGACGCTCTCGGATTGATGATTAATGTAGGCTAATCAGGTGTTCAAAAGATACCTTTTTATGGTCCAACAATCTTGTCCGAGCATCATTAATGTATCCTCCTAATTATCAAAATGATTATTTCCTATATATCATCACGGCTACAACGACCATTTCTGTGGTTTTGGTCCAAGTAGAAGATGGAATTGAACATCCAATCTATTATTTGAGTCGTAATCTCAATGGTACGAAAGTTAAGTACTCGTACATAGAAAAGATTGCCTTGGTAGTTGTTCAAGCTGTCCAAAGATTTCACCATTATATCCTACTTCGAAAAACAAACATAGTTTTGGATTGTAACCCCATGACTTATATCTTGTCACGTCAATTGCTGGGGGAGGAATATTCAAAATGGATTGTCATTTTGCAAGAATTTGATTTGGAATTCATAAAATCCAAGTCAAAGAAGTTTTTAGTTTTGGATAAGCTTCTCTGTGACCTTCCCTCTGATAGTACTGCAACTACGTCGGAACCATCTATTCTAGACGAGTCTCTATTTCTGATCAGATCATCTGATCCTTGGTATAGGTATTTCATCATTTATCTCCAAACTCAAACTTTTCGAGCTGATACCTCTCACTCTGCACAACGACGTATTCGATACCAAACCAAATATTATCTGATTGTCGGTGATACACTTTATCATCGTGGTGTCGATACCATTTTAAGGAGGTGCCTCACTCATGAGGAGGCCGAAAAAGTATTAAATGACTGTCATGCTGGGGCTTGTGGCAGACATTTATCTAGATATGCTACCACGTAGAAGATACTCCGCACCGGTTACTTTTGGCCTACTATTTTTCAATATTTCATCCTCGCAGTCAGAAGTTGTCATGCATGCCAGTTTTTTGATCGTAAGATCCGAAAATTGCCAGTGCTAATACATCCTGTTGTCTCTGTTGGACCATTTATAAAATGGGGTATTGACTTCATGACCTGTAACCCTCATTCGTCCAGGGGGCATGGTTATATTATTGTCGCAGTCGACTATTTTACCAAATGTGCCGAAGCGATTCCTACATTCAACAACACAAGACAGAAAACTGCATTGTTTTTCTTTAATGATGTTATTGCACGGTTTGGGGTCCCACGGGCTATAGTTACGGATCATGGGAAGCATTTTCACAACCATATGATGTCTGACTTGACTACCAAGTTAGGATTGTCACATGATAATTCTACTCCTTATTATCCACAATCAAATGGACAAGTTGAGGCTATTAACAAAATTCTTAAACAAATGCTTCAATGAATGATAAGATTCCGTAAAAGGAACTCACATTTGATCATGTACTCCGCTTTGTGGGCATATCAAACCTCGATGAGAAACGCAACGGGATTTACTCCTTTTCAATTGGTGTATGGTTTGGAATCTATCTTAACAATCCAATGTGAAATATCATCGTTAAAACTCACGATAGACTTGTTACCTGACACCTCAGAAGAAGAAGCATGTCTCCTTAACCTCATCCATCTTGATAAAACACGCCGTGAAGCCCAATTGGCCAACGAAGTGCATAAGATATGTATAAAGGCACAATACAACAAATATTTCCAGCCTCGCATCTAATCAGAAGGTGACTTGGTCCTTCTTTATGATCAAGAAGCTAATGTAATAGGTACAGGGAAATTCGAGCCATTATGGCATGGCCCATTAGGGGAATTTTGAGGTCTAAAATAGGCATCCTAAGAAAAATGTACAACAAATATAAACTTTATAAGAAACAATAGGATTCAAGATGATGATTTCAACCATGGGGATGATTCACCATTTTTTAAGTAAAAGGGTAAAAAGATTAAAAAATAATAAAATAATAAAATTGTTTTTTCAACTCATATTTTCAACTTATCTCCCAAATGTTTACTCAAATTTCGAGTGGGAGTACTCGTTGGATGCAAAATTTAATTCCTCATACAAGAAGTACCCATGTTGCATACTTCCGATGGACACTGCTACAAGAAAGATGAGAAATACATAAAAACACGTGATTGCAATCACATTTTTCATGTATTTCTCATTTTTCATGTAGCATGACCTATCGAAAGTATGCAACATGGGTACTCCTTGGATGAGGAATTAAATTTTGCATCCAATGAGTACTCCCGCTTGAAATTTGAGTAAAACAATTGGGAGATAAGTTGAAAATATGAGTTGAAAAAGTAGTTTTTTATTTTTTCCCTCTAAAATTTGATGATGTAATCAAATATTATTTGATTATTTCCACTATTATTTTATAATTACCTTAGGAGGCCCATTTTAGACCTCAAAATTCCCCTAATGCCTATATTGTCAAAATATTTCTTGCTAAGGGTGCCTATGAGTTAGTTGATTATGATGGGATTCCATTGGCACAACCTAGAAATGGGTTGTATCTTAAACGTTACTATGCTTAATCATGAGCGTAGTAATTTTTTGTATTATATTGTATAAATGCTGTTGATTTACATTCATTGTCTTAATTTATTTTTAGATTTTTCTTGACGTTAGTAATCCACTTTAATTTTCATCGCATATGTCTAAATCTTCAGAACCATTTGTTGGATAAGTTGATGGTGCTAGTCGTAGTACGCAAAATCTATCCTCTGCAGCGTGGGCCATTTTCTCTCCGAACGACGAGTTAGTGAGTTTTCAAGGGATTTTTATTGGTAGATCGATGAAAAATATCGCTAAGTAGAGCGCGTTGATCAAAATTCTCTCTGATGCCATTTCATTTGGTATTAACCACATAATCGTAAGGTTAGACTCACAACTTGTGGTATTACAACTTACTAGTGTTTATACTATTAGAAATCCAACACTTCGTAGATTGTTCCTAAGAGTTCGACTTTTGGAAAGACATTTTGATTTTGTTCAATATCAACACATTTCCAGAAATTTGAACACATTGACTGATTCATTAGCTAATCAAGTTTTGGACAGACATTTGCAACATAGGTAAAGAAAACATTCACATCATTGAATAGGATTGCATAATAAACATAGGAAAAAATCTAAAATCATATATAGAGATAGTTATAGGTTTTTAAAAATTTGTGCCCAAGACACATTGGTCATTTGACCTTAAAATGTATGCAAAATGTCACAAGTAAACTAGTGGTGCTCATGGTAACATGCTATTGATATAGCAATCCTATGGAGTAACCGCATCCAACTATTAGGAACCCTAATAGTGTGTTGTTGCAATCGCATGGGAAGCTCTTTGATCCGGCAATCCATAATTCCGAAGGTCAACCCCTCTATGTGTTGCTGAAGCTCAACTAGAGTCTCAGCCATATCAAGTTCCTGAAGGACTGCTCTCCCGACAGCCCTCTCTGCTGGTGCATTCGCTTCACACTTTGGTTCCTCTACTGGTTGAAAACTATCTATATCTGCATTCCATCAAACATTTAGTTTAGTCTTGGGAAAAAATAAAAATACAAAAACATTGTATAAACCTTAGGAAAATAAAAAAATATGGTCAAAACATTCTTACCCATTACACCCCACTGAGTGCCTTCTGGTAATACTAAATCTGGATCTCCTCGAAATTCGACGCCTGTGTATGCATACTCATCGATGGCGAAAATATGTCACCTAAACGAGGCAAAGTATGTAGTAGAGAACACAATGGTCGATTGGCATGCATGCCAACCCATGAGTTCTACCCATATCTGCATTCGAGGATCTCTAGGACTAGTTATATCCAGTGTCACATGTTGTGGCTGCATCAGTGGAATCCATTCCAAAGCGAAGGAGATAAGGATTAAACCATAACTGAAATTTTTATTCCTTCCTCCCTTTGCCTTGTTCATTTTTTCCTTTATCTGAGATAGAACAGCTTTAGAACAGTTGAATACTGTTGGCTCTAAGCACTCTAGCGCATACTGCATATACAATCTATTCACTACATGTAGTGTAACGGTGCCAGCAAGTTTAGTGATCATGAAAATGATAGTTATCAAAGGCAAATCTCTGAAATCTCAGATGTTTATTTTTCCATATTTGCTAGGTTTTTCCCCTGGATAGCAGTACTGTAGAATATAATCCCTCACTGTCTCTCCTCCAATGGTAGACCCTGAGAGTGAAATGGGCAAACCTCTCCTCAACAAATCTGTGAGAAAATATACATCCTCAACTGTTATGGGAACCACTTTTTTAGTAATGTGAAATGCCTCTATCGCTGAATCTCATGCTTGAACTAAGAACTCCAAGAGTTCTATTTGTTTCCTCATTCCCGACAATTTGAAGTACTTAAGCAGTCCACAATCTCTTAGGGCTCTTACAGTACCCATATCATTCAAGGAAATCATATCTTATTCTTCATGTTCTCTTTCCCTCCATGTAATCATCATTGTAATCCAATGGAAACCTGAAATACAACCATAAGATCCATTAGATTCCATTCATTGCAAAAAACTAAGCAAATTTTGAGCACAACATGAAAATCAAAAACTTGAACTGTGCCCAACGCACTCCCTAGACTAAGAACGTGTGTTGCACATGAAATTACCCTTCACTGTACCTGCTATGCAATGCAGGCTTCGACATTCAGGGGTGCGTTGCCCTCATTTTGGGCATAATTTACCCTAGGGGCCTTAAAACCCTAAAAATTTGCAGAAATTGGAGATGAAATGAATACCAAGGGAAACAGGAGGTTCATGGTACTAACCTGGATCAAACAGCGACAAAATCCATCCACAAAAACGACCGCAATAAACTACTAAAGTTCGGGGGAAAAATAAGGTTCAGAGCTCCAAAATGCAAATGGTAACTATAGAATGGTAAAAATGAATAGTGAAACTACTTTTAATAGTCATTTAATTGTTTACAAATTATATTAATTTCTATGAATATAGTTTTATTATGTTTTTTATCATGAAACATGTATTTTTAATCCATTTGATGTTGTTCTGAATAGGAAATACAACTGATTAACAAATTAGTCGTGCAGATTTATTCAAAGAATGACTTGAACACAAAGCATACTTTTCCTCCTTATTTTTCGAGATTTGTTAAAAACGAAAAAGGATTTGAAGCACACTTTTGTGTCTTTTTCGAGCTTCAATAACAACGAAAAAGGAACCCTTGGAGTCTTCTTTCAGCTCTTTTCATACTTTGATAATGTCAAAAGATTGCGGAGCACTTGTCTTTTCAAACTTGTTAAAGTAAATGAATAGATATCTACTCAGTATAACTTTAACCTATTAGCACCCTAGTAATTTCTAAAGATTGCGAGCCTTTGGATTTTCTAGTTTTAAGAAAACTAGGGGTAAACACAAACCTACTTTGGAAATTTAGGATCTAGCCTTCCTAAATTTAAGAGAGGACTCTCTTTTTATGATTTAACTTTTTTTTGTTTAATGTTTTAGGCTAGTTATGATAGTTCAATTTGGTTTTGGTTTTGGAATGTTTGGTGGGAAATAAGATTACTTGAAGAAAAATTAAAGAGGGATCTACTATTCCGTTGGGCTATGGAGTCAAAATCTAGCAAGCAGCACTAGAAGGCAAGTCAAAGAGGATGCTAATGTATTCAGGGAAAGGTAGATAACCCGTAGAGATTTGGATAGATTGTTTTGATGAGATGGATTGCTTCGGGATAAAGGGAAATGAAGGATCCTTTGATTCAGAAAAAGAGGAAGGATGCAGGGGTCAAACGGGATTAGGAGAAATTAAGAATTCCTAAATCCAGAAATCAGCAGAAAACATTTAAATGATTAAGTAGTTAAGACAGGGAGTTCTTACACTAATCCTAAAGTAATACTCCTAATTAATCATTAAGATTGATAAAGATATATGGAATTGTATGTAACTCAGAAAGGAAACAATGACAAGATAGATGCACTTTACTCTTCAAATTATCGCATGAATCCTGAATTATGAAGTCCAATTGGCTATTTTCCAGACTACTGCTTTAAAATCAACACATGTGAGCCTCAATCGTACTAGAAAAATGTCCATAATGTTATTAGCAAGTTTTTTCCACACTAAAAACTTCATAAATTAAAGTATTTATACAAATGTTTATTACAAATATCCTATATAGATCTAGGAATAACTCCAGGAAAATAAAAATATCTTTGCACATTAAGAGGGACATTTGCCTAACAACTTAGCAAGTTGTCCTCTTATCTAGAAAATATAGTGCTATCTTATCTAACAAAAAATGATTGTTTGAGTAGCTGTCCATGTTTGCTGGAATTTTGAAAATATCTTTGGACGAAGACTTCATTGATACTCTTTCCACTTATACTCTTTGACCCTGTACTTTATCTTTGATACTCTTTCACGCTGTTTATTAACCATTTCACTGTTGTAAAAAGGGAAATTACTACAGTAAAAAATCAGCTGACTGTTTTTTCTTTCTCTGATACAGTATAACTCTATCCCTTCACCCTAATACTCTTTAACCTGACAATTTGACCTCTAATTGTTGTAAAAAGAGTCTTTTCAATAGTAAAAAAAATCAAAATCAAATGTTGTGTTATTTGTTTTCTTCTCAAGCTGATTTCTTCATTTGCAATGTCTTCCACTGTTGCTTTGTTGCTGCTATAATAAATCTGTGAAGGTCTACCATTGTTCAGCATTAGGATTATTCATACTTTTCAATTTTCTGTAGTTCTCATCTACTTCAGTGTACTTAGCAAAATTTGGTTTAATTACAAATAAATGCTTGATTTCATTCTAAAGGAAGAATAAATCTTCAATGTATTGAAGAACCACTTTCCTTGTTGGAGATCCCTGTGGTAATTGCTTATTAATCTGTTCTTTGGCATGATCTCTGATTTTCTTATCATATTATTTCTGGTCCATTAACTTTTCATTGAATACATGTATGTATGGAATGCCTGCTTGCCTTAGCATAGTATACTTTGCTAAAAACTTGGTAATGGAAAAATTCATAGCATCACATTTTTCTTTCAAGTTATTCATCAAAGTTTTCTTTGTCAATACCTTTTTGATTTGCAATATAGCTTCTGTCCTGTCCTGCATCTTCAATTCTTCAAGCTCAATCCTATTCTTACTGTTTAAGAAGGTAATTAGCCTTTGTGCTTGTGCTGGTTTATCTGCTAGCTCTTATGTTGTCCTTTGTATTTCACCTTGAGTTGCTAAAAGGAGGTCTCTTTGTTCATATATTATCTGAATGGTTGGCCATTGAAGATGTATGGCCTCAATAATGTTGGTCCATAGATGATTTCTTATTTAAGAAATATGTGTGGTGAAACTCAAATCCTTTTGAAGGCTTTTTACTTTCTCTTCAAGTCTTTTAGCTTTTTGTTCATAATTGTTGGAATTAATAAATGTTGCTTTATTGGATGCCTCCATAATCTGAATTTGTTTCTTCAAACTATTAATTTCATTGGTTTTCAATGTCATTTCTTCCATTTCTTTGACAATTTTCCCTGCGTCATTTGTTTGCTGCACCTGTGATGTTGAGGATTCTGTTTGGGAAGTAGTAGCTGATTGTACTGACATTGAAGTTTCTAGTGGCTCTTTGGGTGCTAATTTTTCTCCCAATGTAGAAGGAATAGCAGCTGTAATAATAGGTATAACTGTGGGAATGGTAGAAGCATCAGTCTCCTTCACAATTTCCTTTTCTTTCATTAGTATATCTAATTGACTTTCCATATCCTTAATCTGTGCAATAAGCTTTATTATCAATTGCATCATATCTTCTTTCTCTTTATGTTCCTGAAGTATTTCCTTGCTCTGTGGGTTCTCACTTTGAGGAAGTTTAACTGTTTCCTCAAAGCAACAATATCATCATTTTTCTATTTGATTAATACTTCAACATCTTGTATATTAGATGGTTCAACTCCTATTTGTAGAATCAAATCTTCTAAGGCCTTCATCCTTAGATATTTTGCATATAAGGAGCCTTTATCAAGCTTCATCTGATCTTGTAGATTGATAATAGTATTTTGCAAATTGGTGACACTCATGGCCTTTGTCACCACGGTGGAATATATCATCTCTGAACTATGTCGATGGAATTCTATCTAATCCAACTCATTTACCTTTTTAGTATCTACTTCAAATTCCATATTTTTGTAATCAGTCACTGTTTTAGGGGTTGAAGTAGTAGGTTGTAAATAGGACATAATCATTTTATTGGAAGAATAATCAAATGCTGTAAGCAATCTATCCCGATTTCCTAGCTTCTACTTGAGAAATTGTGAATAAATCTCACTTTTAATCTCCTCATTCCTTTGTTTAATCTGTTTATACTTGTCCTTAATATCCAAATCTTTTTCTTCTGCTATTTGAGAAGAAGAAGTTTCCATGTTCACCTATTGCTCAATCATTTGGGTCTCTTTTCCTTTGGGTGCTACTTGTTCTCTTTCAATATCTGTCAAAGTCTCCTTGATTATTGTAGTGGCCTCATCATTACTGACCTCTGGTTCATATTCAACCTCAATAAGTTTTTCTTTTCCTATGGAACCAAATCTTAGCCTTTTATTGTAGATGAGTTTGAACTTGGTATCTGAAGTGTTTTCTGTTGTATAGGCACCCTCATCTCTACTTCTTTTGTTTGAAATCTCTGGCTGTTTAGGAGTTACCACAGCAAGTGTGGTATCATTTTTTCCTACTGACTGTGTATTTACTGTTAAATATACCAATGTATTTTCTACCCATTCTGTTTGATTGGAAAAATTTTCAACATCGGGCTTTGCATCATATATAAAAGGAGGTAGCTTATTTTTAACCCTTATACTATTCAAAAGACCTTGGGGGTCATAATTCCAAGGAAAACTCACTTGGAATTTCAGCTCTGATAATCTCTTTTCTAATTCTTTCTCAGCATCCATGTTATTTACTATGAATGGACTAATATGATTTTTTATTTTGAACCGTGTCTTCTTTTTAGAGGCCATGAAATGGATAACATCAACATTCAACACCTGTCTCAAGTATTCTAGAGTAAATATTCTGATGGTCAAAAACTTAGGTAACTTATATGGAAGCAAATTGGTTCCAAAAATTCTTATTTTAGTGTGCTTCTCATATAAGTACCAATCTCCCATTTTAGATTATTTTGACAGTTGTAATATTCTTTTCATCTCTTCACTGAATCTAGGTTGTTCTGATTTTTGTAACAAACTCATAGTTGGCCTGACAAACAAATCTGTGAAATTTGTATAGATGTATTCATTCCCTTCTTTTCTTAACAATGATGTCCAAAATACTACTGATAGAGGCTGACCCTCTACATTCATTTTTTGCAATGTTAGAGGAAAGTGATCTGCCTATGAAAATAAGAGCAAATGGAATAAATATGAAGAATACCTAAATACTCCTTTAGTGGGTAGCTTTGTCAACTGATGGTGTATGGAGTCAGCAATAAATCTGGAAAAATCAAAGATCACAGCAGGAGGCTCACCAGGGGATAAAGTGGATAAAAATCCAAGGATGGACTCATCAGTAAACTCATCAGTGAAGTATCCTAAGATGAAGGATAGCATTGAAATAACATGTCTAGAACCCTCTGGGAACTTAGAAGTGGAATAAGGAGGATTCAATTTTGGGATATCCATATGATTAGGCATGAAGTTCTGAAAAATCATGAATCTTTTAGGGAAATCTAACCCTAAACATAATTGAGTCAATGCTTCTATGGATAATGGGACTGCTCTAGAGTTGAATTGTAACTGCAAAATTTCATTGATTGACTCTGCAGTGATAGAATACATGATTTCCCTGTCATTATTCACAATGGATATTTGATCTGGGACATAATACTTCTCACACAGTCTTACCAAATCTTGACTAGGGTGTGTTACTGGGACTGTATATTTAGGTAAGTTTGTATCCCAAAGAGGCATTTCTTCTTTGTTTAAAAACTTCTCATAACACCAATTGTGTACTTATAATAGATTGAATTCTACTAGAGGGTCTACAATTTTGTAATCTACATCAACCAAAGGGATAACTTCTTCATTGGACACTATAGGTTGAAGAGGATTTACAGTCACAGTAGTCTCAGCAGTGATAGCAAGAGTAGACTTTGGGGTTTTTTATGCTTCAGACCTGGGAGGTTTGGATCCTCCAGACTTAACAGGCTTGGATCCTGCAGCCTTGGGTGTAATTTTCTTTTTTGTCATTTTGAGGTAACTACAGCAAGATTAGACTATTTTCTATAGTTGGTTTTTCTTTAACAAAGGCTAATTGAGCAATTTTATGGGTAAGAATGACAACAGTGGGCAATCTATTGCTCAATTAGAATTTTTAGGACACAGGAAATATCTTAAGACAAAAAATGCAAGTTTTTTGAATGTTTAGGACTATAAAAGGGGTTTTAAGGTTTTCAGTGGGTTTTAAAACCTTTATTAGCCATGGAAATTTTTTTCAAAGGGTCTGGACTGTGAAATTATCTTAGAAATGAGGTTTTCAACCAATGGAAATTTTTGGAAAAAAAATGGCGAGGGTTCACCCTGTTTTTCAAGTTTCTAGACAAAACTGATGGGAAAATTAGCTCTTTGATTCTTAGTTGGTTCGACTGGCGGTTCAACTTCTGAATTTGTAGGTTAAATTTAGGAAAATACCTGATTTACAGGTATATTGATAGCTTTGAGAAGGGTTTCGGCAACTCTGATGGTTCCTGCAACGCGGGTGTAGAGGAATGGCTTCAAATGTTCTTCAAACAGTAGAGCAGTGGTTGAAATCAGGTTTAAAACAGGAAATTAGGGCATTCTCTAGTTAAATTTCAAATTTTTTTGAGCAAATGTAGTCCGGGGGGGGGGGGGGGGTTTAACAGTCAGGAACACACACAATAACATTGATAAAACATATAACAAATCTTTTAACTTTCTTATAAATCGTTAGAAGACTGCAATAAATGCAGGTCAACCTTATTGGCGGGAGCAGTTTTTCTTTTATGAATGCAGAAAACCATCAGTGGTTTTCACGCTGGGTTGGGGTGGTAAATGGTTTCGTCTAAAACGAATGCGATCGTATCAAGAAATGACACGTCACAGGAGGCGGTAAGGAGAAAACTTCCCATTTCGCGCTCATTTTGGATTTTGGTGGTCGATTAGTTTGGGAGTGCGAAACTGAACATCCACCGTCAGATCTGTAAAGAGCAAGTGAATGGTTGGGATGTGATTTGAAAGTTGCGGTCAAATGAACATGTGGGACCGGGCAGCTTTATGTGGGGCAACAGTGAAATAAAATTTTTATGAATTTATAACCAAATTTTATTCAATTGGTAAAGCGTTGTATATGGTTTACAAAGGGCTTGAATGAGCGTTTATAAATATCAAAGGTTTATATTATGGTGAAATGCACGTGAGGTGGGTTATATTAACCAAGGGTTTAATATGGGTTACTATGATATAAAACGTGAGGTTTTATTCATGAATGGTATTAAGTAATTATAAAGGCGTGAATGATCAACCTTTATAAAACTTAGGATAAAATAATATAATGGGGGAAATATTTTTCGCTTTGGACATATACAAACATGCCTAAAGTGCTTTTGTGTTTTTATTTTTATTATATAGTTATAGACTATGGAAATGTCTATCACTATAGAGGGAGGGATATTTACATATGGTTAGTTTTATGCCAAAGGGGGTGTAATTGGGGGTTTTCATTTAGACATGTGGGTAATTAACTTTGGAAAAAAGCTTATATTAGTGCGTTTTTTGGGAATATTTAAATAAAAGAAGTTATATTAATAAGATAAGGTATTTTATAAGGAATTAATAACTAAGTTAGAAATTAATATGACATAGGACAATGAAAACACCAAAACATATTTATATAACTAAGTGAAAAGTAAAACTTTATCATTTGATACTTTGACCACTTTGACCTAGAATATAATATTTTTGGAGGGCTTTTATGTTTTTAAGAATGAAGGAATTAATCAAAAGGGGATTTTCTTTTTCATTAAGTAAAAGGTCTTTACTTATGAATTTTGAAATTTAAATGGATGAATGTAGTGTAAGTGATGACAATTAGGGATTAACATAGGAATTCAACACTTTTTAAATTAATAGTCATTGATCCTTGGGTCCAGTCCCAACAGAAGTCAGAGAAATGCTCTGAGCCTCTTTGACTGAAAGTCTAGAATGCAGAATAACTATAGGGGAGGGGAAATTAGTGATTTTTTCCTGGTGAAAAGTATTTACATGATTCTCCCACTTCTTTCTACCTACCCAACTTTTAATCTAACATTTTTTCTTCCATTTTGCAGGTGCATTTGAGCTAGCAACCTTGAACATTTTATTCTTTTGACAGAAATAAAAACTATCTAAATCTACCTTATATCATATGAGGGCTCAGATTAAACTGATGATCTCCTCTTTATTCTCTACCTATCTAGTAATTAGTTAGGATTAAACTGTTTTACTAATCTTTATTCACTATCTACAACAACAAAATTGAAACATGACAAGTCAAGATTAAGCAGTTTAACTCATCATGGATTATGGCATTTATTGACACTCTGCCATAATCATCAGTAACAAAGTAAAAAGTAGTGGCATTTGGACTTGCACAATTTCATGTTTTATTGATTTTTTCTTTGGGGTATATTATTTTTTCTAAGTCCTTTGATTTCCTTTTAGGACTTTTACCCTATTTTTTCTTTTCTATCTTTTATTTTTTACAAGTATGGGAAAACAACTTGCAAAAAGAAAAGTATGTACATATTTACCAGACTATCACAAGTCAATTCCAAATTATGAATCCTATGCTTATAGGACCCTAATAGCGGCTTCACATGGGGATGGAATTTCCTGGTGAAATGTCAAGAACTCTAAGATCATTAGTCTTCCATTTTGACCATGATGATTCTGTAACTGTCTTCTATTTTCTGTAACAACTCATACTTATGATATTTTACTTTTCAAAGCTTAGGGCCTTCACTCCGGGCTTCAACTTTGGAAAGAAAAAATCCACTCCAATCTACAAATTGCAATGGATATTTACAATGATGTAAAAGGAAATTGGGACTAACTTTTAGTTAACTTAGAAGAATAGTAGTGTTTGAGAATTCTACCATTCAGTGGTCCTTCTGGAATGTCTGTGCCAACCAAATTTCTGATAAAAAATGCATTGTTACCTCTATACCCATAAATAACATAAGGACCATTCCATAGAAAGTCAAACTTTCCATGTTTTCCTTTTTCTTCTCTCCTGGAATCCCATTGTAACACTTTATCTCCTATGGTAAAGTCATCTTCTTTAGTCCTTTTATCAAATATTGTCTTGATTTTCTCTTGAATAACTTGAGATTTTTCATAGACTTCTTCCCTAGTCTGTTGTAGATGGATAGTTTGAATTATCCTTCTTTTTATATCATTGAGTTCTACCTGTGATTCTTGGATAATTTTCATGACTGGAACACCTAAAGACGATGGGAAAAATGCATCCATCCCATATACAATTTGTTAAGGAGATGTTCCAATTGACTTCTTGGTAGTAAGTCTATCTTCCCATAAGGCATAGACTAACTTTTTATTCCAAGTTTCCTCATTTTCTTCAAGTATTTTTTTGATGATAGTCACAAGGCTTTTATTTGAAGATTCAGCTAAGCCATTAACCTGAGGGTAATAAGCAGTAGAGTGGCCTAGCGTAATATGATACTTGTGGCAAAAGGCAATCATTTTCTTAGATTTAAATGCAGCTGCATTATCAGTAATAATTTTCTGTGGGCATCCAAATCTAGATAAAATGTTATTTTCTAAGAAAGAGATAATGATTGAATCAGTGGATTGTCTGGTAGGAATGGCTTCTATCCACTTGGTGAAATAATCTGTGGCAGTCAATATCCATTTGTGTTGGCTAGAGGATGGAGGGTGAATTTCTCCAATGAAGTCTAAACCCCATTGTTGAAAAGGTATCTCAATAGAAATAGGTTTGAGTGGTAAAGGTAACAACTTCGTTTTTCCTTCAAAAATCTGACATTTGTGACATGAAGTAACAATTTTTTTCACATCAGCAAATAAGGAAGGTCAGCAGAAACCAGCCCTAAGAATCTTATCTGCTGTACTTTTCCAATATAAGTGTCCTCCACAATCACCTACATGAAATTCTCCAATAACTTTGTCAGCTTCTGATTTTAATAAACAATTCAATAAAATCCCATTTTGTTCTTTCCAATAAAGCATTTTATCTAGAATACAATATCTCATTGCTTTAATTTTGATGAATCTAGATTTTGTTCTAGTTAATCCAGGAGGAGCTTGTAAATTTGTAAGTACAAAGATAATATTTGAGTACCGTGGTAAGTCTAGATAGGTTTCACTAATTAATGGAGTTTCCATCTCTTCCTAGTCATCAATCTAGGAAATAAACTTTATATCCAAAGCATTACAATTGGATTCAGCCATCAGTCTGGCTAAACCTTGTCCTTTTATGAGCTTGGTTGGTTTAATCTCTATGTCATATTCAAGGATAGTGGCAATCCACTTTCCTCTTCTTCCATCTGGCCCATCCTATGTTAAAATATCTTTGACTACAAAATTAGGGACATAGGCAATAATGTGGGAGTAAAGAATGTACACTTTGAAATCTTTTATGGCTTTAACTAAAGCCAAAGCTTGTTTTTCCATTATGTTATATCTCAAAGGTGCATCTCTAAGGGTTTTACTGAAAAATGCTATAGGCTGTTCAAAAACTTGGTCATTTTTCTGCAGTAGAACTGCAACTATGGTATGTTCTAAGGCAAATGAAAAGATTATTAAATCTTTCTTGAAGTCTGGACTGATTTACTAGAGTTTTTGTTAAAGCATGTTTAATGGATTTGAATGACTGTTTTTCTTCAACTATCCATTTCAAAACAGAGTCCTTTTTTAACATGTTATTCAGTTCTTTGATGATTTCTTCTAGATTAGAAATAAATATTCTCAAAAAGTTAATTTTTCCTAAAAATGCTTGTAACTCTTTGATGTTCCTAGGTGGGTGAATTTGCAGTATGGCTTATATTCTTGTTGGATCTATCCTAATACCTTCCTTTTAAATTATGTGTCGAAGTAATTTTCCTTCTTGTAGTCCAAAAAGAGTTTTCTTAGGGTTTAATGATATACCAAATTTCCTACACTTAATGAAAACTTGTCTCAGATGATCCAAATGTTCATTATTTGTCTTAGAAAAAACAGTAATAGCATATAAATAAATAACCAAAAATTCATGTATTTTCTTAGCAAAGGCTATGTCCATAGCCCTTTTAAAGGTAGCTCCAGCATTCATCAATCCAAAAGGCATTTTCACATACATGAAAGTGCCCCATGGAGTGGTAAAAGCTATTTTAGGTTGGTCTTCTTTTTGAACAAGTATCTGGTTATAACCTGAAAAACCATCTAATAAAGATATCCTAGAAGAACCAACTACCCTTTGTAAAATATGGTCCATTTTTGGTAAAGGCTAATTGTCTTTTAATGACACTTTATTAAGATTCCTGAAATCTACACATAATCTGATTTCAACAATTTTCTTTCTTGTAGGTACTAAGTTAGAAACCCAATCAGAATATCTGATTGGTGCAATGATTTGGGCATCATACATGTGTTTAACTTCTTTTTCAATCAAAGGTAAAAGGGCAGGATTAATCCTCCTCAATTTTATGTTGAATTATGCTTGTGTCATATGATTTTAAATCTTCATAACTCCATGCAAACACATCTTGACATTCCTTTAAAATTTCCCTGTATTTTTCTTTTTCTTGAGGGGGTAAAGATTTTGACAATTTGATCATTTTTGGTTTTGTTTCTATCCCAATGTTACATTCTTCAATGTCAGACTTGACTAGTTCCATTTTGGGCTTTTTGGGCACATCATTAGAATCAAACAAGTCCTCCAAAGGAGTTAAACCCTTAGGTAAAAAATTATCTTTTAAATCTAACATCTCAATTTCATCTTCAATTATTTCCTCTATATCTACCTTCTCTAAGTTATCTATATTAGATTGAGTAAATACAATGGGTTTGGTAAGTTTATGTGCATCTATGTTATTTATTTTACAATTAACATCTAACTCTATGTTACATTCTGAATCTAAATTACCATATGTGTCTATCATACAATTTTGAAATTCATCCTCACTATTCAAAAAATGGTAAATCTGTTCATCTTCAGAAAAAATTTGCCAGTATTTGACATTATCAGGGACAATGGGTCTATATTTAAATTCAGCAGTATATCTATGTGTTGGTTGAAAAGGTAAGTTACATGTTTCAGCAAAAGTTGCTAGGAAATGTGCTTGCAAATTTTGATTTCTAGGAATAGTAGCAAACTTACATTCTAGTAAATCATCACATAAATCAATTGTTGCATCTCTATATCTAGCTAATCTAGGATTATGAACAGAATAATCTCCATTTACTTGTTTAATGACTAATTCCGAATCTCCCATAATTAAAATCCTCTTACCTCCTAAATTTATGATGATTTGGAGGCCTAAGATAAGTGCCTCATACTCTGCCATGTTGTTGGTGCATTTGAAGTTGAGTCTAAAGGCATGTCCTTCCGAATTACTGGTCTCAATGTTTGAGATCCACACTCCAACTCCTGCTCCTGACTTGTTCACTGAGCCATCAAAGTCTAAGTGCCAAAGGGCTTCATGAAAAATATTATCATTTTTTTTTTAGGCTTTATGCATGTCAATTAATTCATTTTGGATTTCATTATTATCAGAGTTACATAAAATGAAAGAGTCAAGATTAGTTGGTGTTGAGTAAATTGGGTAATTTATTGATCTCTCAGCATTAATGACCATGTCTTTCATTAAAGTTTCTCTATAAAGTTTCTTAGGTTGTCCAAACACTGTTATGGTGGAATAGCTCATGTCTAATTGTAGAGATCCCTACAACTTAGCTCCCCATGAGCGAGAAAGAAGCATACCATATTTTGGTGGGATATCAACTACTACAATATCCATAACCATGCTTTTACCAGGATATTGAACCAAATTCACACATAAGTATTTTATCAATCCAATGCACTTAACCTTGCTTGAATCAAAAGAAAATAAATCTTTGTATGGCCTTGTTATTTATAATTCAGGGTTTCCATGATAGCTTTTGGCATTAAATTGTGCGAAGCTCCTGAATCTAACATTGCATTATGTAAAATATGATCATGAATAGTAAGACTAATATAGAAGGAAGGAACTGATCCATATGAATGCTTACCATTTACATCAAGGCCAAAAATTAATTCAGGCTGATCATCATTTAAATTAATAGAATCTTCACCATCATTCATATTCAAAGTTTCAGTAATTGTTGATTTATACAAGTCATTTTTTACCAATTCTGTTAAAGGAATTGGTATTTTTAACTTAGCTATTTCAGATTGAATATTAAATGATGATTGAGACTTACTAATCTGAATGAGTTCATCTTTTGAGACAATTATCTGAGTGGGTTTTTCATGAATTTCAGTAGTTGTGCTTTTATCTTGAGTTGTTCTTTTATTTTTAGTCTAAGTTTCTCGATTTTTTCTGTATTTAATTTTCCTTTCGGGTATAGATTCAGGGGTAGCAGGAGTGTTTTCAGATTTTGAACTTTCGGCAGAATTTTTGGTATTAACAGTTTTGGGATCTGTTGATTTAGAATCAGCGGGATTCTTTTTAGGATCAGGAATTGTTGATTTTGCTGAATTAGGGGCTTTGGTAGTGCTGACCATTTGGGAATTTTTGGAGGATTGGGCCACTTTTTCAATGATATCAACAATTTTTGGACTTGGTGACTTTTTGGGACTGGGAGGATTGGAATTTTTCTTGTTTTCCCTTGGGAGAATTTGCAATTTTTTTTTTTTTTGGTGCTTCTACATTCTTTTTAGTTTGATTTTGAGAGCTATTTTTTGTATAAGTTTCATTGTTTTTTTTGTTTCTAAGGTTACAATGATTTTGAATTTCGTTAATAGCGAAGTCATAACCTTGTTTGAAATCAAAGGATTCACTAGATTCTACTTTGAGTTATTGAAGCTTAAAAAGTTCTTGATCCTCATGAGTGAGGAAAATAGTGTTTTTTTCATCTATCCCCATTACTATATTGATGCCATCCTCATCTTCATCATTGTTTTGAGAACCTTCAGCATAGTTCTCTTGGAATGGGGGCCTAATGTTTTGATCTGGAGAGGGTTCTTTACCCTTTCCAGGATTATTATTTTTTCTGAAGTTGGGATTTCTGATTTGAGGTTGGTTATCCCATTGTGGTTTTCTCTCAATATTGTCTAGTCTTTCAACCAACCTTTCTAAAGTTTTAGAAAAAAGGTCAAATTTATCATCTGAGTTTTATGTTTCTTCTTTGATTGTGACTCTCCTTTCATTCCTTAGTCTGGCCTTTTTAGCTAGAATATTAATTTCTACACCAACAACATCTAATTGCATTTGTTCTAATGTTTCAGCATTCCTTTCTCTTAGTTAGTAAGCCATATCTGGATCAAATCCATCAGGAAACTTAAGAAATACTGAATAGGGTGAAGGTTTAAGATCAACAGGAATGGAATTATAAACACTGTTATATCCAGTGCAGTAATCCTGAACAGACTCATTAGGAGCTCTTTTTAAAGCATCAAATTCAGATAGGATTTTCAGGGGGTTCTTTTTCTTTTACCATTTATTTAAGAATGCTCTATGGAATGCAGCTAAATTGGCTATACTACCAGAAGCTAATTTTTTAAACCATTTCTTAACCTCTCCTGTTATACTTTGAGAAAACAACCTCATTTGAACATCTGATTCATCTATTTCATAGATTTCACAATAATCTGTTATTCTTATGACATGTTGTTGAGCAGTATATTGTGATTGGCCATCAAATAGTGGTATATTTTTCTGATAATCTTGGGGCATATCATGGAGGTTTTGGGGTAAAACAAGAGGAGCATACTTAGCAGCCATGGCTTGAAGTTTTGTTGAACTAGGAGGTATAATAGTAATGATAGGAGCAGTGTTGGATATGGTAGCTGATGAGATGAAAGCTGTGCTTGATGAGCTTGGAAAAGATGTTGGTATACATATGGAATTACTTGGAAATAAGGATGTAGTGCTTATAAAACTAGTGGATATAGTGGATTGAGTGAATGAGGGAAATAGTATCCTAGGCTGCAAAGACAACTTAGGAATAATTTTTTCTGTGGATGAACTTGTAGTTGTATCTAAAAATGAAGCAACAACATACAGAGTTGAATTTGCTGCTGGAATTATGTGGTGTGCAACTGAGAAACTGGAGTCTTAATGTTAGATAATAAATGTGCTAATTTAATAGCTTCATCAATGTCTTTAAGCTTTGTAACATTAATACTTTCTACTTGACTTCGAGTTTCAGATCGAACTGATTTTATTTTTGTTGCAATAATATTTTGTTTTGCTCTCACAAAAGAAGTAAAAATAGGATCTATTACAATATATTTTAAATCAGTTTCAGATTTAACTTTAAACAATGATTGTTCAAACTTGAAATCAAAATCTATATCAGTTAAGGTTACTAACTCTTCAGGTAAAGAATTAGTTCTCCTCAATGGTACTTTAGTTTCTAAATTGACAAATTGTTTTTTCCTTTTGTTTTTTCCAATCTCTTCTGGGTTATATACTATAACTGCAGGCTTAGGATCCGGGTTAGACATGGTATAGTAGGTTTTCCTAGAAGCCATAATGACTATTTATGAATACCCACAACCCTTTAAAAATAATCTTAAAGTAAAAATATAGATTACAAATCTTTCTTTAAGACTAATTTAAAAAAAAAAATGGAGATTGGTTAGTTCCCTAGTATGGTCGCCAGTATGTTAGCACCATAGTAATTTCTAAAGATTTTGGGCCTTTGGATTTTTTTAGTTTTAAGAAAACTAGGGGTAACCACAAACCTACTTTGGAAATTTAGGATCTAGCCTTCCCAAATTTAAGAGAGGGCTCTCTCTTTATGATTTAACTTTGTTTTTGTTTAATGTTTTAAGCTAGTTATGATAGTTCAATTTGGTTTTGGTTTTGGAATGTTTGGTGGGAACTAAGATTACTTGAAGACAAATTAAAGAGGGATCTACTAGTCCATTGGGCTATGGAGTCAAAATCTAGCAAGCAACACTAGAAGGCAAGGCCAAGAGGATGCTAATGTATTCAGGGCAAGGTAGATAACCCTCAGAGATTTGGATAGATTGTTTTGATGAGATGGCTTGATTCAGGATAAAGGGCAATGAATGATCCTTTGATCTGGAAAAAGAGGAAGGAGGTAGGGGTCAAACGGGACTAGGAGAAATTAAGAATTCCTAAATCCAGAAATCAGCAGAAAACATTTAAATAATTAAGTAGTTAAGACAGGGATTTCTTACACTAATCCTGAAGTAATACTCCTAATTAATCATTAAGATTGAACAACATATATGGAATTGTATGTAACTCAGAAAGGAAACAATGACAATATAGATGCAGTTTACTCTTCAAATTATCGCATGAATCCTGAATTATGAAGTCCAATTGGCTATTTTCCAGACTGCTGCTTTAAAATCAACAAATGTGAGCCTCCAACGTACCAACAAAATGTCTATAATGTTCTTAGCAATTTTATTCCACACTAAACACTTCATAAACTGAAGTATTTATAAATTTTTTTAATACAAATATCCTAGAGAGATCTAGGAATAACTCTAGGAAAATAAAAATATCTTTGCACATTAAGAGGGACAGCTGCTTAAAAACTTAGCACGCTGTCCTCTTATCTAGAAAATATAGTGCTATCTTATCTAACAAAAACTGATTGTTTGATTAGCTGTCCATGTTTGCTGGCATTTTGAAAATATCTTTGGAAGAAGACTTCATTGATACTCTTTCCACTTATACTCTTTGACCCTGTACTTTATCTCTGATATTCTTTCACGTTGTTTATTAACCATTTCACTGTTGTAAAAAGGGAAATTACTACAGTAAAAAATCAGCTGACTATTTTTTCTTTCTCTGATACACTTTAACTCTTGCCCTTCACCCTGATACTCTTTAACCTGAAAATTTGACCTCTAACTGCTGTAAAAAAAGTCTTTTCAATAGTAAAAAAAAATCAAAATCAAATGTTGTGTTATTTGTTTTCTTCTCAAGCTAATTTCTTCATTTGCACTGTCTTCCACAGTTGCTTTGTTGCTGCTATAATAAATCTATGAAGGTCTGCCATTGTTCAGCATTTGGAATCTTCATACTTTTCAATTTTTTGTAGTTCTCATCCGCTTCAGTCTACTTAGAAAAAATTGGTTTAATTACAAATAAATGTTTGATTTCATTCTGAAGGAAAAATAAATCTTCAATGTATTGAAGAACCACTTTCCCTGTTGGAGATCCCTGTGGTAATTAATTATTAATCTATTCTTTGGCATGATCTCTGATTTTCTTATCATATTATTTCTGGTCCATTGAATTTTCATTGAATACATGTATGTCTGGAATGCCTGCTTGCCTTAGCATAGTATACTTTGCTAAAAACTTGGTAATGGAAAAATTCATAGCATCACATTTTTCTTTCAAGTTATTCATCAAAGTTTTCTTTGTCAATACCTTTTTGATTTGCAATATAGCTTTTGTCCTATCTTGTATCTTCAATTCTTCAAGCTCAGTCCTATTCTTACTGTTTAAGAAGGTAATTACCCTCTGCGCTTGTGCTGGTTTATCTGCTAGCTCTTCTGTTGTCCTTTGTATTTCACCTTGAGCTGCTAAAAGGAGGTCTCTTTGTTCATATATTATCTGAATGGATGGCCATTGAAGATGTATGGCCTCAATAATGTTGGTCCATAAATGATTTCCTATGTAAGAAATCTGTGTGGTGAAATTCAAATCCTTTTGAAGGCTTTTTACTTGCTCTTCAATTCTTTTAGATTTTTGTTCATAATTGTTGGCATTAATTAATGCTGCTTTATTGGATGCCTCCATAATATAAATCTGTTTCTTCAAACTGTTAATTTCATTGGTTTTCAATGTCATTTCTTCCATTGCTTTGACAATTTTCCCTGCATCATTTTTCTGTTGCACCTGTGATGTTGAGGATTATGTTTGGGAAGTAGTAGCTAATTGTACTGACACTGCAGTTTCCAATGGCTCTTTGGGTGCTAATTTTTCTCCCAATGTAGAAGGAATAGCAGCTGTAATAATAGATATAACTGTGGGAATGGTAGAAGCATCAGTCTCCTTCACATTTTCCTTTTCTTTCATCAATATATCTAATTGACTTTCCATATCCTTAATATGTGCAGTAAGCTTTATTATCAATTGCATCATATCTTCTTTATCTATATGTTCCTGAAGTATTTCCTTGCTCTGTGGGTGCTCACTTTGAGGAAGTTTTAACTGTTTCCTCAAAGAAGCAATATCATCATTTTTCTATTTGATTAATACTTCAGCAGCTTGTATATTAGATGGGTCAACTCCTATTTGTAGAATCAAATAGTCTAAGGCCTTCGTCCTTAGATCGTTTGCATATAAGGAACCTTTATCAAGCTTCATTTGATCTTGCAGATTGATAATAGTATTTTGCAAATTGGTGACACTCATGGCCTTTGTCACCATGGTGGAATATAGCATCTCTGAACTATGTCGATGGAATTCTATCTGATCCAACTCATGTACCTTTTTAGTATCTACTTCAAATTCCATCTTTTTGTAATCAGTCATTGTTTTAGGGGCTGAATTAGTAGGCTGTAAATAGGACATAATCATTTTATTTGAAGAATAATCAAACGCTATAAGCAATCTATCCCGATTTCCTGGCTTCTGCTTGAGAAATTGAGAATAAATCTCACTTTTAATCTCCTCATTCCTTTGTTTAATCTGTTTATACATGTCCTTAATATCCAAATCTTTTTCTTCTGCTATTTGAGAAGAAGAAGTTTCCATGTTCACCTATTGCTCAATCATTTGAGTCTCTTTTCCTTTTGATGCTACTTGTTCTCTTTCAATATCTGTCAAAGTCTCCTTGATTATTGTAGTGGCCTCATCATTACTGAGCTCTGGTTCATCTTCAACCTCAATAAGTTTTTCTTTTCCTATGGAACCAAATCTTAGCCTTTTTTTGTAGATGAGATTGAACTTGGTATCTGAAGTGGTTTCTGTTGTATCAACACCCTCATCTCTGCTTATTTTGTTTGAAATATTTGGTTGTTTAGGAGTTACCACAGCAAGTGTGGTATCCTTTTTTCCTATTGGCTGTGTATTTACTATTAAATCTACCAATGTATTTTCTACCCATTATGTTTGATTGGCAAAATTTTCAACATCAGGCTTTGGATCATGTATAAAAGGAGGCAGCTCATTTTTAACCCTTATACTGTTCAAAAGACCTTGGGGGTCATAATTCCAAGGAAAACTCACTTGGAATTTCAGCTCTAATAATCTATTTTCTATTTCTTTCTCAACATCCCTGTTATTTACTATGAATGGACCAATCTGATTTTTTAGTTTGAACTGTGTCTTCTTTTTAGAGGCCATGAAATGGATAGCATCAACATTCAACACCTGTCTCAATTATTCTAGAGCAAATATTCTGATTGTCAAAAACTTAGGTAACTTATATGGAAGCAAATTGGTTCCAAAAATTCTTATTTCAGTGTGCTTCTCATATAAGTACCAATCTACCATTTTAGATTCTTTTGACAATTGTGATATTCTTTTCATCTCTTCACTAACTCTAGGTTGTTCTGATTTTTGTAACAAAATCATAGCTGGCCTAAAAAATAAATCTGTGAAATCTGTATAACTATATTCATTCCCTTATTTTCTTAACAATGATGTCCAAAATACTACTAATAGAGGCTGACCCTCTACATTCATTTTCTGCAATGTTATAGGAAAGTGATATGCCTGTGAAAATAAGAGAAAATTGAATAAATAGGAAGAATACCTAAATACCCCTTCAGTGGGTAGCTTTGTCAACTGGTGGTGTATGGAGTCAGCAATAAATCTGGCAAAATCAAAGATCACAGCAGGAGGCTCGCCAGGGGATAAAGTGGAAAAAAATCCAAGGATGGACTCATCAGTAAACTCATCAGTGAAGTATCCTAAGATGAAGGATAGCATTGAAATAACATGTCTAGAACCCTTGGGAAAAATACTGAGAGGGGGGGGTGAATCAGTATTTAGGGCTGAACAGTTTTGCTTTTCTTTCTCTTAAAACCATATGTTACAGTACTGCATCCATCATGTATGTCCAGATATCTTATTATTGTATCAGATAAGCATTTAAGCATGAACAGAAATAACAGAACAAACATAAACAACACATATGAACACCAGGATTTAAGGTGGAAACCCAATTTGGGAGAAAACCACCGTTGCTGTAATCTCAGTCTTCAATATTTATTATAGAGAAAACGTGTTACACCATTTTTTGGTCATCTAACCTATTATCATTAGATGGACCCAAGTACACCATGTAAGACCAATTTTACCCTAAGTAAAATTGCCTTCACTATGTTAAATAACTTAATAAACCACATTTATTAGGTTGTTTATGGTCTAAACAGGAAACCCCGAAAGGAAATATTAAACAAACCTATATTTGTTTGATTTTCCTCATGGAATAATTAATTAAACCATAATTTAATTATTATTCCCAGTCATGTTTAACCCAAAATCAAAAAAATTAATTAGATAAACCTTTATTTATCTTATTAATTTCTAGGAATAATTATTTAAATCTTATTTAGATAATATTCCTTGTTAAATATGACCAAATCACCCACAAATAATTAAATAAATCATTATTTATTTGATTATCTTTCAACCACCTCCTTAAATAATTAAATAAATCATTATTTATTTGATTATCTTTCAACCACTTAAAAAGATAAATAAATCATTTATTTATTTATTTTTGACTAATCGAGGGATTTGACCCAAGTCAAATACCTTTTCCCTCCAACAAATATAATAAAATATTCCATAAAAGGTGGATCTAGATTTGGTTAATGTTATTTTAATCATGCACCAAGATCTAGAATGACCCAATATTTTGTTATAAATAGGAGGGTTTTTCCTATCATTCTTCACCTTTTGTTGCCTATTAGATCACTATGGATCCATACACTTGGTCCCATTTTTCCATCATTTGTTGTGTGAGCTCCCATTGAGCTCTATTCTTTGCATTGGGTTTTCTACACCAACAAGAGAGAGAAATCTTAGATCTGAAGTGCTGAGGACTTCCAAGAACCCATCCCACTGAGGAGAATTGGATATGCCTTCTTGTTTTCCTCCCAGGTGCCCGATTAATATAAAAATTCTTTCAAAAATTGTTCTTGTCTTGTCTATTGGTATATGGAGCAAACCCTTGTTTTTACTGCTTAATGTCTTTCCATGCATAGATCTGGTTTTTGCAGCTCTTTTCTTGTTCAACTAACCGCAGATATGAAGATATTGGCAGCCACTTTTGTTGTTAGGGCTATTAGTTATGCGTAGCTAAAGTGGTCCTTTTTCGTACACTTCGACAAAGGATTCACACTAACAAATGGTGACTCCACACGGGTTTTAAATTACGACCGCTGTCGTTTTTCATATCCCTGCATATCCAGCTACTTCAGACCCTAGGGTTTCTTTTCACCTGTTTATTTTTCCTATTTTTATGTTGTTTTTCTCACATAAAACCCTAAAACATTAAAACTTTTAACTTTCATGTGTTTCTGGCCCTATTGCGCAGGTGATCGACATCAGCCGCAACTGAGACGACAACTTTTCTGAAAATCTGCCACCGAGACAACCGGAGCGGGGGGTCGCACTTTTCAGCCCAAAAACTGCGACCTGGACCTCCAGGTCGCACTTTTCTGCCCATTTTCTGCGACCTTCACTGAAAACAGGTCAGAACCTGCGACCTGCCAATTTTTCAGTGGTTTTTCTGCAATTTTCTGGGTTTTGCTGAAGCTTCTGTCAGGGTTTTCCAGCCTTTGTCTCAGCCCGCTTTGACCTAGTTGTGATCTGTTTTTACTCATCTAAGTGGGAACCTAGCCCCCTAGGGCTTTAATATCCTCCACTTTTTGTGGAAGAGTTTTAGCTGTTTCAGCCGTCTGTTTTTCAGAGTTTCAGCCTTCCCTTTTTCAAATCTGAAACCTCCTCCTCAGATCCCTTTAAATTAGCCTCTCTTCCTTTCAAATCACCTCTTGTCGTTTTGTTTGGACCTCTCTTTAGGACCTCCTCCCTCTCCTTTCCGGTTTTTGCTGATTTCCTCCCTTTTTCCAGCCACCTTACCTCTATCTCTTGGCTGTGATCTACACCTCTTTGCAGCAGCTTTTATCCTATAGATCCCTGTCCCTTTTGACCTTAGATCTATTGGCCTCTTTTCCGTGTGTTTTGCCTAGATTTTTCCCTTTTTTAGATTAGTTTTGAGAGACCCACCTTCTTGGGTTAGATAGATGCACAAGTAGCTGTTAATTTTCTGTTATTTCAGCATTATCTACTGTTCTCTGCAGATTTATTTTCAGTTACGCAGCACACTTTTTTCCTGCTCTCAAAACGGAAAGGGTTTAAAAATTAAAATTAACGCACGCCACACACTGACCCTAAGTGAAGAAGTGCCTGGTTAACACTGCCTGGCAAAGACTCTAAAATCAATTGTCACTGCACCTTTTCTTCCCTTGACCTCACTTGATTCTGTCCCTTTCTACCCTTGTCGGTTTCCTTCTTCCCGTCATCATTGCACCCCCAAGGCGCCTTTCCCGGAGACTTCTTGGCCTTCACCCTCAGTTTCTGGTCGATCGACCTGCTCCGCCCCGCCGTCGTCGAGCCAGTCCTCCTCCGATTCCGCACTCCGACTCCTCTCCTGATTCATCGGGTTCTCCTTCTCCTCCTGGTTCTCCCCCTGTCACCTTCACTATGTCTGGTCCAGGGCCTAACGCTGGTGGTGCTCCAGGCCCTAATGTCGGACCTACTACTAGCGGAACCGCCACAGGAACTACCTCGGCCATACCCTTGCTGCCATACATTGCAGGCCTCAGCCTCCCCGATTTCAATCAGTTGATCAATGACCCTATCTACCACGATGTTGGTTGGCCTGCTATGCCAACCAAGCTCCCCTCCGAAATCCCTAAGTTCGAAGGCATTGCTGGAGAAGATCCAACCAATCATGTCCGATCTTTCCACATGTGGTGTTCCTCCAATTCCATTACCGATGACTCCATTCGTCTTCGTTTGTTCCAACGCATGCTTACCGGCGAAGCTTCTAAATGGTATGTAGACCAAGCCACCTCTTCCCATAGCGCCTTTGCAACCATTGCCCAAGCCTTTTTATCTTACTTCCAGCTCCCTCTCTGATACGATACCGGTACGGAGCTCTTGACTTCCTTCAAGCAAACATCTTCAACCCGCCTTTCTACCCATGTTTAGGAATGGCGACGGAGACGCAGCTTATGTCGAGCTGCCCCCTTCAAAGATCGGATCTATATGGACTGGTTCCTTCGCTCTCTCTTAGCTCCTATTGGCAAATATGTCGCCTCCCATTCCCCTCAAACCGAAGAAGCCGCCCTCCAAATAGCCTTGAAATATGACCTGATCTACGCCCAGTCTGGTTATGTTTATACTGTCCTTCCTGACCTCCCCAGGCCCGGTGGCGCTAACGCCCTGGGGGCATCTCATTCCGCCGACGGTATCGTTGGAGCCCTTTCCCATCCGTATGCTCAACCTCCTATGGGCTACGGTCCCCCTCACGGAGGGGCCAGCACCTCTAGCATTCTTCCCCCTCCCGGCAGCATGTACCCAGGATACGGCATGCCTCCTCCTTTTGCCCAACCTCCTGCTTACCTCAATGTTTCCCAACCTAACCATTACCCTTATCTGCAGCCTGGTATGCCAGCTCCTCCAGCATATGCACTTCCACCTCCCTTGCCTCCTCAACCCCAGCAACAGCACCTACAGCCCCCTTCAGGGCAAGTATTTGCACAGCAGGGTGCGACTAATCCCCCTTCTTCTCAAAGAAGGCGGAGAGGAAATCCAAATCAATCTGCCCCTGGTACTCGTGGACCCAATCCTCAAGGTTTTGACCCTAACACTGCTAACCAGCAACAGGGCACTCAGCCCAAGCCGGACAGGCCTCTTCGTACTAACAAGCCTTGTTCGTGTTGCGGTGTTTACAGTCATTACACCCACGATTGTCCCATTTTACCACAGATGCGGTAGCTGTGGGAGTCTCAAGCCACATTGCGAGGACAACATGCCTCCCCTCATGCTCCCCCTAATGTGGCCTCTACTCAACCAGCTGTGTTTAATGATCCTTTCCCTCAGCAAGGATTCGTGGCTACCCAACCATCTGATGGGCGGGTCTCCACGCCACCTTCCATTTCTGGTTCTTCCGATTACCAGATCCTCATGATGAACTCTGATCCATTCCCAACCGTCGACCTTCACCTTCAAACTCGGTCTCGCCAGTACCCCAAGCCTCCTGCTCAGTCTGCCCTCGAGCCTCCTTCTTCAGGTTCTACAGAGCCTCTTTCGACATCCAGTGGCCCCTTACATATCCCTCAACCCAAAGTTGAGGTTCATACCAAGATTCCTAAGGGACCATTACGTCGAAATGCTGCTTCTGGTCGAGCTTCTCATTCGTATAGCATAGTAGATGATTTGGCGCAATCTCCTGCTGCCATTTCCACGCTGGAACTCCTCCAGTTGTTCCCTTCCCAAAAGAAGGCTCTGCTATCTGCCGTGGGCACTGTAGATCCTGCTGATGACCAAATGATTATTTTCGACGCCACTCAATCGGACCATCCTCCTCTTCCTGCTTCCGTCGCCTTCCAAATCCTGGGCCAAAAAACCATATCCGGAACGCCAACGTTTCCCAGTGTATAATTGATGAGGGGGCATCCACCTGCGTGATGTCAGCTTTAGTTTGGAAGCAACTCGTATCCCCTGAGCTGGCCCCTTCCACGATCACCCTTCGAGCGTGGGACGGCCACACCTCCCAGCCCATTGGCCTCTTCCATAATTGTCCTATCACCCTTGCCGGTAAGACTGTTTGCGTTGACGTCGAAGTCATCGACGCCCCGCTAGACTGCAACATTATATTGGGGCGAAGCTACACCTATGCTATGTCTGCTGTCCCATCTGCAGTTTTTCGCAAGATGTCTTTCCCTCATAATGGAAAGATAGTCACCATTGACCAGTTGACATATCATGAGCCAAAATCTTAGACCTCACCTGAGATGACCATCTCTTCTGTAGCCAACAAGCAAACCGTCGATTCCTTGACCAGTGTCTCTCCCAGCATCTACAAAGACTCCTCTTTGCTTGGAACCTTCCCTGGTCTTCCTCCTCCTCTTATCTCTGACCCCAGCTCATCGAATGTTTGCATGATGCAATCGTCTCGGGCTGCTCTCAAGCAACCTGCTTCGGCTAGTCAGCAACCTTGCCCTCCCCAACGTGCTCCTAGCCCTTCACCTGCAGTTGGTAGTCATGAGCCTCTTTATCCTCCTGGCATGGTTCCTCCAAGCCTTAGCCATTTAGGAGCAGTCCCACCTGGCCATTACCCCTCTGGTCAGATACCGTTCCTAGCTCCCCCACCAGGAGTGTACACGGTACCAGCCATGGCCACCCTTTCTCTTCCTAACTTGACCCTTGGGATTCTCGTTTGGTACCTTGATCCTCCAGTGCCCACCTTGCCTGGTTAACCCAAACCTTATATTGCTTTGACCCCAGTTCAACCGGTCCCCATGACTTCTCCTGCTGCATCAGAGCCTCAGTCACCTCAACAGGAACCACCTCCTGTTGCGACCGCTTTGGGTAAGAAGGGCAAAGCTAGCAAGGGGGCATCCAAGGACAAGGCTGCCCCAAAAAACCATGCTCCTCCTCAGCCTCCAAAGCATACCATCCAGTGTGCTTTGTGTGATGTTGTCGGTCAAGCCTCCCATACCTGTCCTGAATTGCTTCATCTCAAGCCCATGGTTAATGTCACGTTCCCTGAGTCCGCGGTCCCAGAAGCCTCTGTTCCTTCCGCAACCGCGGCCAAGAAACCCAAGACTATTCACACCAACCACTCCTGTGCTTTGTGTGATCTCCATGGCCATTACACCCATCTTTGTCCCCGCCTCAAAGACTTCCGCACCTCTATCACCGCGGTCCACCAATTCGAGGCCAAGTGCAATGAGTCCACCTCTCCCCTATTTGCGCATTCTGCTTCAGCAAAACTACCAGATATGACTGCTTCCATTGACATTCCCCCTCCTGATGTCGAGATGATGGAGCCTTCGTCCAGCATTTTTTACCTACCATCATCCATGAGAACCTCGGGGAACATTCCATCTGAATCCTCCCCTGTTGTTTCGCTTGACCTTCCTTCAGCGATCATCTTGGGCTCAACATCGGTAGATCCTTTATCTAATTACTCTTCGGTCACCCCTTCTGACGATGCGCATGTGAACCTCTCTTCTCATGATGATGATTCAGGTCACTTCACCACGTCAGGTGGTCTTTCTTCCTCCAGTCACCCCATCTTCTATCGCGATGACGACATTATGGAAAAAATCCCCACCCCTGACGTTATCTATTCCCCCTTACATCGAACCCAGGCGTTCACACCACATCCACCTTGTGGCCATTACATTGAAACCCAATGTTTGGGTAAGGGGGCACCCACATTTGAGAGACCAAGAGAAGCAATTCTCCATAACTCTCCTAGTGTATCTGGTTGTGTTGACTTTAGTACCATTATTCGTCCACATTTAGAAGAACCTCTAAAGTCCCATATCACTTCCGATCACTCTAGGGATGATACCTCTTATCGTTCCCTCCTCTTCCGTCAGCAACCCAGTCTCTTAGACATTATTGTTGACCAACCTATAGCTTTTCTAAAAGAGCATCAGTTCATTATCTCCAAATCCTCTTTTTGGGATAGTGACACCAGGTATGCCAACTCGGAAACTTAAAGTCCATTTGATCCCCATATGCAGTACCAAAAGAGATTGGTAATCCTCCATTTCCTTTCTCAAACTGCATAACCATAACAAGAACAAATGGCACACCACATCATTAAAATGTGTTTAGATTCCCTTTTTTCTAAATACATTTTGGCATGACCACACCATGCTCGGGGGCACCCATGCCCCTTAACCATAACCCTCCTCACCTCGTTTTTGGAGAGGAGGCTGTCTTACCGATCGAGTGTGAAATCCCTTCCCTTCATCTGGCTGTTGAACTTCTCCCTGACACCCAACCTCTAGAACAACGACTTATCCTGCTTGAGCGTGCCTCTGAAGACCACCGTGTTGCATTGCAAACCATAGAAATGGCCAAGAAACGCACCAAAGCTCAATATGACCGAAAATTCCAGCCTCGTCCTTTTCACGAAGGCGACCTTGTTCTAGTATATGACCAGGCCGATGATGTCCTTGGTCACGGGAAGTTCGACTCATTATGGCTAGGCCCTTACGTCATCAGTAAGGATCTTGGTAAGGGGGCATACTTTTTAGAGGACTTCGAAGGCAATCCTCTTCCTAATCCTCGCAATGCACTCTATCTTAAGAAATATTACCCTTAGCATTTCCCTTCTGAGATGCGTGTTTTATTTTCTGTTAGATAGCCAACATCTTTTTTGTACTTTCATCCTTCGCCAGGAGCTATTTTGTCCAAAAAGGGCCACTTCACATCCACTTTAAATCGAATTTCCTCACTTACGACACTTGTACTTGGGGCACCACTTCGCCTCCATACTTGACCATGTTCGTGTCGATTTGCATCATGAGTTCCCACCTTGTACTCATGTTTTCATGGTCCCCCATTGGGCCTTTACTGTGTGGCAGCACCATCGAGTCTCCCTTGTTTAGCGCATCCAAGTTGAGTCATCATCACATTCATGGAGTCTATCCCGAGTCCCTTTGTTCCCCGCCATAGCCCTCCATCCTTCATTGCTTGGTCTCTCTCTTGTGTCGCACATTCTGATCTTCAGTCCCACTGTCCCCTATCCCTTATGATATTGTGTGAGTAGCTGCCATGTCATTCATGCCCTTTATGCTCTAACAAGGCAAGTCATCCATTCGCTACTCAGTCCTTTCCATTTCCCTATCATCATTAGTGTCATTCTGTCCGTCGCTCTACTATTTTCTCTCGCGCCTTAGTTGAGGATTTCCCATTACCTCACCTGTGGAGGACCTCCTTCTGTCAACATCAGCTCATTCATTCCAGAAGCCAGGTCTATAGGGCGGTGTACCTTGGTTTCAGCTTCCATTCTTGTTCGGTGCCTCGGATTAGGCAAAGGGATCTCTCATTTCCCTTTGACTTGATTGTTTCTCCAGCTCCTTTCAGCATGACCAAGATCCGTATACTTGATGGTTCAGTGATACAACAACAGCTCTTGATGATTCCCGGGTGTGTGTGAGATGTCTCAACCCTCATGAGGGGGTGGCCCTGCAGGTAGCCCCCCACATGCCCGGATGACCTCTTCCTTGCAACCTTCGATGCAGCTCCAGATATTTGATGATGTTGGCCTTAGCCACTTGCAGCGCCTCTTTGATTTGCATGTATCAGTCAGATTTTGTGAGCCCTTCCCCATTTACAGGGGGCATTTGGGTTGTATTTCTCTCATGTACTCAGATATTATTGTACCAGTCCTGGCTGTTATCCCAGGCACAGCATGTATGTGGGATTCCTCATTGTATTTTTATCTGGCTCATGATTATGCCGGCTGTACTCTATGGTTCGGTCCCTTGTTTACTGGACACACTATTCTTTTGTACTTTTTCTTGGCGGGCATAGGTATGCCTCCCCCGTCGCCTTCAGCACAAGTACCATCTCATAAAAAGAGACTTGTTGCACCTGCGAGTCTTGTCTCCTCAGGGTCTAGTTCTTCAGCACACTATCTACCTTGCATTTCTCTCTCTGACTTCCCTTTTGTTGTTTGGTGATTGAGTTCTTACAACGTACTTCGGTCATACAATTTTCTCCTGACACTCGCACGCTAGGGGGAAATCTGTTACACCATTTTTTGGTCATCCAACCTATTATCATTAGATGGACCCAAGTACACCATGTAAGACCAATTTTACCCTAAGCAAAATTGCCTTCACTATGTTAAATAACTTAATAAACCACATTTATTAGGTTGTTTATGGTCCAAACAAGAAACCCCAAAAGGAAATATTAAACAAACCTATATTTGTTTGATTTTCCTCATGGAATAATTAATTAAACCATAATTTAATTATTATTCCCAGTCATGTTTAACCCAAAAACAAAGAAATTAATTAGATAAACCTTTATTTATTTTATTATTTTCTAGGAATAATTATTTAAATCTTATTTAGATAATATTCCTTGTTAAATATGACCAAATCACCCACAAATAATTAAATAAATTATTATTTATTTGATTATCTTTCAACCACTTCCTTAAATAATTAAATAAATCATTATTTATTTGATTATCTTCCAACCACTTCCTTAAAAAGATAAATAAATCATTTATTTATTTATTTTTGACTAATCAAGGGATTTGACCCAAGTCAAATACCCTTTTCCCTCCAACAAATATAATAAAATATTCCATAAAAGGTGGATCTAGATTTGGTTAACATTATTTTAATCATGCACCAAGATCTAGAATGACCCAATATTTTGTTATAAATAGGAGGGTTTTTCCCATCATTCTTCACCTTTTGTTGCCTATTAGATCACTCTAGATCTATACACTTGGTCCCATCTTTCCATCATTTGCTGTGTGAGCTCCCATTGAGCTCTATTCTTTGCATTGGGTTTTCTACACCAACAAGAGAGAGAAATCTTAGATCTGAAGTGCTGAGGACTTCCAAGGACCCATCCCACTGAGGAGAATTGGATACACCTTCTTGTTTTCCTCCCAGGTGCCCAATTAATATAAAAATTCTTTCAAAAATTGTTCTTGTCTTGTCTATTGGTATATGGAGTAAACCCTTGTTTTTACTGCTTAATTTCTTTCCATGCATAGATCTGGTTTTTGCAGCTCTTTTCTTGTTCAACTAACCACATATTTGAAGATATTGGCAGCCACTTTTGTTGTTAGGGCTATTAGTTATGCGTAGCTAAAGTGGTCCTTTTTCGTACACTTCGACAAAGCATTCATACTAACAAAACGTCTTACAACATATGCTGGTGCAGACTTATACCAGCACACAGGCACCCACTTGCAGAAGGATACAACCTTCTCTCATTTACCAGCCTCTCCTGGAAGGGAGCTACGACCCCCTGCTCTCGTTTACCAGCCTCTCCTGGAAGGGAGCTACAACCCCCTCACTAAAGGCTTCGACCCTCAGCACTACTGCGGACCACGTTTCATCAATATTCAAACCGGATCCAATAGCTTCCACACAACATACCTTACAGGCCACCAAATTTATTTATTTATTTTCTTTAGAGGTGCATCCTTAATTTAGCAATGTGTTACCCATTCCAAACAGATATACTTCAGAGTGAAGTATTCATTCACAACCCTTATACGTTCTTCATGATTGAACCAGGAATTAATCATCATCTGATCTAAGGATCTTGATCAATCATCATATTCACAGGTGCGCCATAGATTCATATATATCAGAGTTTTTTCATACAAATATCTCTAAAAGAGATTCGTTTATTATCGACTCTTTCGCATGCACACCCTTCTTCATGATTCTCATCACCTTATATAGTTTTCGCTTTTAATAAAACCTTGGGTCAAAACCACGAATCGCTAATGGTATTCCTTTGAAAATATTTCCAATAGTTTGGCCCTCAGAGTTTTTATTTCCTTTTAATTTCTTTATCAATTGATAAACAAATATATTTACAGTGTTTTAACCCCATATGTATAACCCTTCGGATTTTATAAATAATATCCAACGCTTGAAAATAGTTTAAAAATCAATAAAATTTTGACCCCTGGCCCACAAATGGGAGACCAATCAAATTTCGCTACGTATGTCATCATTATGTCACTACGGGGGCTCTTGCGGTACAGATGAAAATTTTTGGCTGGTGCCCCCGCAGTTAATATCCACCGTTGATCTAAGGTCAGCGCTTGATTTCCTGGTCAGTTGTGGAGGCACTTGTCTCAATATTTGGTGTGCTAGTTGTGCCCCTGCACTCAATCTCTGCCATTCATCTCAATATCCAGTGCGCTAGTTATGTCCGCGGGTATGGACCCCCATCGTTAACTGTCGTCTCCAATCGATGGTTGTTATCGCACCGCGCCGCCTCATTTGATCGGACGGATATCGCTTGGGCAACTTGCACGAGAAATAATGGGCGATGGCACATCGTACTTTTGTTATTCTTCGCGCATCTTGATTAAACTCCGGGCAAGTCCGACGCATGATCACCGTCTGATTTCCCCCTTTCAGATCGACGACGTAAAATCAATTTCGCTGGCCATCCTGGTACGGGCTTTAACGCGCGAAGGCGCATTTTAAAGGGTGGTTTTGAAATTTTTCTTGGGACACATGTTGAAAACTGAATGGAATCGCTGCCAATTCATAAATACCACCTATCGTCCAAAGGTGGTGCGAAGAAACCCACGATTTCACTCCAAACCGCCGTCACTGTTCCTCTTGATCACAGTTCCGCCTCAGCACATGGTTCCGTCAGCCTTATTATTTAAACGATTAAAACTCTGCTTCAATGTTCCTTTATATATTTGGTTTATTCATACTCTAGGTTCTATTACACAGTCAACGCCGAGACTCGTAGACTAATGAATACCACTGCATCTTTAGACGTTCCATACTTACATAGAGGTAGAGGCGTATAACTGCGAGCATTCAGGGGTTAATTTATTCAAAAAAAAATCACCGAGGTTCATATCATATATTCAACAAATATATATATAACTCCACTGTCGATCGTATTAACATTGGTTCCTCGAACAACTTACAGAACTAGAGCACCATTAATCCCATCCATTATGCAGATTCACTTCACTGTGCCGTGACTGAAGTACATACAGTAGTTATATAAATTAACACAGGGACGGAGTACATAACTGTAGAGTCAAACATTCTCGCTGTTGAAAATGGCAACAAGAAACAATGAAGGAGGCCTCCTGAAACATCTTTCCTGATCCTAGTTGGAAAGTGATCACCTAAACTAGGTGGGGGACCACACAGGTGATTTTTGTCGAAAAGTCTATTTTTATACATATGGAGCATGGTCTAGGAGTTGCGGGATGCTATTCTTGGATGATTGGTCAAGTTGGTAAAAATAGATGGACAGCTATTTTTAGACATATAGGTCGAAGTCTATTTTTAGACCGCCTGTCTAAAAATAGGTCAACCAAATATTATTAGCTCTTAACAATATTTAGACCATAAACATTATCTTATTTCGCAGCACTTCACTGAGCCGTACGTGGCACATGTACCGATGTATGAAATCACACTATTCCTAGGGTTAATGAGCTTAATGCATGTTGATTTGGGCGTAGAACTCCACAAGGTAGTTTGGTGGAGTTGATGAGACATTGGTGGAGTTGTGTTCTATTTAACTTAGTTGAACTAGTTGTATTTAGTCTAACTGACAAATACACTAGTGATGAGTGGTGTGAATTAATTATTAATTAATTCACTAATTATTAGCTCATAAATAAACTAAAGAACACATTAGTTAACTGCAATGCATGGACAGTTCAGTGGAGACCAGTGTTAGAGGTGGGTGAAAGGGTGAGTCTACTATCAGTTGTGACTATTGGCTGTGCATGAGATTTGCACACACATTGATTGAGATTTCCAATGAGGATTTTGCACATGAAGAGAGAGGGACCCAATCCTGATCTCATTCATTCAATTCATTCTCATCTTGGATTGCGCAGAGGCATGCAAACAAGGAGGATATTTGAACCCTCGGTGACTTGTTCGTATCCTAGGCTAGTTTGTGTAACTTTGGAGATAGCACCGAGTACTTGTGAGGAGTATTGTACTATGATTGTTACATGTTTCTATCATTACAATATGCGTTTGGTTGCGTATAGTTGGGGGTTTTTCACCGTATGCTTTCCCCATTACATACCGTGTCGTATGTTTGTTTGATTATTGTGTGTTTTTGTGTGCATGCATCGTTTCCTTGGGTTGATGATCAATTGTAGAAGAGGTTATGTATTATGCATGAAGATTAAATAGTGTGTAATCATGATAATCTTGGTAAATAATTCAGCAAATTATTCAAATTTCTACATGGTATCAGAAAGTACAGAGAATTGATCATCGGAGCCTATTACAAAGGACTACACCATTTCGGCATTGCAGTCCGTAAGCTGTGCTGGTGTAGCCTTCCGGATCCATTCTTTCGAAAGGTGATATATCCGTAAATGCCCTTGCCAGGGCCGATCTCTGGTACAGAAATACTGTTCTCGTCACATCCGGTAATAGTTGAGTTTAAGCTGTTGGAATTCGAATTGCAGAATTGTTTTCTTGGTGTCACAGACGAAGATGTCTTTCGTCGGATTGCGATTGGAGTATGCCTTGGAAGGCAGCTCGAATTATATTGCATGGAAATATAGGATGGAGGTAGTGTTAGATGATAATGGGTTGTTGGAGTTCATAGAGAAAGAAGTTCCAAAGCCTACTTCTACGGATGCTGCTGTGATTGAAGCTTGGCAAAAGAAGACAACAAGGTGTCGAAGGATTCTGTTGGAGGGCGTGAAGGATCACATAATATCTAGCCTGCATGGTAAAGATTCTCCATTCCTCATGTGGAAAGCTTTGACAGAATTGTTCCAGAGCAAGAGTGACCAAAGGAAGTTGGCGCTCAAGGATAAACTCACGAAAATAAAGATGGAGAAGAATGACACTATTCCGGTATACTTGACCAAGTTTGCCCACTGCAGGGATGAGCTTGGGAGTGTAGGATTTAGTGTGGATGATGAGGAGCTGGTGAGCTTGGTTCTCCTCGGGCTTCCGAAAAGTTGGCATGCATATCAGGACAGTGTCAATGGTCGGGAAAAATTTTCAGGATGGGAAAGACTGTGGTCTAATCTTGTGTAAGAGGAGATCCGGCAGAGTACCAGAGATGGATCTTCATCAAAGATATCTGATGAAGAAGACTGCACTTTGGCTGCCAAAGCAAGGAAGGGGAAGGGCAAGGAGAAGGCTTCTCAATCTGGTGTGGATGGTAAAGAGCGTGACATGTCCAAAGTGAAGTGTTTTCACTGTCACGAGCATGGGCATTACGCCACGACTTGTCCACAGAAGAAGAAGAACAAGAAGGCTACTGGAGCTGCAGCTGGTGAGGCTCTTGCCTCGCAATTTGAGCTGGACTTCTCATTGATTGCATGCATGGTGTCTAGTGCATTGGGATAGGGGTGGTATTTTGATAGTGGCGCTTCCTTTCACATGACGGGAGATGTGAATCTTTTCAATGACTTGGTGGAGAAAGATCTCCAGCTGCATGTTGAGTTGGGCGACAATGGAAGATACAATGCGACCGACATTGGTACCATAACCTTTCAAAGGGATTCAGGTAAACTCATTCTTTTACAAAATGTATTGCATGTACCAAGTTTAACAAAGAATTTTATCTCAGTCGCAATGTTAGAGGATAAAGGGTATGAAGTTGTCTATAGAGAAGGGAAAGTTTTCCTTCGGCACAAGGCAACAGGACAAGTCAAGAAGGTTGGGATTCAAGCCAAGAATCTCTACAGACTTGAAGTAGATGGGATGTCTACGGAGCTTCCTACTGTTGGGAAGTGCGAGAAAGACATGCAATTGAAGCTTGAGAGGGAGCAAGTGTTGCATGCAGGTAAGAGTAAACCTCTGGATGTGGAGTAGCCACATGATGAGGATCATGGAGTGGGAGCAACCACTCATGTAGAGAAATTTCGTGCCATATGGGCAGAGGGAGTGCATGCAGCTATACCACCGGGTGAGAGGTGGGGCGACATGCATGAGTAATCCCAAGAGGATATTTCTAGGCAGGATTCATGGAGATGGTGTGGATCTCATGAATTGAACCTAACTATGAGGTGCCCATAGCGCAGCAGTAGCATGATCAGTTGGATTGATGTAGGCAGATGAAAGTGACAGTGTTGGATACTGGAGCACGGATCAGAGTTGACAGCAAGTGCAGAGTGCATGGGTGCAAGATTTCAATAGCGTAGTGGTTCCTGATGACATGTGTGTAGCTAAGAAGAGGTAGAAGAATTTGATGATAGATACCGATCGATTTATTTTTTTGGAGCCTGGTCTTGGGCCAGAGGAGTTGCAAGAGGATGCATGGAGTTGCATGGCGCTTGTGAAGGTTGTAGGGCGAATGCATGGAGTTGCATGTCGCATGCAAAATACGCTCCTTTCGTTGAGAGGGAGAGTGTTGAATGGCAACAAGAAACAATGAAGGGAGGCCTCTCAAAACATCTTTCCCGATCCTAGTTGGAAAGTGATCACCTAAACTAGGTGGGGGACCACACAGGTGATTTTTGTCGAAAAGTCTATTTTTAGACATATGGAGCATGGTCTAGGAGTTGCGGGATGCTATTCTTGGATGATTGGTCAAGTTGGTAAAAATATATGGACAGCTATTTTTAGACATACAGGTCAAAGTCTATTTTTAGACCGCCTGTCTAAAAATAGGTCGGTCAAATATTATTAGCTCTTAATAATATTTAGACTATAAACATTATCTTATTCTCTTGCAGCACTTCAGTTTGAGCTACGGATGTGGCACATGCAGCTGAAAAAAGGAATTACACTATTCCTAGGGTTAGTTGAGCTAATTCATGGTTGACTTCAGTTAGAACTCCAGTGGCAGAGTTTGGTGGAGTTGATGAGACAGTTGGTGGAGTTGTGTTCTGTTTAACTTAGTTGAACTAGTTGTATTTAGTCTAACTGACAAATACACTAGTGATGAGTGGTGTGAATTAATTATTAATTAATTCACTAATTATTAACTCATAAATCAACTAAAGAACATATCAGTTAACTGCAATGCATGGACAGTTCAGTGGAGACCAGTGTTAGAGGTGGGTGAAAGGGTGAGTTTGCTATCAGTTGTGACTATTGGCTGTGCATGAAATTTGCACACACATTGATTGAGATTGCCAATGAGGATTGCGCAGTTAAAGAGGGAGGGATTTGAACTTGGATCTCATTCATTCAATTCATTCTCATCTTGGATTGCGCAGTAGAGGCAGGCAAACAGTGGAGGAGATTTGAACCTGTGACTTGTTTAGATCTGAGCTAGTTTGTGTGTAACTTTTGGAGATAGTACTGAGTACTTGTGAGGAGTATTGTACTATGATTGTTACATGTTCTCTATCATTATAATATACAGATAGTTGGGGGTTTTCAGTTGTATGCTTTCCCCATTAAATACTGTGTCAGATGTGTGTTTGATTATTGTGTTTATGTGCGCATGCGACTATTTTTATTTCCGCATATTGATGATCAATTGTAGAAGAGGTTATGTATTATGCATGAAGCTTAAATAGTGTGTAATCAGGATAATATCAATGAATAATTCAGCAAATTATTAAAATTTCTACACTCGCGCATGCATAGGGACAGAGTATCACCAGAACTCAATCATACACAAGATTTCCTTTATCTTCCAACAGGATGCATACATATTCCATCTTCAATTCTGCTATAACCTCTTTGTCCCTATTTCCTTGACTGATACTGCAGCTCTGTAGCTCAAACTGTAGATGCATTCTTTCTGTTCTTCTCTGCTACATTTATATGACAATTCCTTTTCCATATCCTTTGCCATCAATGACAATATTTCCAACAACCTCCCCCTTTGGCATTAATGGCAATATTCTTTCGCTGATTGTCTTATAGAAGCCCTTTGTTGCTTTTCCTCCCCCTTTGACATGAATGGAAAAGGGTTTACATCACCATGCTCCCCCTGAGATCATGCTGCATCTGCATAATATAGCAAGATGACTTATGAAGGCAAACAACGCATCCTTTTCATATGACCAATGCTCCCTCTTAGCCTGTGCATTTAGAGATGTCCACCAGCACCTCAAACCAATTTAGTCTTCTGTAATTAAGTAGACCGGATCCTCCACATGGCAGAGACTACTCCCAGTTTCTGTCTGAGATATTCAAACGCTTCCCTGGGTAGAGGTTTGGTAAATATATCAGCAACTTTTTCTTTGGAGGAAACATACTCCAATTTTACCTTTTGCTCAAGCACTTGTTCTCGTAAGAAATGATATTTGAAGGGAATGTGCTTGGTCTTGGAATGCATAACAGGATTCTTTGAGATACTGATGGCACTTGTGTTATCACACATAATGGAGATAGGTGGTGAACATTTGATTTGAAAATCTTGTAGGGTTTGCATCATCCAAAGAAGTTGAGTGAAACATGATGTTGCAGCCACATATTCTGCTTCTGCTATAGATAAGGCAATGGAGCTTTGTTTCTTGCTGAACCAAGATACTAACCGGGGCCCCATATAGAATGCACCACCACTAGTGCTTTTCCGATCATCAATACTTCCAGCCCAATCTGCATCAGTGTATGCATGAAGAGTAAGATCAACATTCTTTGGATACCATAGTCCAAAATCTTGAGTTCCTTGTAGATATTTGAATATTATTTTTACAGCCTGAAGATGAGACTCTCTTGGATTGGCTTGAAATCGTCCGACAATCCCAACTGCATGCATAATGTCTGGTCTTGTCCCAGTGAGATAAAGTAGACTTCCTATCATAGATCTGTATTCTGGTTGATTCACCGTGGGAGAATCATCACTAGAACTGAGATTACATCTGGTTATCATTGGTGTACTTACAGGTTTGCAATATTCCATGCCATACTTCTTTAGGATTTGCTTAAGGTATTTTTCTTGTGATAAGAAAATGCCATCTGTTGCTTGTTGCACTTGCAATCCAAGAAAGAATGTTAGTTCCCCAAGTAAAGACATTTCAAATTCTTGCTGCATATCAGAAGCAAACTTCTAACTCATAGATTCGTCATTACTTCCAAAAATGATATCATCAACATATACAACCACAATTAATAGTTTGTCATTTTCAGTTTTTGTGTATAAGTTGCTATCAGCAGAACCTTTTGAGAATCCTTGTTGATGAAGATATTTGTCAAGACGATAGTACCATGCCCTTGGAGCTTGTTTAAGACCATATAGATCCTTTTTAAGTCTACAAACAAGTTTTTCATCATTTCCCAATATGAATCCTTCTGGTTGTTCTATATAGACTTCTTCTTCTAGATCACCATTGAGAAAAGCAGATTTAACATCCATTTGATAGACTTTGATTTGTTGGAAGCTTGAAAAGGCAAGAAACATTCTTATGGCTTCAAGTCTGGCTACAGGAGCAAAGGTTTCTTCAAATTCTATACCTTCTTGTTGAGCATACCCTTTTCACACAAGTCTAGCTTTATTTCTTATAACATCCCCATTCTCATTTAACTTGTTTTTTAATATCCATTTAGTTCCAATGACATTTTTGTCATGAGGCCTTGGTACTAACTCCCAAGTGTGATTCTTTTCAATTTGATCAAGCTCTTCATTCATGGCTTGAATCCAACATTCATCTTTGCTAGCTTGACTGACACTGTGAGGTTCAATAGTGGACATAAATGCCAGATTGCTAGAAGATCCCACAAGAGTCCTTCTTGTTTGTACACCTGATTGCTTTTCTCCCAAAATTTGAGATTTTGGATGATTCTTTTGAACATATCTAGATGGAGCCTTTTCAGAAAACTCCTCTTCAGGTTCTTCACTGGGTGCATTGTTTGTATCATTATTGTTTGATGTAGAAGGATATGTGTCCTCCTCATTTTCATCTGTTGTTTGCTTTTCTTCTTTTGGGGCTGCAGGAGACTCATCAATAACAACATCAATACATTCAACAATCTTTCGAAGTCTTTTATTGTAACATTTATATGCCTTACTCCTAGAGGAGTAACCAAGAAATATTCCCTCATCTGCTCTGGGTTCAAACTTGCCAAGTTTTTCATCATTATTCTTGATAAAGCATTTTCTCCCAAAAATTCTAAAATGCTTTATAGTGGGAGGATTACCATACCAGGGTTCATATGGAGTTTTATCACTATTTACATGAACATGTGATTTGTTGAGAATGTTTGCTGTTGTATGTGCTGCTTCTCCCCAAAATGTGTCAGGTGTTCCGGAATCATCAAGCATAGCTCTAGCCATTTGTTGAATTGTTCTGTTCATTCTTTCTGCAACACCATTCTGTTGTGGAGTGCCAGCTACAAAGAATTGTCTTTTTATGCCATGTTGTTCACAGAATTCAAGAAATTCTTTGGATGTATATTCTCCTCCTCGATCAGATCTGAGACACTTGATTTTTAATTCTAATTCATTCTCAACTAGTGCTTTGAAGATCTGAAATTTCTCAAATGCTTCATCTTTGTGTTTAAGCAGCCCAATCCAACACATTCTAGAGAAATCATCAATGAATAAGATATAGTATTCTTCACCACGGGGTGACTTTTTCCTCAGAGGTCCACATATGTCAGTATGAATGAGTTCAAGAGGCTTACTTGATGATCCTTCCTTGGCATTGAATTGTACCCTAGTTTGCTTACCGAATTGGCAAGATTTGCATATGATATTTTCAGGTAGAGTAATATTGGGAAGATCACGAACAGCTTTAAGTCTGCTTGATTTGTTGATTTGAGAGAAGCTCAGATGCCCCAACCTTCTATTCCATAGCCAATTTTTTGAAGATTTACTCAAATAACATTGTTCTTTGGAGTTCTTTTTCCTTTTATAATTGCTTTACCTGTATCAAGATCACGTACCACACATTCTTTTGAACTAAAGACAACTTCAGTTCCTTGATCACACATTTGACTTACAATTAACAAGTTATGATTTAATCCATCCACATACATGAATTCATTAGCTTTCACCTTATCTTTTAGGAAAACAGACCCTTTTCATTTAATGACCGCAGGAGTATCATTTCCAAATGTAACATTCTTCTCCTTTTCTAGAGCACTATATGCAAGAAGTTTTTCTTTATCACCTGTCATGTGTCTTGAGCATCCACTATCAATGTACCATTGGTTTTCTTCATCTTCTGCAAATAACGCTATGCCACAATTTTCAACCTGTAACTCCTTCTTTTTCCATACTTTGGAGCTTGAAGGAACATGTTCTTTTGGCTGAACTTTGCTCCTACATTCAGATTCTTCATGGAAAAATTTATTGCAATAAGTGCATTCAACTTCATTTTGAAGAGGAGAAAAGTTGTTATAAGTATTCTTATTTTCTTCAATATCAATCCTTTTCTTTCTTGCTTCTCTTGTCATAATAGTTTTATATGCTACACATTGAACAGCTTTATGACCAAAATTGTGACATGAGAAACATTGTCCATTGAAGAAGAAATTTTTGCGATCATAAGATCTTCTATATGAATTTATTTGTTGATTGGTGTTTCTTTGAAATACATTCCTGTTAGTGTTCCTTGAATTGAAATGATCATGCTTTACGTGTAAAGATTCTTTATTCCCTCGCTGAGTGGCAGCATGTTGTAAACTAGCTGTAACTGCTTTTAGATAATTTGGTGTTGAAGCCTGAGAAGCTTCTCCGATATATCCAAGACCTATCTTTATAAGAGGAGAAAGTTGTACCTTGATAATCTCATCTAAGGTTTCAGACCCTTTAGCAAATATAAGATTCAGAGTCTTTACTTTCTCAAGTTCTTTTCTTAGATCTACTACTTCACACTCTAATTTCTCATTGTGTTCTCTTTATCTTCAAGCTGATTTTTCAGAGTTTCTATGATTATTTTTCTCTCTTCTAAGCAAATTTTGAGTTTATTGTTTTCATTAAGAAAATCACTGTCTTATAGAGCATCCAAAAAGGTATCCTTTTCTTCTCTAGATTCTTTTTCGAATGCCATGAGAAGTCTAAGATCTTGTTCACATTCTTCCTCACTATCAGATAACCCATCACTATCTTCATGAGTATAGTAACTCTTTCTAGTGCTGAAACGATTCTTATTCCTTTTTGCTACTTCCTTTCCCTTTTTATGTGTTTCTTTATAAGGACACTTAGCAGCATAATGACCAACTCTTCCACAATCAAAACATTTAAAAGGAAGCTTACCTCTGAACCGTCCTGTGCCAAGTTGAAGTTTCTTTACAAAGTTTATCTCATCTTCTTCTGAGATATATCCTGATCCTTCTCGTTTTTGTACTTCCTTCCCTTTTGTAGAGGTTCTAAAGACTGCTTCTTTGAATTCTGATGGTCCTCCTCTTCTCATTTCATATGCAGTTAGTATGCCATGAAGTTGCACCACAGTAAGATTTTGAAGATCCTGCTTTTCTTCAAGAGCAGAGGCCTTTGACTCAAATTTTGTTGTTAGTGATCTTAAGACTTTCTCAACCAAGGTAGATTCAGTTATTGTTTCTCCCAGATTTCTCATACGATTTACAATATCATCAAGACGTAAAAAAAAATTGGCAATGCTCTCCTCATTATCCATTTTTAGATTCTCATATTGAATTCTGAGAGTTTGGAGTTTAGCACTTTTTACCTTTGCATCACTTTCATAACTTAGAATGATTTTGTCCCATATTGTTTTGGCTGTATTCAACCACATGACTTTGACGAATTCTGATTCAGTTAGACTTCCCAATAGAGCATTGACTGCCTTTGCATTTGTTTCATAATTATTTCTTTCCGTTGGATCTGTTGGTACTGCAGCTGGATATTGATATCCTTGTTCAACAATTTCCCATACCTCTGCTCCCAGAGACTGAAGATAGGATCTCATCCTTGTTTTCCAGAAGATTAAATTGTTTCCATTAAAGAGCGGAGGCCTGATAGATGCTATTCCATCTTGATTGCTCATCTTGCTTGATCTTCCTTCTAGCGACTAAGCTTTTTCAGAAGGACCTGCTCTGATACCAATTGTTGGGAAAAATACTGAGAGGGGGGGGGGGTGAATCAGTATTTAGGGCTGAACAATTTTTCTTTTCTTTCTCTTAAAACCATATGTTACCGTACTGCATCCATCATGTATGTCCAGATATCTTATTATTGTATCAGATAAGCATTTAAGCATGAATAGAAATAACAAAACAAACATAAACAACACATATGAACACCAGGATTTAAGGTGGAAACCCAATTCGGTAGAAAACCGCCATTGCTATAATCTCAGTCTTCAATATTTATTATAGAGAAAACGTCTTACAATATATGTTGGTGCAGACTTATACCAGCACGCAGGCACCCACCTGCAGAAGGCTACAACCTTCTCTCGTTTACCAACCTCTCCTGGAAGGGAGCTACGACCACCTGCTCTCGTTTACCAGCCTCTCCTGGAAGGGAGCTACAACCCCCTCACTGAAGGCTTCGACCCTCAGCACTAATGCGGACCATCTTTCATCAATATTTAAACCGGATCCAATAGCTTCCACACAACATACCTTGAAGGCCACCAAATTTATTTATTTATTTTCTTCAGAGGTGAATCCTTAATTTAGCAATCTGTTACCCATTCCAAACAGATATACTTCAGAGTGAAGTATTCATTCACAACCCTTATATGTTCTTCATGATTGAACCAGGAATTAATCATTATCTGATCTAAGGATCTTGATCAATCATCATATTCACATGTGCGCCATAGATTCAGATATATCATAGTTTATTCATACATATATCTCTAAAAGAGATTCATTTATTATCGACCCTTTCGCACGCACACCCTTCTTCATGATTCTCATCACCTTATATAGTTTTCGCTTTTAATAAAACCTTGGGTCAAAACCACGAATCACTAATGGTATTCCTTTGACAATATTTCCAATAGTTTGGCCCTCGGGGTTTTTATTTCCTATTAATTTATTTATCAATTGATAAACAAATATATTTACAACGTTTTAACCCCATATGTTTAACCCTACAGATTTTATAAATAATATCCAACGCTTGCAAATAGTTTAAAAATCAATAAAATTTTGACCCCTGGCCCACAAATGGGAGACCAATCAAATTTCGCTGCATATGTCATCATTACGTCATTGCGGGGGCTCTTGCGGTACGGATGAAAATTTTTGGCTGGTGCCCCCGCACTTAATATCCACCGTTGATCTAAGGTCAGCGCTTGATTTCCTGGTCAGCTGTGGAGGCACTTGTCTCGATATCTGGTGTGCTAGTTGTGCCCCCGCACTCAATCTCTGCCATTCATCTCGATATCCGGTGCGCTAGTTATGTCTGCGGGTATGGGCCCCCATCGTTAACTGTCGTCTCCAATCCATGGTTGTTATTGCATCACGCCGCTTCATTTGATCAGAAGGATATCGCTTGGGCAACTTGCACGAGAAATAACGCGCGATGGCGCGTCGTACTTGTGTTATTCTTCGCGCATCTTGATTAAACTCCGGGCAAGTCCGATGCACGATCACCGTCTGATTTCCCCCTTTCAGATCGATGGTGCAAAAGCAATTTCGCTGGCCGTCCTGGTACGGGCTTTAACGCGCGAAGGCGCATTTTAAAGGGTGGTTTTGAAATTTCGCTTGGGACACGTGTTGAAAACTGAATGGAATTGCTGCCAATTCGTAAATACCACCTATCGTCGAAAGGTGGTGCGAAGAAACCCACGATTTCACTCCAAACCGCCGTCATTGTTCCTCTTGATCACGGTTCCGCCTCAGCACATGGTTCCGTTAGCCTTATTATTTAAACGATTAAAACTCCGCTTCAATGTTCCTTTATATATTCGGTTTATTCATACTCCAGGTTCTATTACACTGTCAACGCCGAGACTCGTAGACTAATCAATACCACTGCATCTTTAGACCTTCCATACTTACACAGAGGTAGAGGCATATAACTACGAGCATTCAGGGGCTAATTTATTCAAAAAAAAATCACCGAGGTTCATATCATATATTCAACGAATATATATATAACTCCACTGTCGATCGTATTAACATTGGTTCCTCGAAAAAATTACAGAACCAAAGCACCATTAATCCCATCCATTATGCAGATTCACTTGACTGTGCCGTGACTGAAGTACATAAAGTAGTTATATAAATTAACACAGGGACAGAGTACATAACTATAGAGTCAAACATTCTCGCGCATGCACAGGGACAGAGTATCACCAGAACTCAATCATATATAGAATTTCCTTTTATCTTCCAACAGGATGCATACATATTCCATCTTCAATTCTGCTATAACCTCTTTGTCCCTGTTTCCTTGACTGATACTGCAGCTCTGTAGCTCAAACTGTAGATGCATTCTTTCTATTCTTCTCTGCTACATTTAGATGACAATTCCTTTGCCATATCCTTTGCCATCAATGACAATATTTCCAACACTGGGAACTTAGAAGTGGAAAAATGAGGATTCAATTTTGGGATATCCACATGATTAGGCATGAAGTTATAAGAAATCATGAATCTTTTAGGGAAGTCTAACCCTAAATATAATTTTTTTAATGCTTCTATGGATAATGGGACTTCTCTAGAGTCGAATTGTAATTGCAACATTTCATTGATTGACTCTGCAGTGTTAGAAAACATGATTTCCCTATCATTATTCAAAATGGATCTTTGATCTGGGACATAGTACTTCTGGAACAGACTTACCAAATCCTAAATAGGGTGTGGTACTGGGACTATATATTTAGGTAAGTTTGTATCCCAAAGAGGCATTTCTTCTTTTTCTAAAAACTTCTCATAACACCAATTTTGTACTTCTAATAGATTGAATTCTACTAGAGGGTCTACAATTTTGTCATATACATTAACAAAAGGGATAACTTCTTCATTGGACACTGGAGGTTGAAGAGGATTTACAGTCACAATAGCCTCAGCAGTGATAGCAGGAGTAGAATTTGGGGTTTTTAATGCTTCAAACCTGGGAGGTTTGGATCCTCCAGACTTAACAGGCTTGGATCCTCCAGCCTTGGGTGTAATTTTATTTTTTGTCATTTTGAGGTAACTACAACAAGATTAGACTGTTTTCTATAGTTTTTTTCCTTCAAAAAAGGGTAATTGAGCAATTTTATGGGTAAGAATGATAGAAATGGGCAATCTATTGCTCAATTAGGATTTTTAGGACACAGGAAATAGCTTAAGATAAAAAACGCAGGTTTTCTGAATATTTAGGACTATAAAAGGCGTTGTAAGGTTTTCAATGGGTTTTAAAACCTTTCTTAGCCGTGGAATTTGTCTTCAAAGGGTCTGGACTGTGAAATTGGCTTAGAAATGAGGTTTTTAGCCAATGGGAATTTTTGGAAAAAAATGGTGAGGGTTCGCCCTGTTTTTTCAAGTTTCTAGACAAAACTGATGGGCAAATTATCTCTTTTATTCTTAGCTGGTTCAAATGGCAATTCAACTTCTAAATTTGTAGGTTAAATTTAGGAAAATACTTGATTTACAAGTATGTTGATAGCTTTGAGAAGGGTTTCGGCAACTCTGGTGGTTCTTGCAACGCTGGTGGAGAGGAATGGATTCAAATGTTCTTCAAACAGTAGAGAAGTGGTTGAAATTGGGTTTAAAACAGGAAATCAGGGCTTTCTCTAGTTAAATTTCAACAATTTTTGAGCAAATGCAGTCGGGGGGGATTTTTTAACAGTCAGGAACGCGCACAATAACATTGATAAAACATATAACAAAGCCTTTAACTTTATTATAAATCATTAAAATACTGCAATAAATGCAGGTCAACCTTATTGGCGGGAGTAGTTTTTCTTTTATGAACGCAGAAAACCATCAGTGGTTTTCGCGTTGGGTTGGGGTGGTAAATGGTTTCGTCTAAAACGAATGCAATAGTATTAGGAAATGACACGTCGCAGGAGGAGGTAAGGAGAAAACTGCCCATTTCGTGCTCATTTGGGATTTTGGTGGTTGATTAGTTTGGGAGCGCGAAAATGAACGTCCACCGTTAGATCTGTAAAGAGAAAGCGAACGGTTGGGATGTGATTTGAAAGTTGCGGTCAAATGAACATGTGGGACTCGGTAGCTTTATGTGGGGTGGCAGTGAAATAAAAATTTTATGAATTTATAACCAAAGTTTATTCAAAAGGTAAAGAATTGTATATGGTTTACAGAGGGCTTGAATGAGTGGGTTATAAATATCAAAGGTTTATATTATGGTGAAATGCACGTGAGGTGGGTTATATTAACCAAGGGTTTAATATGGGTTACTATGATATAAAATGTGAGGTTTTATTCATGAATGGTATTAAGTAATTATAAAGGCATGAATGATCAACCTTTATAAAACTTAGGTTAAAATAATATAATGGGGGAAATATTTTTCGCTTTAGACATATACAAACATGCCTAAAGTGCTTTTGTGTTTTTATTTTTATTATATAGTTATAGACTATGGAAATGTCTACCACTATAGAGGGAGGATATTTACATATGGTTAGTTTTATGCCAAAGGGGGTGTAATTGGGGGTTTTCATTTAGACATGTGGGTAATTAACTTTGGAAAAAAGCTTATATTAGTGGGTTTTTTGGGAATATTTAAATACAAGGAGTTATATTAATAGGATAAAGTATTTTATAAGGAATTAATAACTAAGTTAGGAATTAATATGACATAGGACAATGAAAACACCAAAACATATTTATATAACTAAGTAAAGTGATAATGTGAAAAGTAAAACTTTATCATTTGATACTTTGACCACTTTGACCTAGAATATAATATTTTTGGAGGGCTTTTATGTTTTTAAGAATGAAGGAAATTAATCAAAAGGGGATTTTATTTTTCATTAAGTAAAAGGTCTTTACTTATGAATTTTGAAATGTAAATGGATGAATGTAGTGTCAGTGATGACAATTAGGGATTAGGAATTCAACACTTTTTAACTTAATAGTCATTGAGCCTTGGGTCCGGTCCCAACAGAAGTCAGAGAAATGCTCTGAGCCTCTTTGACTGAAAGTCTAGAATGCAGAATAGCTATAGGGGAGGGGAAATTAGTGATTTTTTCCTGGTGAAAAGTATTTACATGATTCTCCCACTTCTTTCTACCTACCCAAATTTTAATCTAACATTTTTTCTTCCATTTTGCAGGTGCATTTGAGCTAGAAACCTTGAAAATTTTATTCTTTTGACAGCAATAAAAACTATCTAAATCTACCTTATATCATCCGAGGGCTCAGATTAAAATGATGAACTCCTCTTTATTCTCTACCTATCTAGTAATTAGTCAGGATTAAACTGTCTGACTAATCTTTATTCACTATCTACAACAACAAAATTGAAACATGACAAGTCAAGATTAAGCAGTTTAACTCATCATGGATTATGGCATTTATTGACACTCTGCCATAATCATCAGTAAAAAGTAAAAAGTAGTGGCATTTGGACTTGCACACTTTCATGTTTTATTGATTTTTTCTTTGGGGTATATTATTTTTTCAAAGTCCTTTGATTTTCTTTTAGGACTTTTACCCTCTTTTTTCTTTTCTATTTTTTATTTTTTATAAATATGGGAAAACAACTTGCAGAAAGGAAAGTATGTACATATTTACCAGACTATCATAAGCCAATTCCAAATTATGAATCCTATACTTATAGGACCCTAACATAACCCTTTTCCAGATTGAGATGGATTATTTACGAAAAAGGAATACCTTGGTTAAACATGACCATATAGGTTCTCTCAGATATTATTTTATACTTTTTCGAGTCTGAGTGACAAATTTACAAAAAATTACTTACGGAGTTTTCTTTTGTCCTATTTTTTAGACTCTCTAAAAATGAAAAAGGACCGGGCTATCACTATCGTTAAGCTCGTTAAAACATAAAAGAGTGACGAACTTGTCGATCATGGCAAGAATCAAGTTTCAATCATCGCTAGACTCGTTAAATTATTAAATAGCGATACTTTATTCGCCCGAAGGGTTGAATTGTAGATCAAGAAAATGTTATCCTCCTCAAGCTTGTTAAAAATAAAGAAGTACTGGTTGACAAATAACAGGGGAAAATTTGGGAAAAATGAGCAAGAATTTCTTTATGGTAGCAAGTCACTCTTGAACATGACACTTCTTTCACTCCATGTCTGTGACTGTTTGGGTTAGGTAATCAGCTTGATAGTTCATTCACACCTATGGTTCATCATACCTTGACTTTGGTTTTAGGTCAATGATGCCAACTCATCACAGTGTCACCGATATGTTCAAGAGAAGTCATCCAGTGATTAAAAACTCATCCTTCTGCAATAATCATAAACCTTCATTCTCATGACCGTCATACCTGAAAATTGCTATATCAAGTCATACCCTTGTCTCCGAAATCAGTAACTCCAGTTTTGCAATAAGGTGACTTCTTGTCGATGAAAAATCAATATCCAGGAAGTTCACTTAGAAACATCATATTCCAGTACCATGAGGCTTGTTACAGCATCGAAAAGATCCTCACTTTTGGACCTTTGACCGAAATATTTTGTTTGTCGTTCAACATCAAATCATCTATTCACACCCTACGAAATGTACTGCAATACCTTGAGGTCCATTAACATTAATGGTGGTTCTCTCGTGTTTGTTAACAACACACATCATTGGCTGGTAACCAAGCGATGTCTTTCCATGTTCAACTACAAATCATATATTTGCATGGCTATACTTGTACCCGAATGATCGAGTGAATGAGATAAGAAGACCCCAGATCTAGTTTCATCCATCCGGGCTGCGATTTTAGGATTTTTGTACACATCATCTGTAAGGTGACCTTACATACATATTTTCATCCAAACATGGGCCTATATCTATAGGCATGTCTGCATTTGGGCAACATTCCAATGAAGACAACTTTCTGAATTATGTACATGTTATTAGATTGTTTTATGTGCTAAATATGGGAATGCCTACCCTCAGCAATTATGATCAAAGAGGATATATCATGATGTAATGTATTGTAAGATTGATGTAGGTGACCACTCCGCTTCATCTCCAGCCCATCATAGTGTAAAGCATCTCAATCAAATGGTTTTCTTATTTGGATCTCATGCTTTAGGGGGCAATTGTTATAGATCAATTTGGGATCCATTCCCAATGACCTGGTTAAATGGAAATCATCTCTAGGACCAATGATCAACAGTCTATCATTCCCTATCATTTCAATTTCTATATGCCCTAAGACAAGAACAAGACAAATCAAGCAAGACTTTCATCAAGCAAAGGTTTCCAAGGTTTGAAGCTCATTATACAGCATATGAGAGCTCACCAACGCAGGCTCTAAGGGGCCTAAGTGCGTTGCATATGTAGGTAGCCCCATGAAAGGCTGCTCTGAAAAGAACTTCTCGACATTCACAGGTGTGTTGGTGACATTGGGAGTGAAATTCTCATTGTTCCAAAATCTCCACTTGGTCAGTGCCTTCTAGAAGAGTTCACATGTGTCAAGCTTCAGATCCAAGTGTCCATTTGACATCTACATGATTGGAAACATGTCTTTCCTATTATTGGAAAGTCATTAATTGAAAAACAACCTTCAGTTCATATATAAATTGAGCACAGATTTGAGTGCTTGAGAAGGAAGAATTTGAGAAGAGAAATGCTGGAGAATTTTCAATTGAGAACTAGATTTGTATAGCTACTGCTGGAGAGATTTATATTGTGATGAGGCTTGGGAAAATTGCTGGAAGGGTCACTTAAAATGAGTCACTTGGTTGTAACCTCTCCTTCTATCATCAATAAAGAATACTGCTTATTTTTCCCTATATGCATCTTTATTGGCTTTGATTTTCCATATTGAAAGATCTTACTTGATGTATATGGTTTATGCTTTACTGATTTAGCAAAATAATTTGAATAAATATCTATATTATTGCATCTTCTACTGTTTCAGTGTTCTTTCTTGCAGGAAGCATTCTGCACAAACCGCTTGAATATGAAGCTGCAACGAAAGCGACAGAAGGAGCCATTTAGAAGTGCTTGGATCACAAGTAACCTTCTAATTCTTTCTTTGTGTCTGTTCTTAGTTAGGAGAAAAAGTCATATAGTCTTTCACCTGTTGTTCTAGACTAGCACCTATCTAGGGAAGCGTGATTTATCCATAATTTACAATTTTGGCCAAAAAATTGGTGTATGACTCTTAAAGGATTCCACTCTCATGGGAACCTTTTCATTACTGCTGCCTGCGACATCGACAGAAATTGCAAGTATAGAGAACTGTTACATGATCTCTTCCACTCCATCTGGCTTAAGGAAGAGTATGGATGATTCTGAAATTTTTACGTTGGATGATTTTCTGCCACCCAGCCCTATTAAGTTGGCATAGCAATCAATCTATCTCGCTTGGTTGGAAAATCCAAAATCAGCGTCGCCGGTTGTTTGGGTTGATCGTTACTTAGATTTGGTACTCCTTCTGATCCTTTTTTCTCAAATTTCTTGACAGATGAGAATATTTTGGAAGCCATGATGTCAGAAGGAGAACCATGGGAAGATTATCATCATCGTTCCCATCTTCCTGATTATTTTTGGGTCGGAAACAAGGTACATTTTCACCCTACCTTTACCTCGAATTATCATACACTTTTAGGAATTTTTCCTCATCTTAACTGTAAAGGAAAGGGGGATTTACGTAAAATCAGGACAATTGGACTAACGATAAAAAGAATGTTTAAGCGACAAGAATTTCACTTATTGCATCTTTATTCATAGGACAACAAAGCAACTAAATCGACGATGACCAAAATACAGCTGACAGACAAAGATTCACGAAATCACAATGACCCACGGGGACTGGCAGAAGACGGAAAGATAGATCCTCATCCATATTAATCACATTTAAAAAGGCCGAAGATGAATGAAAAGGGGGAGGCTTAATGGGAATTCTCTTCTGTAATAAGCATATCAGGACAGAACTGTCCAATTGTATTCATGTCTTAACCTTTGATTTAATAAATAATTTTGGTATTTCGAATAGTCATTTCCTAAGCTCTCTATCATGTTAGACTTCTGGTGGTTTGGGCCCAGCCCTGGGATTTTCTACGCTAATCTCTGTGTTGTACGTTAATTACGAAATTTATGTTTAGTTATATGATGCATTCTATGATATATCTTTCTACTTGTTAAATTTTAAGGCCATGATGTCGCAGTTTCCTATGCTATTAAGATATTTTATCGTTCTGTTGGGTGTGGAGCCTGATTATCTTGTTTATTTTGTATCACAGCATTGGACCCCTATACCTTAAAAAGGGGCAGCAACGCCACCCATAATTAATCGTTGTCGTGGGGGGTCCAGGGGGGGCGGTAGCGCTTTTCGGAGCCCCCCCCCCTGGCGGGGGGTTTCAGGGGCAGTGCCCTCGAAGCTAAAAACATATGTAAAATTTCCTTGTAAAAGTATAGCAATTTCTAGTCAATCTAGGCCGTTCATAGGCAGATGATCTGACGGTAGAAGTTATGTTTAGTTTATGGTTTTTTGCCCTAGAAGGTAACCCCCTTGTATATATGAGGGTATTGTATTGCAGATGTGTATTATGTGTGTATTCTCAGGGCGAGAAACAGATAGGGAGACTGTGAGAGAGAACAGAGGATATTATAGCGGATCTGTTGTAGGTTTTGTCTCTTCAATTTTTGCTGGATAATAGAAAGGAAGGACTGGTTGTTCGGGGTGGACGTAGCCCAAACTGGGTGAACCACGTATATCTGTGTCTCTCTGGCTTTATTTGTTTTGTGTGCTTGTATTTTTCTCATATTTTATGTGTTGCATTGCTCCATAATATATAATTTTCTAACAATTGGTATCAGAGCCGAAGGTCTATTTGGCTGATAAACTCACAGGAAAGAAGGGTTCCTGGTTCGAGTGGGAGCAATGGCGGAACATGGTAAATTTAGGGTCGAGAAATTTAACGGCCAAAACTTCCCGTTGTGGAAGATGCAGATGGAAGATTATCTGTATCAGAAAGATATGTACCTACCATTGAGCGGAAAAACAAAGAAGCCGACAGCCATGACAGACGCGGAATGGAACATTATCGATAGAAAGGCACTCGGAACAGTACGGTTATGCCTTGCGGCGTCAGTCACCTTCAATGAGGGTTTGATGCAGACGTTGGTGAAACTATATGAAAAACCCTCAGCCTCAAACAAGGCATTTCTTATGAAACGATTATTTAATATGAAGATTTCGGAAGGTGGATCTGTTGCAGACCATTTAAATGATTTTAATACAGTTACCAATTAGTTAAGTTCTGTAGGGGTAAACTTTGATGATGAAGTTAGGGCTCTTTTATTTCTGTGCTCATTGCAAGAAAGCTGGAACGGTTTAGTTATGGCCATTAGTAACCTATCTCTGGATCTAGTACTTTAAAGTTTGATGATGTTGTCGGTGCTATCCTTAGTGAGGAAATGCGATGGAAAAGCTACAGCGAGACATCAGGTAATGCTTTGAGTGCAGAGTCTAGGGGAAGAAGAATGGAAAGAGGAAAGAGCTCGGGATATCGCAGTAAATCAAGGAAAGGCGGATCCAAGTCCAGATCGGGGATAGTGTGCTGGAATTGCGGAAAGAAAGGACACCTAAAGAAAGACTGTAGATCTCGGAAGGGAAAAGAAGGAGACACACAGCAAGAAAACAATCATGAAGCAAATGTGATAGGTGATGTGTTACAAGATGCTTTGATTCTTTCTTTCGAAAATGTTACCGATTCTTGGGTTGTAGATTCAGGGGCTTCATTCCATGCCACACCTGATAAGAAATATTTTCATGACTATGTTCAAGGAGATTTTGGACAAGTTCATTTGGGTGATGATAAACCCTATAAAATTGTTGGAATGGGTAAAGTTCTTGTAAAACAACGGAATGGAAACCAATGGCTACTAAAGGAGGTAAGGCATGTTCCAGATCTGAAGAAAAATCTGATTTCAATAGGACAGTTAGGCAGTGAAGGTTGTGTGACAACTTTCACAGATAAAAATTGGAAGGTCACCAAAGGAGCATTGGTAATAGAAAAAAGTAAAAAGGTTGGTACATTGTATTTATGCAATGGTATTTCTAACTCTGTTAATGCTTTAACTTCCAAAGGAGCAGATGCAAGATTATGGCATCATAGGCTCGGACACATGAGTGAGAAGGGAATGAAGATTATTCACTCAAAAAATTCTTTTTCAGGTTTGAAGAATGTTGATTTGGATTTCTGTGAAAATTGCATTTATGGAAAACAAAAGAGAGTCAGATTTCTCAGAGTTGGGAAAGAAAATAAGAGCAAAAAATTGGAGCTTGTGCATACAGATGTATGGGGACCTTCTCAGGTATCATCTCTCGGTGGCTCTCATTATTATGTTACTTTTATTGATGATGCAACTAGAAAAACATGGATTTATTGTATTCAGAATAAATCTGATGTATTTGATACTTTCGAGAAATGGAAAGCTTTGGTTGAGATTGAGACAGGAAAGAAGTTGAAGTGTCTCAGATCAGACAATGGAGGTGAATATTGCAGCAAAGAGTTTGATAGGTACTGTTCAGAGCATGGAATTCGTAGAGAGAAGACAGTTCCAAGAACACCATAAGAAAATGGTGTGTCAGAAAGGATGAATAGAACAATCATGGAGCGTGCAAGGTGCATGAGATTGCATGCAGGATTGCCTTTACAATTTTGGGCAGATGCTGTAGATACTGTTGTTTATCTAATAAACAGAGGGCCTTCAAGTTACTTGGATGGTGGTATTCCAGAGGAAGCATGGACAGGTAAAAAGGTAAACTACTCTTTTTTAAAGCCTTTTGGCTGTGAGGCCTTTGTCCATATTAATAAAGAAAATAGAACAAAGCTTGAGGAAAAATCAAATAAATGTACCTTTATTGGATATGGTGTTAATGATTTTGGTTATCGCTTATATGATTATGAAAATCAAAAAATCATTAGGAGAAGAGATGTAATATTCAATGAAAATGTCTTGTATAAGAATCAGTTGCAGGAAAAGAAACAGGAAAAATAAAGCAAGGAATACATGGTTCTTGATGAGATAACTGAAAAAGTAAAGGTGCCTGAAAATAATAATAATCAACAACCACAATAGCAGCAACCACCACAATAGAAACAGGCACCTCAAACACCTGAAAGTGGTGTTAGAAGATCTACCAGGATAAGTAGACCCCCTGAATGAAACTCTCCTTCATTATATTATTTATTGTTGACTGATTCTGGTGAACCCTAATGTTATGAAGAAGCAATGTAGGTTGAAAGCAGGAAGAAGTGGGAGCTAGCCATGGAAGAAGAGATGGACTCCTTAATGCATAGCCAGACTTGGGACTTAGTCAGGTTTCCTGCAGGTAAAATAACATTGCAGAATAAATGGGTTTACAGGCTGAAGGAAGAAGATGGAGGAAAACAGAGGTACAAAGCTAGACTTGTGGTGAAGGGGTTTTCACAGAAGAAAGGTATTGATTTTGATGAAATATTTTCTCCTGTTGTTAAGATGACTTCAATCAGAACTATCTTAACTCTTGTAGCAGCGGAAGATTTACATCTTGAACAATTAGATGTAAAGACAACATTTCTCCATGGAGATTTGGAGGAAGAGATATACATGCAGCAACCAGAAGGATATGAGGTAAAAGGGAAAGAAAAATTGGTGTGCAGGTTAAAGAAGATCTTGTATGGCTTAAAACATGCTCCAAGGAAGTGGTATCTAAAATTTGACAAGTTTATGTCTGAACAAGATTATACTAGATGTCACTCTGATCATTGTGTTTATCTAAAAAGGAAAAATGATGGCAGCTATATTATATTTTTATTGTATGTAGATGACATTCTTGTTGCGGGGTCTAACATGCAGGAAATAAATGTGCTCAAAAGAAAATTGGCAAATTCATTTGCAATGAAGTATTTGGGAGTTGCAAAACAAATCCTTGGTATGAGGATAACTAGAGACAGGAAAAATCGCAAATTAACACTGTCTCAGAATGAGTACATAGAAAAGGTGTTGAAAAGATTTAATATGCAGAATGAAAAACCAGTTAGTACACCTTTTTCTAGCCATTTCAAACTTAGTAAGGAGATGTGCCCCAAGACCCACGAAGAAATGGAATATATTTCTAAAGTTCCATATGCATCAATAGTTGGAAGCTTAATGTATGCAATGGTCTGCACAAGGCCTGATATTGCACATGCAGTGGGAGTTGTAAGAAGGTACATGAAAAATCCAGGAAAATAACATTGGATGGTAGTAAAATTGATTCTCAGATATTTGAGAGGTACCACAAATCAAGCATTATGCTTTGGTGGTTCAAACATTGCTCTACAGGGATATGTTGATGCAGATATGGCAGGTGACAGAGATAACAGGAGGAGAACTACAGGATATCTATTTACTATAGGTGGAACAACTGTCAGTTGGGTTTCAAAAATCCAGTGTTGTTGCACTTTCAACAACAGAAATAGAGTATGTTGCTGCTACAGAGGCTAGTAAAGAAATAATTTGGTTACAAAGGTTTATGGATGAATTGGGTAAGAAGCATGATATGGGCACGTTATACAGTGATAGCTAAAGTGCCATTCATCTTGCAAAGAAATCAACATTTCATTCCAGAACTAAACACATAGATCTCAAGTACCATTTCATATGGTCAGTATTGGAAGATGGAGAGTTGAAGCTGGAAAAGATACACACTAGCCAAAATCCTACAGATATGCTAACAAAAGTTGTAACCAGGGAGAAACTGAGAATGTGCTCAGTTTCAATTGGTCTTCAAGGATGACGATGAATATGAGGAACAACAAGGTCCAAAGAGGATTCATTTTCCAACAAATGAAGTAGCGGTGGAGTTGCTACAATCAGTCTCCAAGTGGGAGATTGTTGGGTGTGGAGCCTGATTATCTTGTTTATTTTGTATCACAACATTGGACCCCTGTACCTTAAAAGGGGCGACAACGCCGCTCGTAATTAATTCTTTGCCATTAAGAGTCCGGGGAGAAACGTGCTTTCTAAGCCCCCAGTTGGGATTTTTTTTCGGGGGCAGTGCCCCCGAAGCTAAAAATAGATGTAAAATTTCCTTGTAAAAGTATAGTAATTTCTAGTCAATCTGGGCTGTTCATAGGCGGATGATCTGACGATAGAAGTTATGTTTAGTTTAGGGTTTTTTGCCCTAGAAGGTAACCCCCTTGTATATATGAGGGTATTGTATTGCAGCTGTGTATTATGTGTGTATTCTCAGAGCGAGAAACAGATAGGGAGACTATGAGAGAGAACAGAGGATATTACAGCGAATCTGTTGTAGGTTTTGTCTCTTCAATTTTTGTTGGATAATAGAAAGGAAGGATTGGCTGTTCGGGGTGGACGTAGCCCAAACTGGGTGAACCATGTATATCTGTGTCTCTCTGGCTATATGTGTTTTGTGTGCTTGTATTTTTTTCATATTTTATGTGTTGCATTGCTCCATAATATATAATTTTCTAACATGTTCATGCTTTCTGATTTACAGTAATTGTTTTCATAACTGTTAGATTCTCTCTTCAATTTATCAAACGTTTATATCTATTTTATGAGATTTAGAGCGACTACTGTTCAATGCTATATATCGCTAAGAACTATATATTTCCATCAGTACTATAGGACTTCTCGTTGTTTCTTAATGCGGAGGAATGCTAGCTAGTTAGTTTGCAAAGAGAATTCCATTGCAAAATTAGATAGGAAATTGCTATTCAATTCATTGAAGTTGTTGTTCAATTCATCTGTGTGCTGTTCAATCAGAAGTTACCTTCACTAAACTTAATTAGACAGGATAGTTAGCAACATTTTACAATTCCATTTCTTTTTAAGTTAATTGAACTTTGAGAATTAGATAATATTCTTCATGACAACATAGAGTAGCTATTCTTAATGCCACTTGCATATACTGTGTTTGCAATCTTGAAATAAGAAGACTTACCCTGAGTTGGAAATTGAATGGGAAGCATAGAGGTTGCCTATAATAGTCACCTTAGTGAACCAACATTTTTGGCGCCATTGTTGGGGAGAGTGTTTAAGAGTGATGTCCTTCATTTCTTTTTCTCTGTTGCTGTGAAGAATTGGGTATTAAAAACGAGAGGTAAGAACCTGCATACCAACAAGAAAAATTCTTTCTCTTTAACCCACTTCTCAGCAATTGTACAAAGGCTAGTAGAATAGGTGCTCTTGTTTTATGACTAGGAAGAAAAGGGCATAAACAAATCAAAATCATCCACAAAAGTCTACGAAACCCAAAGGACTGGTGATCCTTGGTAGAACAACATATATAGATGAAATCATTAAGAAACTTGAATCCCAGGCATCCATAGGACCCAAAACCATTCCTATTCAAAGTCCTACGACACTCCCTCAGGTAGTAGCCTCACCATCTATAGCCCATGCCGAGATTCATAGTGAAACAGAAGGGTCTGAACAAAGCCTTCAGACTGCTAAACACATAAGTACTGACCCTTCGATAGAGGAAGGTTCTTGCAATTTACAAGAATAGAAATGAGAAACTAGCGGTGAAATACAAGTAGAAGCTCTAGAGCTGGAATCCCCTAAGAGAGTGGTCAAGACAGAGACACTTGGTATACCAGATCGAGGAAGTGTTGTAATTTTTTCTCTGCATTCACCACCCAAGCCCGCTAAGATTAATCCTCCAGAACAAGAGATCCCCGAAGATTACTGGCATATCTTTGATCAAATGGAAAATAATCAAAACTAGAATCAAAGATAGACATCAACATTAGAGTATCCCATTGTTGACCATGCTGTTAACACCCCTATGAAAGCCATTCCCTTACAAAACATCCCCACCTTCCATTGGTTGACCTCGGAAGATCCTAGAGCATTTTTATTTGAATTCGACGTCTTATGTAGGGGGTATGACTATACCACTGTCCCGCAGAAGCTAAAATTGTTCCCCTCTACTTTGAAGGGGACTGAATTACATTGGTTCATGGGACTCGGTGGAGGAACCATCAATAACTGGGACCAAATGAAGAATACTTTTCTAAATAAATATCAATATTATTGCCAGACTTGAGAATTAAAAGATGAAATCTTCAATATGTCTGTAAAAGACAATGAGACATTAGAAGAATATGTCGAAAGTTTTCAATATAATCTACAAGGGTCTCCATATACTGCATTATTCAAAGACATATTAAAAGAAACAATGATTAAGGGGATGAAAGAAGAATGGGTCGAAACACTTAATATAATGTGAAAATGGGACATCTAACAAGAAGAATATGATGAGATTATTTCACTGTGTATCAGGTGCTCTCGGCGTAGTACGCGAAATAATCCAATTGGATGAGTCTCAACAAGAAAAGATCTTAAGCAGTCTAGTCGCAATGTAACCAAAGCAGAGTTTTGTAACCTCTGGAAGATTTTAAAAATGACATTTTGGGTACTTTGACAACACAGATTGATGTCCTACAAGCCAACCAGAAGCAAGCTATAGTAGAACAAAACTTGGTCATCTTCTGCCCACACTGTTGGAAGAAGCACATCCAAATGGAATTCCCCTTAGACATGATTCAGACATGTGCTATCTACACTAAGGATCATGCCACAAACCATTTCCCTTTACTTCTGGGACTAAAATCAGTTTACAAGGAAGCAGAAGAAGAAACAAAACCAGTCTACCTAATGAACCAACGTTGACAATGGCAAGCACAACTAGGTATGCCTCAAGATTTGCCTCTGTTCTTTTCTTCTCTGCAGTTTAACCAACAAAACCCTGCAACAACTTGGCGGAATCAACCACCTGTTTCTACTTGGCCATCTCAGTCATTTCCCACACCGCCTTGGCCAACATAACCCTCCTCAGGGAATAGTTATCCAAGTTTTCCTTGTTCCCCTCCTTATTGGAAAAACACCTCATATCAAACCCAGTCACCAGCATCCCCTTCTCAAACCACAAACTGGCCTCAAAATTGGAAACGACCTCTAGGAATGACCAACCTACCAATAGGGACAAGGATCAAAATCAACCTACACTACCAGCTCCATACCCTATCCAACACAACCCTCAATCTATCATCCATCCTCAATTACCATCCCAACCCAATCCTAACCCCAACAACAGACCGGTTTAGCTAATTCATATTATAAAAAATCCAAACCCTGAAACTGAACAGAAGCCACGTAATGAACTAAGGCTGAGATCAAGACATATTATCTCACCAGCACAAGGTACGACCCCACCACAATTTGAATCTGGAACTGCAACAGAGCCCAGAAAAACAAAGATAACTGAAACAGAGGTAGAGCAAGAAAAGGAAATGGTTGACCAAGAGAAGCCTGAAAATCTTAGGATTTCTCTGTTAGGGTCCTGTGATTTGGTTGATTGGCAAGCCAAATGACATTGTAACATCAAACCAATCTTTAGAGCCCAAGGACCTAGCCTTCGTGGACTCAGAGAGGGCTCTCTATATTTTTGTAAGGGATCTTTGTGCGTTTGCTTATTGTGTTGTGATTTTAGGCTAGTTATGAAGTAGGTTTTTGGTTTTGATTTTTATTTTTTGAGGGATGAAACTGATCAAAGATATAGGATAGGTAAAAAGATGTCAGATCAACTGGGCTATGGGGTCGAAAAGGTCAAGAAAGCTTTCATATGGTGATACAAGGTTGTTGAAGGGCCAATTTGATTCGAGGTAAAATGGATCTTTGGGCAAAATGGACATCAAGTTTGTGAACAACAAATGATTTCAAGCATAACTAGTTTAATAGATGACATAAACATGGTAGGGCAAACCATTAATCATGAGAAATGTAACTATAAGTTGATCAATGCATAGAAATAAACATTCAAGCCATGCAAGAGATATATGACTCTCTAACTTTGGGAAATGGCTATCAGACTTTGGAGAAATACATTTAAGACAGAAAAACAACTCAAATCACTATGCCAGAACGCCTAAACATAGTACTTCAAGCTATTGGGCACTTTGAAAACAAGATTTCATAGTTTTAGGCAAAGGGCAAGATCAGTACAAGACCTCCTTGGTTCAACAAATGAGAATCTAATCAATCAAAGAGAAGTTTCATAGGTGGAGCTATGGCTAGCCATGAGTAAGCAGGGCATACTGTAAATCATACTTAGCATGCATAAAACCATAAATGAAACGAGCAAACGATATTATTAAGTTATTAAAGAGCAATCAAGAATTCTTTAATGTGACTAAGAATGAAGAAAACATGGAAGCTATAAAGAAACAGGAAATTTGAGGTTCCTCCAAGGGCATGTCTCAAATCTATTCTCTATTGTCTTATAGCAAGCAAGAGCATGGATTTATGAATGAAAACATAGGAAAAAAAACAGAGAGAGAGAGACACTATACCATTCTACCAAGTCATGGAATCCAACAACAATCCTCTTTCATCATCCAAGAACATCCAAGAAACTATCCAAAATCATGAGACAAGTATTTCTTCCAAAGCTTATATGACCATATATTGCTTCTATTCATCAAGTTCAGCCTTGTTTACAATGAAATCCTTTGGAATATATAGGCCAAAGTGAGGAAAACCTCTTAGTTCAACTTGCAATCTCATTGGCCTATCCAAAATATCTGATTTTTTCCTTGAGGCTGTGCAAAGTCCAAGGCACAAAATATCTAATAAAATATCTAAAAAATGCTAAAAAAGAGAAATATATTGACTTTTCATAACTTATCATGTACAAAAATAGCTAAACGCACATGAAGAAAAGTCACTTTTGAAAGGTTCAATTTTTACAAAAATAGTCAAAAAATACATCAGCAAAAGGTCCCCTGACTTGCCGGAAACTTTTGGAGGCCTTCCCGATGTCAAAATGAGGCTCATGATGGCTATTTGGAAAGATATGAGTGTCTAAGTTCTGAAAATGTTTATTTTTCCCCCAACTAACCATTGAAAGTCCTCCAAAAATATACTTGTGTGTAAAAAACCAAAAAATAGGCCTTGCTGATAAACGGGGTAGAGTGTAGAAAAAGCGAGTGTTTTTCGCCATTTTGGGGGAGAAAATGATCTTCAATTGATCTGAAAATCGCTGAGTATTTGCCCCTGAAATTATGGCATCCAATGACACCATTTTCATCCTTTGAGGATGCCCCAAAATGAAATGGTGATGCCCATGATTTTTGGCCAAAAACCCAAAAATGACAAAAAACCAAAATTTGTCAAATTTCGCCGAAACCTGGCGAGCATGCCCCTCAAGGGTGTTTAGAAACATGTTGTGAAGCAGAGGCCAAAATTTGGAGTCCTGAGGTGTCTTTCCTCAATTTTTGTGCCGGGCGCTTCCCTTTAGCCTCCTTGAGTTTTTCCTGAGCAGCCCTCAACTTCCACCGGGAAAACTGATTGAGCTTTTTATAATGCCTGGTCATCCTCCGTTGAAGGTCCAAGTCTCTATTTTCCTTCTCCAATTTCTTCTCCAAGTGATTATTAACTCTCTCAAGCCATGCTTCTCGATTGTTCTCTATCTTTTGTTCGAACAATGCAGTGAGAGGGGTGGATTGGAGAAGGGCATCTTCTTCTTCTTTTTGTTTCTCAAGGGCCTTTTTGAGCCCCATGGTTCTTGGCCTCTTTCGCTTGGGCTGATCTTCACCTTCGCTCTCATCGAACTCACCCATGATTTCTTCCAATCTCACTTGTGCTTTGGAGGCCACCTTTTTGTATTTGATGGCTCGTGTCTCATATACATCCATATGGACACTCATCTGCTTGTTTTGAACTTGCAAAAAGTGATTGAAGTTCCTAGCCCTATCAAGATCAGTCCTCAAAGCATCAATTTGGTTTTCTCTATGGATCAAGAGATTTTCTAGGACCTGGGCTTCATTATTGCTATCATCACTTTGGATTTGGATGATGTCGAATTCCATTTCCTGTTCATGACTGCTTTCTTCCTTGTCCTTCCCTTTGCTTTGGGTGGCTCTTTTAGTCTTCAACCTCTTGGGAAATTCGACCATGGGCTTCTTGGGAAATTTTCCCTTGCTTCAAAGGGCCCTAGTCACATTTGGAGTTAAAACTCTAGGCACCCTTTTCCTTGATGTCTGGGGCTTGGCCACTTTCAGAGAAGAGAGCATGGCCTCTTTCCTAGGAGAGGCAGCTAGCACATGCTCCATGGGCCTTTTACCCTTGTCACTTTGCTCCTAATTTTTTCCACTGTCTTGGATTTATTCATGGATGCCTTGGCTATATTTTTTCATTTCCTTTTGAGGGCTGTCCTCCTCACTGTGTTGCGCTTGTTTATCATGCTGCCCTTCCTCTTCATGAGACTGCTCATCCTTACTGTGCTGCACATATTCATGCTGCTACCCTTCATCATCTTCAGGAGTCTGTTGTTCTGCCTCACTATGATTCTGCTCATCATCATGCCCTTCTTCCCCTTGTTGTTCTGCCTTACTGTGATGATGCTCATCATCATCTTCCTCATCATGCCCTTTCTGCCCTGTCTCATCATGCTGCTGCTCATCATCACTCTCCTCTTCTTGCTCATGCTCTTCTGTTTGTTCTGTGGTAAAGTTGAGCTTCTTGGGAATAGGTTTGCTAGAAGAAGGCAAAGGATGGTGAGTAGGAGGTGTAGGAGATGTATGAACTGGAGGGACAGTGGAGAAATCCAGATGGGTGATGAAAGTATCCCAAGAGACCTCCCTCTTCTCAAGCTGATGAAGAATGATGACTTTGATGAGGGAGTGATGGAAGAGGCAGGCTGTCTGCTGTGAAGGAGGCTTTTTATGAATAGTGGAGGCCATTTTCTCAATGCTTCTATGTGGGAAGAAAGGGAGATTTATCAATTTGGCCCTTGTGAAATGCATGAGAAATCGAATGTGATAGGCATAGACTCGAGAGAATCTTCCCTCACAAGTGAAGTATTTCATGATGATCTTCATGAGGAGGGCGTAGCTAGTCAAAAGATATGAGAAGGGAAAAATGGATGGACACGAATCTCTGTGCTCAGGCTTCAGAAAGGGCTTGTATTCTTCTGAGTCCAGGTGGCTTTGTTTAAACCACTTCTCTCGACATAAGGGATTTTAGTGGCCTTAGGAGATGGACCTTGGAGAGAATTTGAAATCTAGGCCTGCCAGCTAGAAATGCTTCTCTTGAAATCTCAAAGCGCAAAGATGTGTCAAAGGGGAAAAGCTCTTCACCTCTTGCACTCTTTGACAAAAATATAAACACCCAACCTCATGGAAATTGAAACAAGACTGATGGGTGGGCATTCACTTCTTCAGTGGAAACAGGCTCAAATCTCTTATGCAGGCCACTCCTACTGTCTTTCCTGGGAGGCATCTTGTTTTGAATGCTCTCTGCAATGCCAAGCTGCCTCAACTGGCCTTTGGAATGTTTTCTCAAGCACACAACTCTGTCCTCCTTGTTAGTCACTGTTTGACCAAGGCAAATTGCTTCAAATGATGTGTGAAATGGTTCTTTAACACCAACCTTCTGCTCCTTACAAATCATTGTTTTGTCTCTTTTTATGCCAATCAACAAATAGTTATCAAAATAACAAGCACACAGTCAAATTGTTACTGTGTTTGGGTAAGGTCACAAGGATCCTTTGTGTTTTGGTATAAACAAGACAGCCTTGTAAAAACAAAAATAAAAAACCCCTCCCAATCAAAAACACCTTTCTTGTATTTCACTGTTTCACATGCATAGGTAGACAAGAACACTTTCAAATTGATTTAAAAGCTTTTCATAACACACTCTGCTTCATGGAACAAAGGAGGCAGCACTAGTTTCACTGTTTCACTTATTCAAACGGAGAAACTTTTGAAGTGACAAGGTATTTGGATCAAGACCACTGTTTTCAAAATACGCTCACTGATGTCACCTTAAAAACACTGTGTTTTCCTTTCAAGGACTGCTTCCACCGCATAACATTGTTTTCACTTTATACTTTGCTGACAGAGGTTAGTTTTGTCCTGTCACCGTCAAGACACCTTCAACCATTTGAAAACACCTCTAAAATTGTGCCTTCTTTGACTTGCAAGTAGTGTTATGGTTTATCACTGTTTTGAGGGCAATTTTAGGCCTCTTGAAACCAGTATAAACGCACCATTTTCACTATATTAATCTTGGGCAAACATAGCAACCACCACCTTGGTTTTATACTAAGACCTTCTCTATTCAATCACTTTTTAGTCTTGAAAAACACGACATCAATCGCCCCTTTAGAAAATCGAATGCACCAAGGAAGCAAGTAAAAATACCTTGAGGATGGTTTGTGGCCTTTGCTTGAAGAGTTGAGCAGCTTTCAAGACCATTTGGAGGCGTTTTGATGGTTCAAACAGACACGGCATGTTCAAAAGGACAAGCACCATGCAACAATAGGGGTGTCAGGTCAGCCTTCGGGCAGTCGTGATTGGCGCTTACAGGCGCGCCGTGCAGACATTATAGCTTTATGTAAAATTGCTTCTGAACGCACTGTGTGCTTTTCCAGGTGCGCTGCGTGGGCTTAAAACTTCAAAACTCTGCAAATTTTTCTCAAATTTCCCATTTTCTGTGATGGAAATCCAGGGAGGTGTTGTTTGCGTTTTTGAAATGCAAAATGGGATTTTTCCAACGGTCAATCCACCCTTTATAGTATGAAAAAGCCAGCGTCCCTTTGATATTTTCTTGTTGAGGGTTTGAACGTTTTTCTTTAAAACAAATGCCTTTGTTATAATGAAAAAACCAAATGACTTTGAAAGTGCTACAAGGGGCCCATATTTCAAATAACGTTGGTAATAAAGGGTTGTGCATGCTATTTGGATAGTTATTATAGATATGACCCTTCCCACTTATAAGAAAATCATCCCAAGGCCAAACTCCTTTCATTGTTCACCTATCAAGGGAGGACATGTCTTTCCTCTGCTTATATCTACTTATTAGAGGAAAACCTGGCTCAAAGCCATATAGTGACTGTAGATGCATTCTCCAAATGACATTTCTCTTTAACTATGGGTGAAGCTTAGTTGTATTCACCTAGGCTTACCATCATCTGTCTATCAAAAGGAACTTCTTTTAAAACCTCTCCTTTACTCAAAATGCAACAACAAGGTACTTTTTACATATTTTCATAAGGAATAGGCCTTTATTTGTAACAGTGGCATGCTTCATTTGCTTTGAGTGTTGTTCCTGAACTTGAAACACATGCTATATCCCTTCTTACACATTGACGAACCTAAGTGTCTCTTTGCAAAGCCTCCTTCAGAAAACAAGCTTAGGTTACTTTCTTGTCCATTGTGATGAGTTTTTGAAAAATATATTCATGAAAAGGAAAAGCAGAACTTTATTTGAATAACAATCATCACTCTTTGGCCTATTTTTAACCTCAGCTAATTTCAACTACTTTCAACTCTGTTTTTTAAAGGAACAATGACTAGATATCATGTCTTTTTTATCAAGGAGAGGGATCTCTGGAAACCCTTAATGAAAACACATACCTCAGCAAGGTTTGTTCATTTTGGCTCCAGACTACCTTTGAAAGAAAACTCTGATAGGAGATAGATCAACCTCTTGGATTATTATAGTACCATTGCTTTCTCTTTGTTTTTAACACCATTTCTCTGTTCAGAAGCCTTCAACTGTCTCCTACTGTTCTTAAAATTTGTCTTTCAGTCAGTGAAAACCCTAAAATCAATCATTGTCCCTGGCCCTCTGCTTATTAGATGAAGGAGGCCTTTAACACAGTGCCAAACCCTCTGCTTGTAAAATGAAGGAGGTTTTCTCACTATTCAACCCTCTGCTCATGTATGGAGGAGGCTTTCTCAGTGATGCCATTTCATCAGCCTTTAAACAGTGTTATCTTTCCTTTTACTGCCTATTCATGCTTGAGTGAATGAAGATGGAAAATTGATAATAATTCATGATGGGCACTTCTCTTAGACAAGTAATTCTACTTTTTAAATACTTTTGTGCCTCTTTAGACATCACAAGCAATTTGGCTAGTATCTGCAAAGCATTTCTTGTCATTTATGATTCACTAACCATTGACTGTGATTGCAGGAGCTTGATGAAATAACTCTCTGCCCTGTAGTTGCATCCCAGGCTCAAAACCACATGAGAAGTAGTTGTCTTCTCATGTTGAGTTTAATACTATCTTCTGGAATACTAGTAAACTTCTGCTCTTGAAAGATCCATTGAAATATTGTAAAACCACCTAATATCAGTTTGACCTATGGCATATTCATTGCTGAGACTTTAGGGCTTGTTAGTGGCACGACTTAAGGGTGTAACCAACTTTATTTGTAGAATAGGAAGGTATGTTAGGACTGGTTGATAGTAGATAGAGGTTCTTTGGCTTTAGGATAGTTTTCCAAGGGAGAAAATGCCTAAAGTGCCACTACCTAACTTAGGGAAGACTTCTTGGACAGATCTGGATTGTTTCTTTGGAGCTGATGGACAAGCTAGTATGGCTGAGGCTAGATAGGGCTTGATAATGAGGTTTTATCTCGTCATGGGCTGATTGAAAAGGTAGGAGGGAAAAAATGTTTATGGGTGTTTTCCAGCTGGAAATTTTGACAAATTTTTAGATCAGCTGCTAGAAAACTTGGCTATAACAACTAGTCATCACCAACAAGTGAAAAATAATGATGAATAACATTCTCCACCTCCATTCCCTGAAAGGTTAACGCTGCCTAGAACTATGGTCTCTCTAGATTTTGATATTCTGGGGGAATTTATAAGCCTTTGCATCAAAGTCCCTCTTCTATAGGCCATACAAGAGGTCCCTATCTATGCCAAGACAATTAAAGAACTACATAGAAAGAAGCAAGCAAAAAGAACAAAAACTGTACCCACTATTCATGTGGTGGGAGCACTATCTGACTTATTGTCAGGTAAGGAAACCCCCATGAAATATGATGACCCATGGAAACCCATAGTAACTTTGGAAATATCTGGCCACTTCTTTCCAAACAAATTGGCCGACTTAGGGGCGTCCATTAACATTTTAACAACAAGGACCTGCGAGAAGCTAGGCATATCAGCTTTAGAACCCACAGCTACACTGTTGGCACTTGCTGACAGGTCTGTTTTCAGGCCAGAAGGAATATTACAGAACATCCTGGTTTTTGTGGACTCATGGGAGTATCTAGCTGATTTTTTTAGTTATTAACCCAAATAATCGGATGGATGGACACCCATTGATACTTGGGCGACCTTGGTTGGTGACAGCTGATGCTTACATAGGTTGTTGGACAGGCAGCATGTGTAGGTTTTAACCCTGTACATAAATTATCTACAAACAAATATTAAAACAGAAAATAAACAATAGCGAGAGCATAAAACATAAAATAGATAAACACATATATTTTCTCTTGGATCCCAAATCAGGATGACCAGCTTCATTTTTCATTATATTCCTTTTAGTGTTACAACACATATATACACATGCCAAAGCATACATAAACCCCAATCCATTAACCCCGAGTTAGAACATAACCGTGGTTCCCTTGACCGGATCTACAAAATACCAAGGGCCAAAAACCATCATGCCCCAAAACCATGTGCAAACCCATGCACAAAACCATGGGCGGGTCCACCCACCGAAAAATAAGGCCCAAATTTTTTTTCCCCAAAACTAGTTGTGGAAATAATATAACACATTCCCAACATCCTCCCACTTTTTGTTTTCTTTCTGCAAGGGGCCACAGGAGAGCTTAGTCATTAGCCTAGTTTTGCAACACCTATTATTTCTCTACACCAAAAGAATTTATGAGTGCTCACAAACTTCATCAATGCATCTGCAATATTATTCAAGGTGTCCACCTTTACCAGCAACACCCTTTTAGCCTCAACCATATCTCTCACAAAGTGATATTGAACATCAATGTGCTTTGTCTTTGAATGATAAGCAGGTTTCTTAGCCAATAAAATTGCACTTTGGCTATCACAGTCTATCCTTATATCTTGTTGCACCAACCCCATACTTGAACACAATCTATGCAACCAAACTGCTTCCTTTCTTGCATGAGTGGTTGCTATGTATTCTGCCTCTATAGTTGAAAGAGCCACTACAGACTATTTTTTAGTCATCCAACTGACTGCACCTCCAAATAGGCTAAACACATACCCACTTGTAGATCTTCTTTGGTCCAGATCTCTAGCCCAGTCTGCATCAACAAAACCACGAATGTCCAACACTCTTTTCAATCCTGGTCTTCCCTGGTAGCACAAACCATAATCACTAGTGCCACGTAAATATCTAAAAACCCACTTCACTACTGTCCAATGCTCCTCCCCTGGGTTTGACATAAACCTACTTAATACTCCCACTGCATGTGCAATGTCTAGTCTAGTATAGACCATTTCATACATCAGGCTACCCACTTCACTTTGATATGGAACACGAGACATATCCTCCTCTTCTTCTTGTGTCTTGGGACACTGTTCAGTAGATAGCTTTACACCTAAAGGAATCAGAACATTCACCAGTTTAATATCCTACATTTTGAAACTCTGCAATATAGTCTTCACATACTTCCTCTGGTTTAACCGAAGCTTCCTCTTTGCCCGATATCTCTTAATTTCCATGCCTAAAATATAGTTTACAGCACCAAGATCCTTCATGTTGAATTTGGAGAAAAGTTGGGCCTTCAAATCTTGGATAATTTCTTTGTCATTTCCAATCAACAACATATCATCCAAATAAAAGACCAAATAAATAACACGGTCACCAATTAATTTAAAATAAACACAGTGATCCTCCTTGCTTTTGGTGAAGCCAAGTCCCCATATATAGGTATCAAATTTCTGATACCACATCCTTGCTCACTGTTTTAACCCATACAGAGACTTCTTTAGTCTACATACCAGCTCTTTCTGTTGGCAATATGATGCAATGTGTTGTCCTTGATGGCAACCTACTTGATGAAGTTGTCCTTGATGGAATCCTACTTAATGAGTTTCCTATGGATAGAAACCTATGTGTTACAGATGTAAGAATGATGTATCTACAGTTCAGTTCAGATGTGACAGAGAAAATAATTCCAGTAAGTGCTGGAGAAATGATAAATATAATATGTCACAATGTATACGCGAGTTTGTAAAGGCCAAGTAGCGTATGCACGCGGATTAGTACGACCCAAGTCGCGTATGCCCTTTGCGCTCCAAAATTATAATACCAAGGGGCATTACCATGGTTTTGGCACACAATATTGAGCGTTGTATGGTTTATTTGATTCCATCCAAGAATACCATCGGAAGTTGTGTGGTTTTGACTCATGATATTGATAAAGGCTAAAACTATATAAGGAGAAGAGGATCATAGTGCAAGGTGTGCATGTGAAAGGGTTGTTGATGAATAAATTCCTCTAAGGAATATCTGCATGGTTGAACTCTGTTCTTAATTGATAGATCTGAATCTATGATGCACCTATGGATATGATGAAGGTTCAAGATCTCTAGATCTAGAAATGATGAATCTCTAGGATGATCTGCAAAATAAATGATGAAGACCTGGCACAAGTCTGATGAAGAAATTGAAGAAATCTAGGTAATTTTATAGATCTGTTCTGTTATGCAAAATTTATCTTTTACAGATCTATACACTAGTTTGTCTCAATAAAAGCACGTATATACGCGGGTTCGCTTAATAAAAATCGCGTATGGAAGTTAGGGTTTCTGAAGCTTATTTACAGATATTACTTCTATGATTTTTGTTTTCTCTCTGATGTCGGTCAATGAAGTCTACTTGAAGTTCTGGGTTGATTGAATATGAAGTATGTTGCTGAATTGATAATGAAAAAATCTAATCAATGAGTGAGAAAACATGGTTAAACCTGACTGACTGTCTAAAGGTTTTGCATTACTGAGAAGGTGTCTGACTGAAAGCCTCATATCTGAATTTGAGATTGATCACATTCTGAAAATTAGTATTCTCAGAAGTATACGCAGGTTGATACAAAGAAAAGCACGTATACACGCAACTTCGGTGAAGAGAAGTGGCGTATGCATTTCATGTTATTGAAAAATAGTATGCACAGAGGCATACGTAGGTTGGTGATTAGGAAAGCGCGTATACACGTGGCTTCAGTAAAGAGAAGTAGTGTATGCTATCTGAATTGATGAATGTTCAAAGTTGAGTTTGTATCTGCATATTTGTTTTGAAGTCTGGGTTATTTCTGATGTTTTGGTTATAGTGATCCTACTGTTCTGATTGAAGTTTTGGGCAAAGTATGGTTGTTGATGCTAAGAGGTTGTATTGAAGCTGTTTTGATCCAGTATGAAAATTGATGAAACGTGGTCCGCAGTGGTGTTGAGGGTCGAAGCCTTCAGTGAGGGGGTTGTAGCTCCCTTCCAGTGGTATCTGGTAAACTAGAGCAGGGGGTAGTAGCTCCCTTCCAGGAGAGGCTGGTAAACGAGAGCAGGGGGTATTAGCTCCCTTCTAGGAGAGGCTGGTAAACGAGAGCAGGGGGTGGTAGCTCCCTTCCAGGAGAGGCTGGTAAACGAGATCAGGGGGTTGGAGCTCCCTTCCAGTAGTGGCTGGAGAACGAGAGAAGGTTGCAGCCTTCTGCAGGTGGGTGCCTGCGTGCTGGTATGAGTCTGCGCCAGTACAAAGTTGTAAGAAGTTTTCTTTATAATAAAAATTGAAGATAGAGACGACAGCAGTGGTGGCTTTCTCCAGAATTGGGTTTCCACCTTAAATACTGTTGTTCATGTGTGTTGCTTATGTGTGATGGTTTATTCTGTTATTACTGCACATTTTTACTGCTTACTAAACATATGATGAATTAATGATGCAATGATCTAAGTAAATAATTAAATGCATAATAAGATATCTGGACATACGTAAGTTTTCTTAAGGATATCCACGTGTATACGCTAGTTGGGTTCAGTAAAGTAGCGTATGGTTTTTAAGAGAAAGAAAAAGTAAAAAAATTTCTGTCAGATCTAAATACTGATTCACCCCCCCCCCCCTCTCAGTATTTTTCCCAACAATTGGTATCAGAGAAGGTCCTTCTGCAGAAGCTTGATCGCTTGAAGGAGATCCATCGCAATGGGAAGCCATGAAGGAGTATCTTCTATAAGGCCACCTCTATTCAATGGAAGTAATCTGTTATTCTGGAAGATATGAAAAAAAGCTTATTTGAAAAGTCTTGGTGTAGAAGTATGGGCAATCGTGGAAGAAGGTTAGCAGTATCCGGCAATTATTCCTACTGATGGAACAGAAAGGAAGAAATATGTAATCAATTCCAAAGCAGTCAATGTTTTATTAGGAAGCATGTCTGAATTAGAATTTGTTAAAGTGATGCAGCTAAATTCAGCAAAAGAAATATGGGACAAAATCATTCAAAACTATGAAGGAGATACAAAGGTAAAAAGTGCAAAAATCCAAACTCTCAGAATTGAATATGAAAATTTAAGGATTCATAGTGATGAGAGTGTTTCCAGTTTCTTTTTACGTCTCGATGATATTGTAAATCGTATGAGAAATTTGGGTGAAACCATAACTAATACTACTCTGGTGGAAAAATTCTTAAGATCTTTGACTTCAAAATTTGGGTCAAAAGTATCATCTATTGAAGAAAAGCAAGATCTACAAACTCTTACTATTGTTCAACTACATGGTATACTGACTGCTTTTGAAATGATAAAAGGAGGCCCCCCTCAAATTAGAGAAGCTACCTTTAAAGCATGTGCAAAAGGAAAGGAAAAGGAAGTTGTCAAGGAATCAAGTTATATATCAGAAGAAGAAGAAGCAAATTTTGTGAGAAGACTCCAACCAGGTACTGGAAGATTCAGAGGTAAGCTTCCCTTCAAGTGTTTTTCTTGTGGAAGAGTTGGTCATTATGCTGCTAAATGTCCTTATGAAGAAAATCATGATAAAGGGAAACAATTTGAAAAGGGAAAGAGTTATTATACAAATGAAGATAATGATGAAGTGTCAAATGAGGATGAAGAAGATTCCGACCAAGATCTGCAAGTGCTAATGGCATCTACCATGGATGATGATAATTTCACAAAAGAAAGGGATCTGATTGTTAAAGAATTGCATAAAACAAGAAAGAAGGGTTGCTTTCATGGATGTTGTTTCTATTGTAACTCATTTGGGCATAAGGTCACTGATTGCAGGTTAAGTATGATGAACATATCTGATAAATTGGAAAATTTCCAGCACACTATAAGAAATTTCAAGCAAAGCTAGAAAAAGAAGAGGCACTGGTCAAAAACGTAGGGAATATTGACCCTACTGCAGTCATCTGCTTCTAAATTTTACTTCTCATAATGAATGCAGGAGTGAAGTGAGATACATTATAGGGATTAGTAATGTATCATCACAGAGGGAGAAATATATGGTGATTCCCATGGTTGGTTTGGTAATTCTGGCTATGTTTATTTCTAACAGTGCATCTGATGTGAAGAAGATAGGTACAAGTGGTATAAGTTCAGGGGAAGATGGAGTTGTGAAACTTTCAGTATTTCACTTTCCATACGCGGGTTTTGTGAACTAAAGCCGCGTATACATGCAAGTTCCATTGGAGATAGTAGCGTATGTTTTTCTGTTAAGGAAAACAGTGAGATGGCTCAAGAATAGGAGCACAGTTTTAGGGGGAGCATTAGCCTTGCTAAGAGTAATGCATTGTTGGCATTATGATGGTTCTGAAATATGATCTCTCTCTTGAGGTATTCTTGGTATTGGTTATAAAAAGTCATATTTGTAATTTGATGAAAAGGTTATGTTGAGACCTATGATGAAAATTGTTACATTCAGTCATGTAAGGACTTCTTCAAATTTGTAAACCCACTTGGTTGGGTAGTTGAGTCAAAATGTGTAAACCCACTTGGTTGGGTACTTGAGTCACATATGTAAATCCACTTGGTTGGATCATTGATGTAAGTATGAGTCTTTGGTGATAGGAAAGGTCATAGAGTCATGTACTTCATTGAAAAATATGTTTGAAGATTCAGCGTGAACTCAGGGGGAGCATGGTAACTTTAGTGCACATCAGATCTACAGAGCTCTTCTTTCTACAAGAGAAGAAAAACCTTGTTTTGGTTTTGATCCGCCCTTTGCCCTTGATTTCAAAGGGGGAGAGTATCATGATGTTTGAATAATGGTTATAATCAATGTATCCATTTGTTATGGTGATCAAACACCATCATGGTTGTCATCAAGTCCAAAGGGGGAGATTGTTGGCAATATGATGCAATGTAATGTCCTTGATGGCAACCTACTTGATGAAGTTGTCCTTGATGGAATCCTACTTAATGAGTTGCCTATCGATAGCAACCTATGTGTTACAGATGTAAGAATGATGTATCTATAGTTCAGTTCAGATGTGACAGAGAAAATAATTCCAGTAAGTGCCGGAGAAATGATAAATATAATATGTCACAATGTATACGCAATTTTGTAAAGGCCAAGTAGCGCATGCACGCGGATTAGGATGACCCAAGTCGCGTATGCCCTTTGCGCTTCAAAATTATAATACCAAGGGGAATTACCATGGTTTTGGCACACAGTATTGAGTGTTGTATGGTTTATTTGATTCCGTCCAAGAATACCATCGGAAGTTGTGTGGTTTTGACTCATGATATTGATAAAGGCTAAAAATATATAAGGAGAAGAGGATCATAGTGCAAGGTGTGCATGTGAAAGGGTTGTTGATGAATAAATTCCTCTAAGGAATATCTGCATGGTTGAACTTTGTTCTTAATTGATAGATCTGAATCTATGATGCACCTATGGATATGATGAAGGTTCAATATCTCTAGATCTAGAAATGATGAATCTCTAGGATGATCTGCAAAAGAAATTATGAAGACCTGGCACAAGTCTGATGAAGAAATTGAAGAAATTTGGGTAATTTTATAGATCTGGTCTGTTCTGCAAAATTTATCTTTTACAGATCTATACGCTAGTTTGTCTCGGTAAAAGCGCGTATACACGCAGCTTCGGTGAAGAGAAGTGGCGTATGCATTTCATGTTATTTAAAAATAGTATGCACAGAGGCATACGCAGGTTGGTGAGCAGGAAAGCGCGTATACACGCGGCTTCAGTAAAGAGAATTAGTGTATGCTATCTGAATTGAAGAATGTTCAAAGTTGAGTTTGTATCTGCATATTTGTTTTGAAGTCTGGGTTATTTCTGATGTTCTGGTTACAGTGATCCTACTGTTCTGATTGAAGTTTTGGGAAAAGTATGGTTGTTGATGCTAAGAGGTTGTATTGAAGCTGTTTTGATCCAGTATGAAAATTGATGAAACGTGGTCCGCAGTGGTGCTGAGGGTCAAAGCCTTCAGTGAGGGGGTTGTAGCTCCCTTCCAGTGGTAGATGGTAAATGAGAGCAGGGGGTAGTATGTCCCTTCCAGGAGAGGCTGGTAAATGAGAGCAGGGGGTAGTAGCTCCCGTCCAGGAGAGGCTGGTAAATGAGAGCAGGGGGTAGTAGCTCCCGTCCAGGAGAGGCTGGTAAATGAGAGCAGGGGGTAGTAGCTCCCTTCCAGGAGAGGTTGGTAAACGAGATCAGGGGGTTGGAGCTCCCTTCCAGTACTGGCTGGAGAACGAGAGAAGGTTGCGACCTTCTGTAGGTGGGTGCCTACATGTTGGTATGAGTCTGCGTCAGTACAAAGTTGTAAGAAGTTTTCTTTATAATAAATATTGAAGACAGAGACGACAACAGCGGTGGTTTTCTCCCGAATTTGGTTTCCACCTTAAATACTGGTGTTCATGTGTGTTGCTTATGTGTGATGGTTTATTCTGTTATTACTGCACATGTTTACTGCTTACTAAACATCTGATTATTAAATGATGCAATGATCTAAGTAAAGAATTTAAATGCATAATAAGATCTCTGGACATACGCAAGTTTTCTTAAGGATATCCGCGTGTATACGCGAGTTGGGTTCAGTAAAATAGCGTATGGTTTTTAAGAGAAAGGAAAAGTAAAAAGTTTTCTGTCAGATCTAAATACTGATTCACCCCCCCCCCCCCCCTCTCAGTATTTTTCCCAACACTTTCTTCCCCTTCATAATAAAGCCTTCAGGTTGTTTCATGTAGATCTCCTCTTCTAGATCCCCATGAAGAAATGTTGTCTTCACATCCATCGATTCTACCTCAAAATCAAATGCAGCAACAACATATAAAAGTAATCTAATAGAAGTAACTTTGGAAAAAAAAGAAAAAATATAATGAAAATCAATTCCTGACACCTGGGAATAACCTTTTGCTACCAATTGAGATTTGTATTTCTCCACCTTGCCTTCTACATTCATCTTCTTCTTAAACACCCATTTTCTCCTGATGGGATTCCTTCCAACCAACAACTCCACAAGATCCCATGCCTCATTTTTGTGCAAGGATTCCATTTCATCAACTATGGCCTCCTTCCAAAGTTTTCCATCCTCTGAATCTACTGCCTCCTTGAAATTTTTGGGATCATCATCAGTTATAGTTAAAGAAAAATTCGAACAAAAAGCAGATGGACTATACCTTTCTGGTTGTCTTCTTTCTCGAGCCGATCTTCTCACAGCTGGAGTTTGTGGCTCTTCCTCTTCTGAGTCTTCTTCTGTCATAGAGTCTGGTTCGGTTCCTTTGGTAGCACTTCATGTTTAACAACATTTTTCACCTCTCTAAACACCACATCTCGGCTGTACACAAACTTCCTTTTTTCTGGGTTCCAAAGCTTGTAACCCTTTAAACCATCCTTGTACCCAATAAAGATGCACCTTTCAGATTTATTATCCAACTTGGTCCTTTTCTCCTTTGGAACATGTACATATGCATCACATCCAAACACACTGAGATGTGAAAGAGAGGGTTTCTTACCAGTCCATACCTCATGTGGAGTCTTATCCTCCAACGCTGATGAAGGTGATCTGTTAACCAAGTAACATGTAGTATCCACTGCCTCTGCCCATAATTCTTGTCCTAACCCGGTACCATCGTTCATGCTTCTTGCCTTTTCCATCAACGTTCTATTCATTCTTTCTACAACTCCATTTTGCTAAGGTGTGTATGGAGTAGTCTTCTTCCATGCTTTACCACACTTCTTACCGAACTCTTCAAATTCCTTCTTGCAGAACTCCCCACCATTATCTGTCCTCAACACATTTATCTTCTTCTCTGTCTGGTTTTCCACCAGAGCCTTAAATTCTTTAAATATGTCAAAGACTTTAGATTTCATCCTCAAGAAATATATCCATGTATTCCTTGAGAAGTCATCTATGAAGGAAACATAGTACATATACTTACCCAGTGCTGGAACCAACACAGGTCCAAACACATCACTGTGCACAAGCTGTAATATCTTGTTCGCCCTCTTAGCACCAGAAGGAAAACTCACTTAATTTTGCTTCCCATATACACAATGTTTAGAGAGCAATTAGACATAGCTTCTACCATACCATTTCCATGCAGTATCTGAAGGCAATTCTCTTGAATATTTCCAAGCCTTTGATTGCATAGCATGGTCTTTTCTCCAGAGATCACTAGGCTTTCCGCTCCACTTTCAGAAACCAAAGAACTATTGCACCCATCAATAATAGTGCTACCATGAAGCTTGTACAGAGTTCCAATCCAAACTCCCCTCATTAATACCAGTGCTCCCCGAACCATCCCATCTTGTTTACAGAAATCAAATTTATGGCTAATACAGGAATGTTGAAAACACCAGGAAGTGTTCTAACCCTTCCACCTTGCAGCTTCAGCTTGACTTTTCCACATCGGACGATTCTAGCCTTCCTATCATCCCCTAAGAAGACATCACTGCCATCATATTTCTCATACTCGCAGAACCACTCCCTATGGGGAGTGAAGTGAAAGGATGCACCTGAGTCAATCAACCATGACTCATGATCTACATGTGTATTTGAAGAAGAAGCCAAATACACATCCCCACCTTCATCCTAGATGGTTTTTGCCTCTACAGAAGGAGAATCATCAGATCCATTTCCTTTCTTGGGAGCTTTATGCAGGTTTTAACCCTTTATAGAAAATATCTACAAGAAAATATTAAAACATAAAATAAACAATAGCGAGAGCATAAAACACAAAACAGATAAATTGTAATATCCCAGATCTGGAATAGCACAACAAGCCTGCTGAAATAATGCACTCCTAGGAGATTGGTGTATAGAAATGAGTTTACAACCCTTGGATCCCTTATATCAGCAAATCTGGAGTCTAGATCCAAAAGGGTAGCAAAAACAAATCAAACTAGGTGTTGTAAACAGATCTCCCACCACCTAGTCAAGCTGAAAAACATCCTACAAGAGGGGCTGCAGCGATGCACAACAAACTGCTTCAGAAATAATGCAGTCTTGGACAGTATGAGTAGGAGGGCCTCAAATATGATTAACTTATGAATGTATAGTAGCAAATAATAATTATAATGAAACTCTTTCAGTACACAGTAGAATACATGAGGCAATACAACAACAAATCCTCAGAAAAGAGAGCTACACCACATATATATCTGCATAAATGGCTCAACAACGTTATTTTAAGGAGTTGTAGAAGATAAATATTACAACTCAAATATAGGACAGATCTGTGGACAAAACATCAGATCTATTTCAGATCTGGAAACTAGATAGCCTTGTTTACAAGATCCCCTTAGGGTTTTGACCAAATCATGCATAAACAAGAGTAGATCTGAGTTTCAAGATATAGATCTGTAAAATGCTGCAGTGATTTCTGAATATAAAATTACATTACAATAGATCAGATCTAAACAGAACATGGATCAGCAAGCTAATCCGTGGATCACCAAAGTGCAAGGCAAAGCCCAGCAGCAGAGATCTCTCATCAAAATTGTGATCAAAACACCATGAAGAAACTCATATCAAAATAACACAATTCCTCAATGGAAAGAGCATTGTAGCTCAAATGACATAGATGGCCAACTTACAAGTTACAAATCTGAAGTCCAAACATGAGAGGCACTCTTCCAGGAGGTTAAAAGACACACTCCATGAGAAGAGGCTCCCAAAACAAGCTATATCTCTCCAGATCTAGAATCCCACTTGTTGCAGCTTGCAAAAGCAGACAAACCCTCACTGGATCTACATTGCAATTGGAAGTAGAGCTTGGCCTCAAGCCTGATAGTGGATCAAATTAGCAAATACTCCTCCAAGAATCCTCAAAGGAAGAGGTGAAATCCCTGCATAGTTATTCTAAATGCTAAGCAGCACAATCCTCCACAAAAAAACAGAGAATAGTATTTGTCTAAAAAGACAAGATACTCAGAAATATAATCAATCAACAACCTTCTCTTGTTTCCTTCCCTTTCCTTTTATAAGATGAGAGCCTTTGCAAACCCTAAACCACCTTAATGAGTTAAATCTTTTCACATGAGGGGCCTCCTTCTAGAACTGTGTTATCCCTTCATGAGATACATTGAACCTAGACAGTGCTGTAGATTTGGTCAAGGTTGACCCAGTCCCACAGCTCAAACCCCTTTCACACCTGCAAGTGATTTATTTACATGGCCCTGATTTATCTGTGTTCACATGGGCATTGATTTATTCAATATTTTTAGGAGTTTTACATGTCCTCCTTTATTCATTTATTCATGCAATAGAAATTAAAACAAAAAATAATATTCCTCTTAGCTTAGGCTAAGTAGGAATATTACAGTCCTCCCCTCCAAAATGTTGCTTGTCCTCAAGAAAATGATAGGGTAAGAGCTGTAGTCCTTCTCCTCCTCCATTGATGACATCATCAAGGATAAAGTCTTCATCATAAGCCAAGTGCTCAACAAGCCAATACATCATGAATTGTTCCTCCAAGGCCAACATAATATGTGCATAGTCCATCCCTTCAGGAGAGAAAAACTCAACAGAAATAAACATGGTTGAAGCAATGCTACATCTAAAACATGTATCATGAAGTACAGGTAGAAGTTCCAAACCATGTGGTACATATATACTGCCCATCCTCTGTCCATACAACCCCATAAATAATACAACTATATCATCCAAGTATGCAAGCAAGACTACATATATGCAACTAAAATCTGCACTTGAGGAGGTGGGTCAAAATCCTACATATGATGCCAGCGCAGTGCACCTCTTGTATTCATTAGATCTAGGTGTGGCAAGTGGAATTCCCACCACACATTTGCTGCATGAGTCACCTTAACATGGCTGAAGGTGTTACATAAGTTTGGTGCCTTTGGGAAGCACCCATCATGAAAAGGAATCTCCCTTTGGACATCAAGGGAGTGGCCAAGTTTAGAATTTCCATTGGCCCCCAACAAACTATGAGATCCACGTGATCTCTCACTCCCTTTAGGAGTCATATCCTACAAAAAAATGGCAAAGGAATGTAATGGATCAAACAATACATCTTTCCTGGCATGATCAAATCCTTTACCATCATAGTCCTTCACACACATGGAGTTGTGCATGAGCATTCCCCTCCTCTCAAGCAAAGGAAGAGCTGGTTGAGATGACTCTTGCAAAGATTCCATTGGATGCCCCAATCCTCCATAGCTAGTGCACTCTTGAAAGTGCTGATGTAAGTCCTCTCTCATGCCTTCCCAATCAAAATTTTTCATGATCAGAGTATAGATCTTCATTGAGTACATATGGCTGAGGAAGAATTCTTCATATGCTTCTTGTAGGATCTTCTGGTTGAGCTTGGAAGCTCTATCCAAGAAGACCTTACCATGATAATAGATGACTCCTCCTTGGAATAAGTATCCCTCTTCTTGATGCATGCCATCTAGTATCATACCTGTGTGGAGATATTTGGAATACTTTACAAGCAGTTGAGATTACCAATAAAGATCCACACTGCTCAACAATGACAGCGCTACTGATACATCCATGGAAGTGCTTGTATTATTTTTGATTGACTTTTTGACATTACACATGCCAAAATGGTTTGTTGGAAGGTTGATCCTCCCATTCTTCTCCTCCCATAGCACAGATTCAGAAAAGTGAGAGGGTGATAGTGATGCAGGAAGAAGATCCTCCTCATTCTTGGGCTGTCCCAAGCCCCCAGTGTTGTAACTTGGTCTCTCATTGCTCCAATCCTTCCTAGATCTAGATTTGGAGTAGCACTTTGTGGAGAATTTCCCACAATATCTGAATTTGATAGCATTCCAAGTGGCTTGCCATGAGATAAGAATGTCCCTTGCAGCATCCTCATGAACATGAGAGAAGGAACTATGAGATCACTGCTTCCACTGCGCAAATCCATCTCTGTTGTTTGTGTGGAAGTACTAGGTGAAGGATAAGTATGCATGCCTTGAATCATTTGTGGTTTCCCACTCTTCAAGTCCACCCACTCCATTTGTAAAGCTTTCCAATCAGTTGTAGCCTTCCCCAAGGTAATCAACCATTCGACACCCAAGATGATGTTGGTGTCTGGTATATCAACTACAAAGAAGTGATCCACCAAAGTGTAGGATCCCATAGTGATAGAGAGTGATGGAACATATTTCATGCATTGCATGGTCCTATATCCTAGGACCAAAATAGAAAATCCCTCAAAAGCATCAATAGGGATTGCTCTCTTTTGCACAAGATGAGCATCAATAAAGTTGTGGGTTGCCCCACTGTCAATCAGGACAGATACTATTTGATTCATGACTGAACCTTGTACTCTTAGGGTCAAGTACTTGGGCACTCCTCTCAAAGATGCAAGAGTCCCACTCATTGGAGCAAAGGCTCCCTTCCCATCTCTGGATGGTGTTTGATCTTCCTCATCATCATTAGCGTTGTGACCTCTCCTGGGTTCATAATATTCATCTTCCTCCTCAAGATCTGAGAAGACTTCTACGTAGTGTGCTTTTCCTGCAGTTTATCTATGTCCCAGTGCCCATGACTCTTGGAAAGTGAAACACAGTTTATTTTTCCTCAATTCCCTCCTGAGATCAATATGAAGAGGCTTCTTCAAAGAGCTCTCCTTGGGAGGAGCAGCTTTTCCTTCCTTCCCCTTGGAAAAGTGAGGGGCCTTACTTTGGAAAGTTGCCTTCGCTTTTGGCAAGGAATCTTGGAGGTCTCTAGCCCTCTCAATGGCATCATGAAAAGTGATGGGCTTGGTAGATTTAACCAGCCCATGCAAACTTTCCTCTAGGCCATCGATGAACATGTAGACTCTCCTTGCTACAGATAGATTAGGGACCATGACTGATAATCTCATAAACTCAGAGATTTAAGTCTCTGCATCTCCTGATTTCTTCAGCTTTGCAAGGCTTATGAAGGGTGCTTCAGGATATTTCCTGTCAAACCTCTCCACCATTCTACTAGTAAACTCAGAGTAGGTAGTCATATTGATATGTCCCAATGTAGACAACCCATGGAACCACCAATTATTTGCTTCTCCTTCAAAGTGCAGCGCTGCAATCTTGATGGCTTCAGTCTCAGGGAATTTGTTCAACTAGAAGTAAATATCCAAATTTTCTACCCATGCCTTGGCAGAAGTGGAGGATGATCCATCAAACTTGGGCAAAAAGAATTTTCCCATAGAGTGGTGTCTATCCTGATTATGAAAGAACCCACCATCTCTATACTGCTGCCTCAGTCTTCTTCTATCCTTGAGGTGACAAAAATCTTGGAAACTCAAGTGGTCCTTGAATCTCTGACTCTAAGAATCATACTCCACAAAGTAATCTTCAAGGTAAGCTTGCTCTTATGGTCCATCATTCTCCACAGACAAGAAAGTAGGCATAGTGAAGCATTGTGTAGCTTGTGGCAGATCCATTGGTTGACCAGTCCCATGATGGGACATGTCAGAGCTTTCTCCCAGATGGAATCTCCTAGGATATTCCCTCATTCTATCCACCCTCATCTCTTTGATCTTGTTGGCAAGATCTTTCATGGCCACCAAAATATTTCTTGCAAACTCTTCTGCTTCTTTATCATTTACAGCTTCAAGGGCTTTACCCTTGTCTTGACCCTTGTTAGGATCATCAGTAGTGTAATCAAAATTCTTTTGACTTCTATTTTGATACCTCTTCTCCCTCTCAGTAAGAGGATCATATTCTTCTGAATGCAACATGGCTGGTGCTCCAAGGAAAGCACAGGTTGTGCCAAGAAAGGAGCTCTGATACCACTGTAATATCCCATATATGGAATAGCACAGCAAGCCTGCTGAAATAATGTACTCCTGGGATATTGATGTAAAAAAATGAGTTTATAACCCTTGGATTCCTTATATCAGCAGATCTAGTGTCTAGATCCAAAAGGGTAGCAAAAACAAATCAAACTAGGTGTGGTAAACAGATCTCCCACCACCTAATCTAGATGAAAAACACCCTATAGGAGGGGCTGCAGCTATGCACAACAAACTGCTTCAGAAAAAATGTAGTATTGGATAGTATGAGCAGGAGGCCATCAAATATGATTAAATTATGAATGTACAGCAGCAAATCAAAATTATAATGAAATTCTTTCAGTATACAGTAGAATACATGAGGCAATAGAGCAAGAAATCCTCAGAAAAGAGAGCTACAACACATATATATCTGCAGAAATGGCTCAAAGACGTTATTTTAAGGAGCTACAATAGCTGAATATTACAACTCAGATCTAGGACAGATCTATGGACAAAACATCAGATCTATTTAAGATCTGGAAACTAGATAGCCTTATTTACAAGATCCCCTTGGGTTTTGACCAAATCATGCATAAACAAGAGTAGATCTGAGTTTGAAGATGTAGATCTGTAAAATGCTATAGTAATTTCTAAATATAACATTACATTACAGTAGATCAGATCTAAACAAAACATGGATCAGCAAGCTAATCCATGGATCACCAAAGTGGAAGGCAAAGCCCAGCACCAGAGATCTCTCATCAAAACTGTGATCAAAATACCATGAAGAAACTCATATCAAAATAACGGAGTTCCTCATTAGAAATAGCGTTGTAGCTCAAATGACATAGATGGCCACCTTCCAAGTTACAGATCTGAAGTGCAAATAGGAGAGGCACTCTTCCAAGAGGTTAAAAGACACACTCCGTGAGAAGAGGCTCCCAAAACAAGCTAGATCTCTACAAATCTAGAATCCCACTTACTGCGCTTGCAAAAGTAGACAAACCCTCACTAGATCTGTGCTACAATTGGAAGTAGATCTTGGCCTGAAGCCTGATAGTGGATCAAATTAGCAAATAGTCCTCCAAGAATCCTCAAAGGAAGAGGTGAAATCCCTGGATAGGAACTCCAAGTGCTAAGCAGCACAATCCTCCAATAAACAATAGAGAATAGTATTTGTCTAAACAGACAAGATACTTAGAAATAGAATCAATCAAAAACCTTCTTTTGCTGCCTTCCCTTTCCTTTTATAAGATGAGAGCCGTTCCAAACCCTAAACCACCTTGACGAGTTAGATCTTTTCACATGAGGGGCCTCCTTCTAGAACTGCGCTATCCCTTCATGAGATACATTGAACCTAGACAGTGTTGTAGATTTGGTCAAGGTTGACCCATTCCCATAGCTTAAACCCCTTTCACACCTGCAAGTGATTTATTTACATGGCCCTGATTTATCTGTGTTCACATGGGCATTGATTTATTCAGTATTTTTAGGAGTTTTACATGTCCTCCTTTACTCATTTATTCATGCAACAGAAAGTAAAACAAAAATGAAAATTCCTGTTAGCTCAGGCTAAGTAGGAATATTACAGTCCTCTAGCAACTGATAGGGTAAGAGCTGTAGTCCTTCTCCTCCTCCATTGATGGCATCATCAAGGATCAAGTCCTCATCATAACCCAAGTGCTCAACAAGCCAATACATCATGAATTGTTCCTCCAAGGCAAACATAATATTTGCATAGTCCATCCCTTTAGTAGTGAAAAAATCAACAGAAATAAACATGGTTGAAGCAATGCTACATCTAAAACATGTATCATGAAGTACAGGTAGAAGTTCCAAACCATGTGGTACATATATACTGCCCATCCTCTATCCATAAAACCCCATAAATAATACAACTATATCATCCAAGTATTGAAGCAAGACTACCTATATGCAAACTGAAATCTGCACTTGAGGAGGTGGGTCAAAATCCCACATATGATGCTAGTGCAATGCACCTCTTGTCTTCATTAGATCCAGGTGTGGCAAGTGGCATTCCCACCACACATTTTATACATGATTCACCTTAACATGGCTGAAGGTGTTACATAAGTTTGGTGCCTTTGGGAAGCACCCATCATGAAAAGGAATCTCCCTTTGCACATCAAGGGAGTGGCCAAGTTCAGAATTTCCATTGGCCCCCAACAAGCTATGAGATCCACATGATCTCTCACTCCCTTTAGGAGTCATATCCTACAAAAACATGTCAAAGGAATGTAATAGATCAGAAAATACAACTTGCTTGGAATGATCAAATCCTTTACCATCATAGTCCTTCACACACATGGAGTTGTGCATGAGCATTCCCCTCCTCTCAAGAAAAGGAAGAGCTGGCTAAGATGACTCTTGCAAAGAGTCCATTGGCTGCCCCAATCCTCCATAGCTATTGCACTCTTGAAAGTGCTGATGTAAGTCCTCTCTCATGCCTTCCCAATCGAAACTCTTCATGATCAGGGTATAGATCTTCATTGAATACATATGGCTGAGGAAGAATTCTTCATATGCTCCTTGTAGGATCTTCTGCTTGAGCTTGGAAGCTCTAGCCAAGAAGACCTTACCATGATAATAGATGAATCCTCCTTAGACTAAGTAGCCCTCTTCTTGATGCATGCCATCTAGTATCATACCTGTGTGGAGATCTTTGGAATACTCTACAAGCGGTTGATATTTCCAATAAAGATCCACACTGCTCAACAATGATAACGCTGCTGATACATCCATGGAAGTGCTTGTATTGTTGCTAATTGAATTTTTGAAATTACACATGCCAAAATGGTTTGTTGGAAGGTTGATCCTCTCATTCTTCTCCTCCCACAACACAGATTCAGAAAAGTGAGAGGGTGATAGTGATGTAGGAAGAAGATCCTCCTCATTCTTGGGTTGTCCCAAGCCTCCCAACGATGTAACTTGGTCTCTCATTGCTCCAATCCTTCCTGGATCTAGATTTGGATAAGTACTTTATGGAGCCTTCCCCACAAGATCTGAATCTGATGGCATTCCAGGTGGCTTGCCATGAGATAAGAATGTCCCTTGCAGCATCCTCATGAACATGAGAGAAGGAACTGTGAGATCCCTACTTCCACTGTGCAAATCCATCTCTGTTTTTTGTGTGGAAGTACTAGGTGAAGGATAAGTATGCATGCCTTGAATCATTTGCGGTTTCCCACTCTTCAAGTCCACCCACTCCATTTGTAAAGCTTTCCAATCAGTGGTAACCTTCCCTAAGGTAATAAACCATTCAACACCCAAGATGATGTTGGTGTCTGGTATGTCAACTACAAAGAAGTGATCCACCAAAGTGTACGATCCCAGAGTGATATAGAGTGATGGAACATATTGCATGCATTGCATGGTCCTATCTGCTGGGACAGAAATAGAAAATACCTCAAAAGAATCAGTAGTGATTGCTCTCTTTTTCATAAGATGAGAATCAATAAAGTTGTGGGTTGCCCCACTGTCAATCAGGACAGATACTCTCTGATTCATGAATGAACCTTGTACTCTTAGGGTTAAGTACTTGGGCACTCCTCTCGAAGATGCAAGAGTCCCACTCATTGGAGCAAAGGCTCCCTTCCCATCTCTGGATGATGTTTGATCTTTCTTATCATCATCACCGTTGTGACCCCTCCTAGGTTTATCATCTTCATCTTCCTCCTCAATATCTGAGAAGACTTCTATGTAGTGTGATTTTCCTGCAACACATCTATTTCTTGGTGCCCATGACTCTTGGCAGGTGAAACAAAGTTTTTGTTTCCTCAATTCCCTCTTGAGATCAATATGAAGAGGCTTCTTCAAAGAGCTCTCCTTGGGAGGAGCAACTTTTCCTTCCTTTCCCTTAGAAAAGTGAGGGGCCTTGCTTTGGAAAGTTGCCTTTTCTTTTGGCAAGGCATCTTGGAGGTCTCTAGCCCTCTCAATGGCATCATGAAAAGTGATGGGCTTGGTATATTTAACCAACCCATGCAAAGGTTCCTCCATGCCATCGATGAACATGTAGACTCTGCTTAGTACAAATATATCAGAGACCATGACTGATAATCTCAGAAACTCAGAGATATAAGTCTCTGCATCTCCTGATTGCTTCAACTTTGCAAGGCTTATGAAGGGTGCTTCAGGATCCTTCCTTTCAAACCTCTCCACCAGTATCCTAGTAAACTCAAAATAGGTAGTCACATTGATATGTCCCAATGTAGACAACCCATGGAACCACTAATTATGTGCTTCTCCTTCAAAGTGCAGCGCTGCAATCTTGATGGCCTCAGTCTCAGGGAATTTGTTCAACTAGAAGAAAATATCCAACTTTTCTACCCATGCCTTGGCAGAACTAGATGATGATCCGTCAAACTTGGGCAAAAAGAATCTGCCCATAGAGTGGTGTCTATACTGATTATGAAAGAACCCACCATCTCTATACTGCTACCTCGGTCTTCTTTTGTCCTTGAGGTGACAAAAATCTTGGAAACTCAAGTGGTCCTTGAATCTCTGACTCTAAGTATAATACTCCACAAATTAATCTTCAAGGGAAGATTGCTCTTGTGGTCCTTCATTCTCCACAGACAAGAAAGTTGTTGGGAAAAATACTGAGAGGGGGGGGTGAATCAGTATTTACTGCATATTCAAAATTTTACTTTTTCATTCCTTTAAAACCCATACGCTACTTTGCTGAAGCCAACTAGCGTATACACGCGAATATCCTTCATAAAACTCGCGTATACACAGAGATCTAATTATGCCATTAGTTCTTCACTTATATCATTCCATCATTCATTCATTAGATGTTCTATAAACAGTAAACATGTGCAGTAAGAACAGAATAAACCATCACACAAAGCATCACACATGAACACCAGGATTTTTAGGTGGAAACCCAAGTCGGAGAAAACCACCGCTGCAGTTGCTCAGCCTTCAATATTTTATTATAGAGAAAACATCTTACAACATATGTGCTGGCGCAGACTTGACCAGCACGCAGGCACCCACCTGCGCTCGTTTACCAGCCTCTCCCGGAAGGGAGCTCCAACCCCCTGACTCGTTTACCAGCCTCTCCTGGAAGGGAGCTACGACCCCCCGATCTCGTTTACCAGCCTCACCTGGAAGGGAGCTACAACCCCCTGACTGAAGGCTACAACCCTCAGCACCACCTTGGACCACGTTTCATCAATTTTCACACTGGATCCAACAAATTCAATAGAACAACACTTGCAGGCCACATTTCATCATATTTTCATACTGGACCCTTTCCATACTTTTAAGAACAAACATTCATCACCAACAGATACATATCAACACAGATCAGATAGCAGAAACACAGCAGAACAGATCAGATATTTCATACCCCTTGCTTCAGCAAACCCTAGTTTGCATACGCGCTTTTACTTCACCGATGTCGCGTATATACGCGCTTCCGTCCACACAAACCAGCGTATACCTCAGTGTATATTTTATTGCGCATACGCGCTTTCTCTTCGCTGAAGCCGCGTATATACGCGCTTCCTTCGCGGCGAAGTAGCGTATAGATCTTTAATCATTACAGAGCAACATACTTCATCAGATCAGATATTCAGTTCAGATCTACCCTTTCGCTTCAGACAGATGTTCGCCTAGATGCTCGCCTCATCACAGATCTAAGCCTTCCATAATCAGATCTAGCAAATACAAGAGCAATTCAGATCTAGATCTCCTTCTCCATCATTGGTGCATCATACATTCAGATTTATCATTCAAGTGTAACCCTTTCCATTCAGATATACTTCAGTGAGAAGTATTCATTCAAGCTCAGACATCTTGCCCCCACACTCATGATTTGCACAATGAATTTCTTCTCCTTATATAGGTTTATCCTTTTCAATACCATGAGCCCCTTTTTCAATACCATGGGCCAAAGCAATACCATGAGCCCAAAACAACCTGGACGGGGTCAATTAGGCGGATCATTACCCAATACAATGGGTCAATACCATGGTGGTTACCCCTGGTTTTGCACTTTTTGAGCGCTTTTGCCCATACGCGACTTGTAACGTTCCTTTCCGCGTGCATACGCGACTTTCCCTAGGCCAATCCGCGTATACCAAGAGACATACTCTTTTTCATCATAGAATTAGCACATGCTGAATTCCTTTCTTCATTGCCTTCTGTACACACTGTAGATACATCAGATTTGGTTCATCAAACCATATTCTATCAAGCACAACTTCATCAAGTGAGTTGCCATCATCTTCATCAAGTGGGTTGCCTTTCAGGGACAACACTCAACATCATAATATCAACAAGCATCATATCACATTAGATTTACATCATTTACCAAGCCCATCAAGTCAATCATAACTTCATCAGGTGGATTGCCATCAAGGACAACACATGTCAACTGTCGCGTGTCTTCGTCTTCCTTCAGTGGGTTGCCATCAAGGACAACACTCTGGATCATATTTCCAACAATCTCCCCCTTTGGACTTGATGGCAACCACGATGGTGTTTGGTTACCACAACAGATAAGTACAATGACACCATGTCACTCTCTCCTTTTTGACATCATGCAAACACCATGTCACTCTCCCCCTTTGACATCAAGGGAAAAGGGTGGACCAAAACCAACATACTCTCCCTCTTTTCTCCGCATGTGGAAGAACCGTTCTGCAATGACCAAGCTCCCCTGATTTCATGCTGAATCTTCAAACAAATTTTCAATGAAGTACATGACTCTATGAACTTCCTATCACCAAAGACTCATACTTACATCAAATATCCAACCAAGTGGATTTACATATAAGACTCACCCATCCAAGTGGATTTACATATGAGACTCAGCTACCCAACCAAGTGGGTTTACAAAAAAAATGACTCTGCTACCCAACCAAGTGGGTTTACAAATTTGACAAGTCCTTACATGACTGAATATTACAATTTTACAACATGGGTCAACAAGACCTTTTCATCAAACTACAAATATGACTTTTCATAACCAACACCAGAGGGTCCTCAAGAAAGAGAACATATTTCAGAACCACCATAATGCCAACAAAGCATTATACTCAGCAATGTCACTGCTCCCCCTGAATCTGTGCATCCACGCATCCTTTTCATATGACTAAGGTTCCCCCTTAGTTTGTGCATCCTAAACACTTTCACCAACAAATCATCAAGGAATCTTCATCAAAACATGAGAAAAAGAATTATGAGAACTGGAACACCACCAGAGATACCAAACAGTATCAGATATACCAAACAGCACTGCAGCTGTGCTGAAAAGAGCTGACTCCAAGAAAAAATTGTCAGCAATCAGACATACGTGGTTTTTTGTGCATGAACTCGCGTGCATACGCGACTGTGTTTCAGGAAACCCGCGTATCCCAAGCCATCTTCTAAATTTCAACCATATCTGAATCTCTGTGAGGAAAGGACAGTGTTCAGCTTCTTTCTGAGATATTTGACTGCTCCCCTGGACTACAGATAGATAGAACAGTGTAGTTGTGTCTTCAAGCGTCATCCAACCGTTGTAGCATCAGCACAATAGTAACCAAGCCTTCAGATTCTTTGCAGCATCAATACAATCTTTCCAAGAGAGATTCTCATATCAGAATAACATCTTCACCTAGGTGTCAAGCAATCATCCATGTGGTCCAACATCACCATGATCTTCAAGATTTAACATGAAGTAACATATGAAGGCAAAAGATCTCTCAACCATAGTAACAAACTCTGCATGATTTATCTCTGAAACAAACGACATTCAACTCATCCATGTGTGAGCACACAAGATACTTATAAGCAACCAGGGTTCAAAAACTCATCATAAAAGTCCATGTACCAAGTTATCATCATTTGAGCATGAGTATCATAAAGACCAAAGAACAAGCAGTCATATTGCTAACAATGCAATCATTAGTATTCAACCTGCTGCTCCCCCTAAACCAGTGCTCTTCCTTAACTTGTGCAATTTGAAACACCTTCAACAGCAAGTCATCAGCAACAATCTCTGCATGATCTGTCCTCATCTCTGAATTATAAGACTTTCATCTCAACAATAAATGCTCTTCATCATAAAGTAACCAGGCTTCATCCATAATATTCAACACAAGAACCCATGTATCATTTTTGTTACACCATTTTTTGGTCATCTAACCTTTCATCATTAGATGGACCCAAGTACACCATGTAAGACCAGTTTTACCCCAAGTAAAACTACTTTCACTATGTTAATTAGGAAACCCCAAAAGGAATAATTAATTAAACCATAATTTAAGTATTATTCCCAGTCATGTTTAACCCAAAAACAAAGAAATTAATGAGATAAACCCATAGTTATCTTATTATTTTCTAGGAATAATTATTTGATGATATTCCTTGTTAAATATGACCAAATCAACCACCATTAATCAAATAAATCATTATTTATTTGATTATATCCCAACCACTTCCTTAAAAAGATAAATAAATCATTTATTTATTTTTCACTAATCAAGGGATTTGACCCAAGTCAAACACCCTTTCCCTCCAACAAATAATAATAAAATATTCCATAGAGGTGGATCTAGATGTGATTAACATTATTTTAATCATGCACCAAGATCTAGAAAGACCCAATATTTTTTTATAAATAGGAGGGTTTTCCCCATCATTCTTCACCTTTTGTTGCATACTAGATCACTCTGGATCTATACACTCGGTCTCATTTTCTGCCATTGTTGCTCCCATTGAGCTCTACCTTCTACATTGGGTTTTCTACATCTGCAAGAGAGAGAAAGCTTAGATCTGAAGTGCTGAGGACTACAAAGAACCCATCCCATTGAGGAGATCTGGATACACCTTCTTGTTTCCTCCCAGGTGCCCTGTAATATAAAAATTCATTCAAAAATCGTGTTATTGTCTTGTCTGTTGGATGCATGGAGCAAACTCTTTACTTTACTGCTTAATATCTTTCCATTTATAGATCTGTTTGTTGCAGCACTTTAACTACTAATTGCAGATCTGAAGATGGTTTGCAGCCATTATTGTTGTTAGGGCTATTAGTTATGCGTAGCTAAAGTGGTTCTTTTTCGTACGCTTCGACAAGGAATTCATACTAACAAATGGCGACTCCACACGGGTTTTAAATTACGACCGCTGTCGTTTTTCATATTCCTGCATATCCAGCTACTTCAGGCCCTAGGGCTTCTTTTTTAGCTGCTTAGTTTTCTCTTTTTATGTCATTTTTCTCACATAAAACCCTAAAAACCTAAAATTTCTAACCTCCGTGTGTTTCTGGCCCTATTGCGCAGGTAAGCGACACCAGCCGCAACTGAGACGACAACTTTTCAGAAAATCTGCCGCCGAAACAGCCGGAACGGGGGGGTCGCACCTTTTGGCCCAAAACCTGCGACCTGGACGCACCTTTTGGCCTGTTTCCTGCGACCTCAACTCAGATCAGGTCAGAACCTGCGACCTGCCTTTTTTCCAGCATTTTTTCTGTAATTTTTCTGGGTTCTGCTGCAGCCTCTGCCAGGGTTTTCCAGCCTCTGTCTCAGCCCGCCTTGACCAAGATCTGATCTGTGTTTACTCATCTAAGTGGGAACCCAGTCCCTTAGGGCTTTAGTACCCTCCACTTTTTGTGGAAGAGTTTCAGCTGTTTCAGCCGTCGGTTTCAGAGCTTCAGCCCCCTCTTTTTCCAGATCTGTGACCTCACTTCCAGATCCATTGAAATCAGCCTCTTTTCCTTTCAAATCACCTCTTGTCGTTTTGTTTGGACCTCTTCTAAAGGCCTCTGCCTTGCCCCCCCCCCCCGGTTTTTTGCTGATTTCCCTTTTTCCAGCCACCTTGCCTCTGTCTCTTGGCTGTGATCTGCACCCCTTATCTGCAGCTTTATCCTCCGGATCTCTGTCCCCTTTGACCCTAGATCTGTTGAGCTTCCTTTGTGTGTGTTTCCATAGTTTTTCCCTTTCTTTTCAGCATAGTTGTGAGAGACCCACCTTCTTGGGTTAGATAGATGCATGCGTAGCTGTTATTTTTCTGTTATTTCAGCATTTTATTCTGTTCTCTGTAGGTTTATTTTCAGCTACGTCGCACACTTTTTCTTGCTCTCAAACAACGGAAAGGGTTTAAAAATTAAAATTAACGCACGCCACACACTGACCCTAAGTGAAGAAGCGCCTGGTTTACACCGCCTGGCAAAGACTCTAAAATCCAGTGTCACTGCACCTTTTCTGCCCTTGACCTTCTTGATTTTGTCCCTTTCTGCCCTTGTCGGTTTCCTTCTTCCTGTCATCATTGCGCCCCCAAGGCGCCTTTCCCGGAGACTTCTTGGCCTTCATCCTCAGTTCCCGGTTGATCGACCTGCTCCGCACCGTCGTCGTCGAGCCAGTCCACCTTCGAGTCTGCACTCCGACTCCTCTCCTGATTCCTCAGGTCCCCCTTCTCCTCCCGGTTCTCCCCCTTTTACCTTCACCATGTCTGGATCAGGGCCCAATTGTAGCGGCCCCAATACCGGCCCTCCTTCTAGCGGAACCGTCACAACCACTACTCCGGCCACCCCTGTGCTGCCGTACATTGCAGGCCTCAGCCTCCCCGATTTCCATCAGTTGATTAACGACCCCATTCACCATAATACTACCTGGCCCACTATGCCTACCAAGTTACCCTACGATATCCCTAAGTTCGAGGGCCTTAATGGCGAAGACCCAACCAATCACGTCCGGTCTTTCCACATGTGGTGTTCCTCCAACTCCATTACCGATGACTCCATCCGTCTTCGTTTGTTCCAACGCACGCTTACCGGCGAAGCTTCTAAATGGTATGTCGTACAGGCCACTTCCTCCCATACCACGTTCGAGACTCTTGCCCAAGCCTTCTTGTCGTACTTCCAGCTCCCTCTCCGATACGACACTGGTACGGAGCTCTTGAATTCCTTTAAGCAATCCTCTTCCACACGCCTTTCTGCCCATGTTCAGGAATGGCGATGAAGACGGAGCTTATGTCGAGCCCCTCCCTTTGAAGATCGGGTTTACATGGACTGGTTCCTTCGCACCCTCCCGTCTCCCATCGGCAAAGATGTCGCCTCTCACTTTCCTCAATCTGAAGAAGCCGCACTCCAAATAGCTTTAAAATATGACCTGATCTACGCTCAATCGGGTTATGTTTATACCGTTCTGCCTGACATCCCCAGGCCCGGTGGCGCTAACGCCCCGGGGGCATCTCATTCCGCCGACGGTATTGTTGGATCTCTTTCCCACCCATCTGCTCACCCTCTTATGAGCCATGGTCTCCCTCAGGGAGGGGCCAGCACCTCAAGCAATCTTCCCCCTCCCGGCAACATGTATCCAGGATACGGCATGCCTCATCCTTTTGCCCAACCTCTTGCTTACCTCAATGTTGCCCAACCTAACCATTATCCTTATCCGCAGCCTGGTGCGCTAGCTCCTCCAGCATATGCGTTTCCACCTCCCTTGCCTCCTCCACCCCCGCAACAGCACCTACATCCCCCTCCAGGGCAAGTATTTACACAGCAGGGCGCGACTAATCCCCCTTCTTCTCAACGAAGGTGGATAGGAAATCCAAATCAATACGCCCCTGGTATGCATGGACCCAATCCTCAAGGTACTGACTCTAACACTGCCAGCCAACAACAAGGCACTCAGCCCAAGCTGGACAGGCCTCTTCGCACCAATAAGCCTTGTTCATGTTGCGGTGTTTACGGTCATTACACCCATGATTGTCCCCTCTTGCACCACCCCGGTGCGGCCAGGATGTAGAATTTCCAGTACATTGCAGCAGGCCACGCCTTCCCACACTCCTCTATTGTGGCCTGCACGATGACTATGTTCTTTGATCCTTTCCCTCTAGCAGTTCGTGGCTACCCAACCCCAGCTTTCCGATCTGCAGCCACACCCTCGTCCATTTTACGGTTTCCTCGAATACCGGATCCAACATGATGCGCTCCCCGTCCAGTCCCCTTTCGTAGAGCCTTCACCTTCAAACTCGGTCTGCCTCGTACCCCAGAAGCCTCCTGCTCGATCTTTGCTCTAGAACCTCCATCTTCGGGTTCTACGAGCCTCTTTGAGCATCCGGTGGCCTTACATCCCTCGACCCAAGTTGAGGTTTCACTAAAGATTCAGGGTCCATTACGTGAAAATCTTGCCCAAATTCGGCCCGCCCAATCATACAGTATAGTAGACGATTTGGCACAATCCCCTGCTGCCATTTCCACATTGGAACTCCTCCAGTCATGCCCTTCTCAAAGGAAGGCTCTACTATCTGCCATGGGCACTGTTGATCCTGCTGATGACCAAATGATTGTTTTCGACGCCACTCAATCGGACCATCCTCCTCTTCCTCCTTCCGTTGCTTTCCAAATCCGAGTCAAAATCCGGAACGCCACTGTATCCCGGTGTATAATTGATGAGGGGGCATCCACCTGTGTGATGTCCGCTTCGGTTTGGAAGCAACTCGGATCCCCTGAGCTGGCCCCTTCCACGATCACCCTTCGAGCGTGGGACGGTCATACCTCCCAGCCTATTGGCCTGTTTCGTAACTGTCCCATCACCCTAGCCGGTAAGACTGTTTGTGTTGACGTCGAAGTCATTGACGCCCCTCTAGACTACAACATTCTATTGGGGCGAAGTTACACCTATGCCATGTCTGCTGTCCCATCCGCGGTTTTCCGCAAGATGTCCTTTCCACATAATGGGAAGATAGTCACCATTGACCAGCTATCTTATCATGAGCCGCCATCTCAGACCTCCTCCGAGACCACCATCTCTTCTGTAACCAACAAGCAAACCGTCGATTCCTTGACCAGTGTCTCCCCCGGCGTCTATAAAGATTCCACCCTACTTGGTACTTTTCCTCACCTCCCCCCCCTCCTGTTACTGATCCCAGCTTGTCGAATGTTTGCATGATGCAATCATCTCAGGCTGCCCATAAACGGCCTGCCTCGGCTAGTCCACACCCTCCCCCCCGCCCTCCGCAACCCGCTCCTAGCCATCCATCTCCGCCAGCCGGACCTCCTCCTTTCGGTCCTCCCCCTACAGCTGGTATCCCCGAACCTCTTTATCCTCCAGGCTCGGTCCCCCCTGGCCTTAACCATCTTGGAGCCGTACCTCCTGGTCACTACCCTGCTGGACAGATCCCCTTCTTGGCTCCCCCTCCCGGAGTATATTATGTCCCCGTCATGGCCACCCTCTCTCTCCCCTAAAACTTGGCCTTGGGTATTCCGGTTTGGTACCTTGACCCCCCCAGCCGCCACCCCCCATAGTCACCCCAAACCTTGCTGGCTTTGACACCGGTTCAACCGGTCCCCCTCGCTTCCTCCATAGCCACTGTGCCCCCGGCACCTCCACAGGACCCTTCTCCTGTTGGGTTGGCTCCCGGGAAAAAAGGCAAAGCCCGCAAGGGGGCAACCAAAGACCAAACCACCACGGCCAACCCGGCTCCTCCCCCACGACCACCAAAGCCCGCCATTCGATGCGCTTTGTGTGATGTCGTCGGTCATGCCACTCACATGTGTCCTGAATTTCCCCACCTCAAGCTTCTGGTCAACGAGACATTCCCCGACTCTGATCTCCCAGAATTCCATGTCACTATCCCCGACTCCCTCCCAAATCTCAAACACTTGCGCACAAACCACCCTTGTGCCTTGTGCGATTTTCACGGCCATTACACCCACCTCTGTCCCCGCCTTGACGAGTACCGTTCCTCCTTGGACTTGTACCGCCAATTCAAGGCCGCTTCGATCGGACCAGAGGACATTCACATTCCGCCTCCTGCTTTTCAGCCAACGGAGCCCTCAATCACCATTTTGTACCTGTCATCATCCATGAGACCATTGGGGAACGTTCCATCTGAATCCTCCCCTGTTGTTTCGCTTGACCTTCCTTCAGCGGTCATCTTGGGCTCAACATCGGTAGATCCGTTATCTACTTCCTCTTCGGTCACCCATTGTGACGATGCGCATATGAACCTCTCTTCTCATGATGATGATTCAGGCCACTTCACCATGTCAGGTGGTTCTTCTTCCACCAGTCACCCCATCTTCTATCACGATGACGACATTATGGAAGAAATTCCCACCCCTGACTTTATCTATTCTCCCTTACATCGAACCCATGCGTTGACACCACATCCACCTTGTGGCCATTACATCAAAACCCAATGTTTGGGTAAGGGGGCACCCACATTTGAGAGACCACGAGACGCCATTCTCCACCACTCTCCTAGTGTATCTGGTCGTGTTGACTCTAGACCCAGTATTCTACATTTAGAAGAACCTCTAGAGTCCCATATCACTTCAGATCACTCTCGGGACGATACCCCTTATCGTTCCCTCATCTTACATCAGCAACCCAGTCTCTTAGACATTATTGATTGACCAACCTATAGCTTTTCTACGAGAGCATCAGTTCATTATCTCCAAATCCTCCTTTTGGGATAGTGACACCAGGTATGCCAATTCGGAAACTTAAAGTCCATTTGATCCCTATATGCAGTACCAAAAGAGATTGGTAGTCCTCCATTTCCTTTCTCAAACTGCATAACCATAACCAGAACAAATGGCACACCACATCATTAAAATGTGTTTAGATTCCCATTTTTCTAGATACATTTTGGCATGACCACACCATGCTTGGGGGCCCCTCTGTCCCCCAACCATACCTCTTAGAGGATTTCGAAGGCCATCCCCTTCCTAACCCTCGCAATGCACTCTATCTTAAGAAATATTACCCTTAGCATTTCCCCTCTGAAATGCATGTTTTATTTTCTTTTAGATAGCCATCATCTGTTTTTTCATTTTTCCTACTTCACCAAAACCCAACTCCCAGCCATAAAAGCATTTGAGCCCCTCATCTCGGTCGCAGTTCTGCGCCATTTTACGGACAGGACGCACTTGTTGCTAATACTGTGTCCTGGGTAGTACTGCCCCAAAAGTGGAGGCCCGGCCATAGAATGAAGGAGAAATTTACATTTAAGGGATTTTGGGCCTAAACGCAAATGTAATCCGACAAAAATGCGAGAGCAAGGTTAGGCCTCTTACCTCCAGTGACAGAATCTAAAGAGATCAACGGTCGGGGTTTGTCCAGCTCGTTCGCCTTGAGTTGGGGCCTTCTCTCCTCTCTACATTCACCACATCAACAATAGCAAATGAGTGATTTTGGAGGGAAAACTGCCTTATTAAAAGAGAACCCCTGTTTCTTCTTTCGAATGCTGCGACCACACCGTAGCCCCGTTTGACGAACCGTCAGCACCGTTAGAAAGCTCTCACCGAGCTCTCAAATGGGTATCTATTAGTTTTTGGTGATTTGATACTTCACCTGGACACATTTTTTCCACGAAGGGTCCCTTCACCGCTCCTTAAAATCGAATTTCCTCACTCACGCCACTTGTACTTGGGGCACCATATCGCTCCCTTACTTTTCCATGTTCGTGTCGATTTTCGTCATGAGTGCTCACCTTGTACTCATGCTTCCATGACCCCCCCTTGGGGCCTTTACCGTGTGGCAGCACTATAAAAGTCGCCCTTGTTTAGAGCATCCAAGTCGAGTCATCATTGCATTCATGGAGTCTATCCTGCATCCTTTTACACCCCACTATAGCCCTCCATCCTTTATTGCTTGGTCCCTCTCTTGCGTCGCACCTTATGACCTTCAGCCCCACTGTCCCCTGTCCCTTCCGATATTGTGTCAGTCGCTGCCATGTCATTCATGCCCTTTATGCTCTAACAAGGGAAGTCGTCCATTCGCCACTCCATCCTTCCCATTTCCACTATCCTCATTAGTGTCAGTCTGTCCGTCGCTCTATTGTTCTTCTCTCGTGCCTTAGTTGAGGATCTCTCATTGCCTCACCTACGGCGGACCTCCTTCTGTCGACATCAGCACATTTATTCCAGAAGCAAGGTCTAGAGGGCGGTGTACCTTGGTTCCAGCTTCCACTCTTGTTCGGTGCCTCGAATCAGGCAGGGGGATCTCTCACTTCCCTTTGACTTGATTGCTTCTCCAGCTCCTTTCAGCATGATCGAGATTCGTATACTGGACAGTCCAGTGACCCAGCAGCAGCTCTTGATGATTCCCGGGCGTGTGTGAGATGTCTCAGCCCTCATGAGGGGGTGGCCCTGCAGGTAGCCCCCCACATGCCTGGATGACCTCTTCATTGCAGCCTTTGATGCCGCTCCAGATTTTGATGATGTTGGCCTTAGCCACTTGCAGCACCTCTATGATTTGCATGTATCCGTCGGATTTTGTGAGCCCTTCCCCATTTACAGGGGGCATTTGGGTTGTATTTATCTCATGCACTCAGATATTATTGTACTAGTCCTGGCTGTTATCCCAGGCACAACATGTATGTGAGACTCTTCATTGTATTTTTATCTGGCCCTTGATTATGCCAGCTGTACTCTCTGGTTCGGTCCCTTGTGTACTGGACACACTATTCTTTTGTACTTTGTCACGGCGGGCATAGGTATGCCTCCCCCGCCGCCTTCAGCACAAGTACCCTCTCATAAAAAGAGACTTGTTGCACCTGCGAGTCTCGTCTCCTCAGGGTCTAGTCCTCCAGCACACTATCTACCTCCCACTTCTCTCTCTGACATCCCCTTTTATCGTCTAGTGATTGTATTCTTACAACGTACTTCGGTCATACGATTTGCTCCTGACACTCGCACGCTGGGGGGCAATCTATTACACCATTTTTTGGTCATCTAACCTTTCATCATTAGATGGACCCAAGTACACCATGTAAGACCAGTTTTACCCCAAGTAAAACTGCTTTCACTATGTTAATTAGGAAAGCCCAAAAGGAATAATTAATTAAACCATAATTTAATTATTATTCCCAGTCATGTTTAACCCAAAAACAAAGAAATTAATGAGATAAACCCATAGTTATCTTACTATTTTCTAGGAATAATTATTTAAATAATATTCCTTGTTAAATATGACCAAATCAACCACCATTAATCAAATAAATCATTATTTATTTGATTATATCCCAGCCACTTCCTTAAAAAGATAAATAAATCATTTATTTATTTATTTTTCACTAATCAAGGGATTTGACCCAAGTCAAACACCCTTTCCCTCCAACAAATAATAATAAAATATTCCATAGAGGTGGATCTAGATTTAGTTAACATTATTTTAATCATGCACCAAGATCTAGAATGACCCAATATTTTGTTATAAATAGGAGGGTTTTCCCCATCATTCTTCACCTTTTGTTGCCTATTAGATCACTCTGGATCTATACACTTGGTCTCATTTTTCCGCCATTTTGCTCCCATTGAGCTCTATCTTCTACATTGGGTTTTCTACATCTACAAGAGAGAGAAAGCTTAGATCTGAAGTGCTGAGGACTACAAAGAACCCATCCCATTGAGGAGATATGGATACACCTTCTTGTTTCCTCCCAGGTGCCCTGTAATATAAAAATTCATTCAAAATTGTGCTCTTGTCTTGTCTGTTGGATGCATGGAGCAAACTCTTTACTTTACTGCTTAATGTCTTTCCATTTATAGATCTGTTTGTTGCAGCACTTTAACTACTAATTGCAGATCTGAAGATGTTTTGCAGCCATTATTGTTGTTAGGGCTATTAGTTATGCGTAGCTAAAGTGGTTCTTTTTCGTACACTTCGACGAAGAATTCATACTAACAACTCTTTTAGAGAGAGCAAGAAGTATGCTTAGTAACGCCAATTTGCAGAAGTAATTGTGGACAGAAGCGGTTTCTATATCTTGTTACTTGGTATATCGATCGCCATCAACTGCAATAGGATGAAAAATTCCTCAAGAGGTATGGAAAGGTTATCCATGTGATTATTCTAAACTGAAAGTTTTTGGTTGTGATGCATATGCTCTAGTTCCGAAACATCAGCATTCTAAATTAGATCCTAAATCAAAAAGATATATCTTTGTTGGATATGGTGATGGAACTAAGGGATACAGGTTGTGGGATCCTACTACTCACAAGATCATCATTAACAGAGATGTTAAATTTAATGAATCTTCACTTGAAAATCCAGATGTAGATGATAAATTGAAACAGGATGATGTACCTAAGCTTCAACACATTTAGTTTGAAACCAGTTCAAATACTGATAACAGTCCAGATGAACAAGTTTCAGATTCAGATCATGAACAAGTTTCAGATGTAGATCATGAACGTTTTTCAGATGCTGATCATGAAGAAGTTCCTACAGATAATAATCAGCAGATTGGGGAAGTACGAGAAACATCTTTAAGGAGGTCTACGAGAATCAGACGTTTTCCTAAAAGGTATGATGATTATGTTACCTCAATTTCTTTAACTGCTAACGATGATGAACCTTTGTGCTATTAGGAAGCTATAGAAGGTTCAAACAGTGGTAAGTGGAAAGAGGCTATGAAGGACGAGCTGAAGGCATTAGACAAGAATGCCACATGGGATCTGGTAGAACTTCCTAAAGACAAGAAAACTGTAGGATGTAAGTGGGTTTACAAGTTGAAGAAGGGTGTTTATGATACAGAAGACAGGTACAAAGTGAGGCTAGTCGCAAAAGGTTTTTCTCAGAAAGCCGGCATTGACTTTCATGAGATATTTTCACCAGTTGTAAAAATTGTTTCAATTCGGATTGTGTTAGCATTAGTTTCTTTACTTTATTTAGAATTACAACAACTAGATGTTAAAACTGCATTTTTACATGGAGATTTAGATGAGGAGATTTACATGAGGGTTTGTTGGGCAATTTATTTGAACAAATTGCTACATTAAATTATCGACCAGGGAAACTCGTGAGCTTGTGATGGTGCCAGCAATATATATGCAGGAGTAGGCAACTAACTCTATGTCTAACTAAATTGTTAATGATTCAATATAATATGCAAGGGAAGTTCTCAGATAAACAGGCTCCTAACTTAGGAGGTCCTGGTTGTCCTTCCCTACAGTATCATAGAGAAATCATTCATAAAACCAGAAACTTGAAATAAAGACAAGGCTATTCAAAAGCTGAACTCGATAATATGCAAGGGAAGTTCTCAGATAAGCAGGCTCCTAACTTAGGAGGTCACGGATTTGTCTTCCCCTCTGATATCATAGAGAAATCATTACTTAAAACCGAAGCTTGAAATTAAAGACAAGGCTATTCAAAAGTGAACTCTAACTCAATTAGTTTAAAAGAGGGAATAATATTGAAATGGTTCTTGACTCAAGAAATCCACTTTCACCTCAATTACCACTTAATGAATCGGAGAGAGATTAAAACCCCGAGAACTTAAGATGGATAAATTATTAATGAAAGAAAGCTCTTAACTTAAGAGACATGTAAAGTATTCCATTATAATTCATTCATCTTAATATCAAAAGAAGTCACACACAAATCCTTAAACATCTAAACGATGAAATGAAACAAAATCTAATATGAAATAAAAATGTTTCTCTCATCCTTTAGAGTGAGCTCAATTCTCTTAAGAACAAAGACAATTTTATTCCATATACTACATTAAGGAAACTTATATCTAAAACTACGAAATTCCATAAACACAATTTACATCTAAAACTACATAATGGAAATATGTGAAAAATGAAGCTTTATTCTATTCCATCATCAATTGGATACAATGCTCTAAGAGTCCTCTCCTTGGAATGGAGGAGGTACTCCTATTTATACAATGAGAGGAGTAACAAACTCATAATGATCATCACTAATATCTCTAACCATCTAGACACATAACCCTATCCTCCATGATCTCCTCCATAATCTTTTTCCATGAGGTTTATCTTCTTAAATTCGAATTTGATCATCCAAGGCCACATAAAGGTGTCTTGGAAGCTTCCTTTGAGCCTACACATGTCAACAAACTCATGCTAATTGTTAGGCATAAGTATAAGCATATTATTTTCTAAGTTTTAGCCATAAATTCACTTTAAAATGTTAAGAATTAATAAACTTTGGAAAAACATAGATTTATGACCCAATAATGAAGTGAATGTAATGATATGGAGGTGGAATGGAGGTGACATGAAGGTAAAATGTGTAAAGATATTGATGAATAATGGAGTGAAAATAGGGACTATTTTGAGGCCCAACATACCCCAAAGTGAAGGTATTGCATGTCCTCATATTATCTACATTACTTTTGGTACTTGAGCTTTGGCTTAAACTACTGCATGAGATCATTTACTTAGCTTTTGCAAAGCGTTATTTTGATGAACACAATTTGGTTGGTTCTTGTGTTTCAACCATATTTTGTTTACGTTTCATTGTGATCTTTGCATAATGATAATGTGATTTTTATGGCGGTATTTTTGTTGGAATGCATCATGGTTGGTTCTTGTGTAACAACCATGATTCTATTGGCATCGATTAAATTTTAAATACTTTAGACAAAGCCATTTGTATATGCTCATGCAATAGTAAATATATTTTGAAGGTAAGTGGGTTTGAAGTGTGATATATAGCTACAACTGGATATGAATGTGACAAAGCATGTATGTAAATGTATCCTTCCCATTAAACGGATGGCTTTGGCAATGAAAGGAAAGGAAGTGAAGTTCAAAGTTTATTATTCTAACATTTCAAGGAATTTAATGGTTAAAAGTTAGAAAATAGCATACCTTAACTTGCCCTTCCGAAATAGGTGAGAGTCGTGCATGCGGCCTGTGAGAAGCTATTGTGAAAAATGGTGGATGAAAGATGGATCGTATTGTCGTATCGAACTGCTTTGGATCATTTGCTACTAGATGAAAAATCTGAGGATCTTGCTGAACATGGCTGAAAGTTGTATACTATTTGTTGGATGATGAATCCAGGTGAGTTTCTTGACTATAGCTGAAAATCTATAAGGCTTAGAAGATGTACAAAATATATAAGTTACATTTTCCTCCCCCCTAGCCTTATTTATTGACTTGTCCTCGAAGTGAAATACAATGAATACCATGAATGGAAATACAATGAATGGAAATTGGCTTCATACTGTTGCAAAATATGAGGTCTGCAAGTCTTCAACGCTCGATGGCACAAATGTGCTATGTGATTAAATGTGTCGATGTCGAACATAGCAAGAAGTTGTTGACTTAGTGGCGTTAATGAATGCCCCAGCCAACACAAGAGCTCCCACCATTGATTCCAATGGGAGTCGGGATGCCTAACACATCTTTGTAGGTACGAATAAATTTGTCGTGGTCGAGTCACCTACGAATCAACGAACAAGGGATATTAATGTACTCCCGTTGTTCATTGGCAAAATGCTGCCATTAAGGCATGCAAGCCTCTAGGTGTTTTTCAATGATACTTAGACTCTAGAACTTTGACTCAAGGAGGGTTTTATTGGCGGATATGAAAAATGGTATGAAAAGGGAAATGGAAATGGAAAATGGTTTTTATTGATGAGTTAGGAATAGATGAAAGGAAATGCATGGTGAATGAAGAAGAACTCTTTAACATGAAAAATGGACAGCAAATGGTATGCGTTATAGATGTACAATTGATAGGATTCAAAATCTTTTCGAAAGGGAGGTGAAAGGTAATGGTTGTGGAGATGGATTTGTCTTGAGAATTTTCATGAATTTAGTCTTTGGAAGACTAATTGTTGTCACAATGTAGTCTGCGTAATGATCGGCATCGTCACCGTAACTTTGTAAAAAACTTGGCGAAGAAACATAAGTGTGTTCAAGAGGAGCAAACGTTCCTTTGTAGTTCTTACGCAAAAATTTTATACCAAATAAAACAAATTAAAGACAATCGAGTGTTGAAATTGACTTAATCATGACATTAAAATCAATCCATTCTTAAAAATAACCATGAAAAATAATACTCCTTGTCGGATAACTCATGAAATGTGCTTCGCAATTCCGTTACCATAAACTTACAAGAACCATGTGATGAGTTTATGCCATCTTGATGCTATCGAAATAGATTGAATCCTCCGATTGATTTTTTAAAATTTTGTTTCCAAGTATGCCATTTTTCAAAGTTGTGTGAATTTTGTGAAAAAAAAATTTAGATTTTTTTTTTTTTTTTTAAATGAAAACATAATTTTTTTTAGATGTTTCTTTAAACAATAAATTAAAAATATAAATTTTTAATTTATTATTTAAGTTGAATTTTTTTATTATTTTTTTATTATTTTTTTTTTATTTTTTTATTTATTTTTTATATTTTTTTAATAACAAAATTAAAATAGAAATTTTATTTTGTTATTTATTTTTTAACAATACAATGAAAAATCTATATTTTTATTTTTTTTTAAACTAGAAAAAAAAAAAACAACTTTTTTTTTTTTAGTTAAATGAAAAACTATAAAAATAGAAAAATGCCATGAAAGTCAAAACATTCGGCTTCGCCTCTCGCCCCCTCACAAACCAATTCATTGTTGCAGAGCACCATATTCTGATACTCTCCTATAAAAAAAAATGTCTTGCTCATTGTATTCTGGGCGAATGACCAACAAAGCTGGCTTCTTGTCAAAATCATATTGCACCATAGCTTCATCTGAAATTTCCTTTGCTACTGAGAACCATGCTCTTTTCTTGTATTGCTTCCCAAAATCTACCACCAGGGATTCTTCCACACCAAAATCAATAAATATGGGAAATTTTTTTACCGGACTCTTTAATAAATTCATGAACTTCAGCATTTGAGTTTAGAACAAAAACATCTGGAGCAGCCATTTTTTCAGATAAGGAACAAGTGAATCTGCTTTCCGTGGGCCTGAGTAATCTGTAGGGAAGTCGTTGACGAAAAGCTTTAGTGCTGGATAGCCACTCACATCATATTTTGAAGCAAGACTGTTGAATTTATCTGCATCTGTTTTGGCAAGCACAATGGGAGTATCAGAGTCAGCAAGTATTTGAGCAGCAGCATCTAGCTCGGGGGAGAGTCTCTTGCAATGGTCGCACCATGGAGCATAGAAATCCACGAGAATGTGATCGAATCTGGAAATGGCCCGATGGCGGAGTTTAAAGCGGAGATATTCTATGACGTGGCTGCAAATACTACAATGGTGCAACGTAGGAAAACCTTCAACCATGATTGGGGCGGATATACACAAACCTTGGTGCATTGGAAGCGCGGCAAGACGTGCATGGACCGGTCAAAACACGCGTTTGAACGTGGAATCCAGCGACCAATTCCCACGTTGCATGGAGCGTAGGTTAACTTTCAAACTGGAACCTTTCATTGCAGAAAACGCTAGACATGCACAAAATGTTGGTAAACGCAATCTTTTTACGAAATCCGATCCTTAAAATGTGCCCCCAAGTGGATTACCGGTAGCATCATAAAAAAATTGCAGAAATTTACACATGCTTGTATTTAGGAGGGCGTTCATGCTTCACCATCTGCGGCTGCTTTGATTTTTGTTCGCTTAACAACCTCAACATATCGTTGATAACCATCACTAATTTCGGACTCCGCTTATTCACAACCCATCTGGATATCCACCCAGCAGGATTGAGCTGAACGACAAATGTTACCAGACATGCATTCGGATCTTCTACCTTCTGAATTACCCATCCGGATTGCATGATATTTCCTCTTATCCGCTTACTATCTTCAGGCTCCAACCCCCAAGCTATGGCTTTCGGCAAAGATGAAATTGCCACCACCATGGATCCATCCTTCATGGTCTCCCGCTTTTCGTACACAACAAAGTCGCGGTTCTTCAACATAGGGCCACAGCTTGCGCTGAATATCAGCCTGTAGATATTCACATTATCGCTTAAACTCAGGATATGCTGCTCTTGAACGAAATCCGAATCCCATTGCTTGGAAGTATTAATAGAATTGACGACGTTCTTGAATCTGGAAGAGGGGACCTTGAGCACTCTGCGGCCACGAACGGTTGTTACTGCTTCCTCTCCTGTTTTATTGGCAGAAATATCGATTCCATTTTTGGTACAAATGTATTTCAAGCCATGTCGAGTCTGATCTTCTGTTCCAGATAATTCAATCAATTCTTGTACACATCTCTCGCTGGCGTGCAGCACATATCTCCTCAGCGAGGCATCGCTCACAGACCATGAATGGAAATTTTCGTCTGAGTTGTCAAGTACAGCCGACATTCGAAAGCAGCTTCCGCCCATTTGGGATGTTGGCAATGGCGATCAACTAGTTTGTATCTATGATGGCCATCTCGTTCTGAAACTCTCGTTACTTTGCAGGGACGAGGCATCGAGTTTCTTGACAGCCACCTCCTTGCCATTGCGCAAAACTCCTTTGTAAACAACCCCAAATCGAATCGTCGAACGAGCTGGTAACGCCCTTCCCTTGTTCCTCGATTCGCTACAGAGAAAGGACCAGGTTTGAATCGTAGCCACCAAAAACAGAAAGATCGCTTCAGTAAATCGACAAAATATGATACAGATTCGTACTGCCAAAATCGCAAATTTTTAACTGATCTGCGTGTGGATTCATCAGGAGATTTTGTTGTTTTATATTACTATGACAAACGCAAATCACCCCGTGAATGTTTTGTTGTGTTTTATTATTTTTTATTGTTTTTATTTATTGTGAAAAGAAAAATTAAAAAAATGAAATGTAACCTATATAAAAAAATGCTATTTATTCAAAAGGTTTTTTTTAATAATAATAATATAATATATATGATATATATATATTATTATTATGTGGGAAATTTTTTTTAATTTTTATTTTTTTAAACTTAAAAAGAAAACTAAATTTTTTTATCACAAAATTCTTTATTGTCATTTTCTAGCAAGAGTATTTTTATTTGAACAAAATCAACAGATTTTCTGATCTTCCTGATCGCACGAAGCGCAGGAAGAGAGCATACTCATCGCTTGATTTGTTTTTATTTATGCAGGGGGGTGTTTTTGAAATGACGAAATTTAAAACTAGCTAAACATTAAAACATCAGAAAATTCAAACTTAAACTCCTTTGTGAAGATCCTGCTGTCACCAAGGTTCACAAATTATTTTGTCTAAAAAAAATGCTAGTACTAAATTAAATTTCTAATGCCTAATCCCTTAGCACCATCCCCGGCAACGGCGCCAAAATGTTGGGCAATTTATTTGAACAAATTGCTGCATTAAATTATCGACCAGGGAAACTCGTGAGCTTGTGATGGTGCCAGCAATATATATGCAGTAGTAGGCAACTAACTCTATGTCTAACTAAATTGTTTATGATTCAATATAATATGCAAGGGAAGTTCTCAGATAAGCAGGCTTCTAACTTAGGAGGTCCTGGTTGTCCTTCCCTACAGTATCATAGAGAAATCATTCATAAAACCAGAAACTTGAAATAAAGACAAGGCTATTCAAAAGCTAAAAGTAATATATTCTATAACTCTAACTCAATTAGTTTAAAAAGAGGAATAATATTGAAATGGTTATTGACTCAAGAAATCCACTTTCACCTCAATTACCACTTAATGAATCAGAGATTAAAACCAAGAACTTAAGATGGATAAATTATTAATGAAAGAAGCTCTTAACTTAAGAGACATGTAAAGTATTCCATTATAATTCATTCATCGATCACACACAAATCCTTAAACATCTAAGCAATGAAATGAAACAAAATCTAATATGAAATAAAATGTTTCTCTCATCCTTTTAGAGTGAGCTCAATTCTCTTAAGAACAAGACAATTTATTCCATATACTACATTAAGGAAACCTATATCTAAAACTACAGAAATTCCATAACCACAATTTACATCTAAAACTACATAATGGAAATATATGAAAAATGAAGCTTTATTCTATTCCATTATCAATTGGATACAATGCTCTAAGAGTCCTCCCCCTTGGAATGGAGGAGGTACTCCTATTTATACAATGAGAGGAGTAACAAACTCATAATGATCATCCACTAATATCTCTAACCATCTAGACACATAACCCTATCCTCCATGATCTCCTCCATAATCTTTTCCATGAGGTTTATCTTCTTAAATTCGAATTTGATCATCCAAGGCCACATTAAGGTGTCTTGGAAGCTTCCTTTGTGCCTACACATGTCAACAAACTCATGCTAATTGTTAGGTATAAGTATAAGCATATTATTTTCTAAGTTTTAGCCATAAATTCACTTTAAAATATTAAGAATTAATAAACTTTGGAAAAACATAGTTATGACCCAATAATGAGGTGAATGTAATGATATGGAGGTGGAATGGAGGTGACATGAAGGTAAAATGTGAAGATATTGATGAATAATGGAGTGAAAATAGAGACTATTTTGAGGCCCAACACATGCACCCTGAAGATCTTTTAGAAGCCATTCAAGAGTTTCATATGCATCCTAACTATCACAAGAACCTAGATAGATCAGTTGAGGAAGAAATCAGTAAAGAAATAAAAGACATCCCTCAAGATATCCCTGAAAACCCGAACACTGATTTATCATCCCTTGTAGCTGAGGCCCAAGAAGACATCCAGCCTCAAACTCAGCCTTCACAAGAAACAGAGAGTTGCTGCACTTCTTCTCAAAGAAACACAAGAGCATCTCCCCTTTTGACAGAAGAAGAAATAGATCAAATCATCAATAGACAGCTAGCATCTAAAACTTATTGTAAAATAAAAACTCTTGACCATTCACCCACTGAGCTTTGTTGTACAGATTTAGAAAGCTCCCTTGTAAATCAGAATGAAGAAAGATCTACTGATAATCCAGTATGTTTGATTGGTAGCATCACTTACTTTAATGATTTTCCTAACTTTGATCTATCTGATGATGATGTTCTCCAAACAGAAGTTGATCTCGTAGGGCCATCATTAGTATATTTTTGGGAGGAAGATCAGTTCCACCAACTCCAAGAAAGTAATGAGCCAAGTCAAGCTATTTACGATACTAGTGAAGAAAGCTTTAAAAGTGCAGAAGAGGGTGAAGGATCTCTGGATCTTTGCTTCACTTCATTACAACTCATCAGTAACAGTTTTCATGTGATTGGGAATCAGCAGCCTTTCATCTCAAAGGGTGAAGAGGAAAACGATGAAGAAATTTTTGAGCAGGTTGAAACCAAGGAGCCTTCTCTTGAAAAAAAGGAAGCAATGGAATAGACCCCTGCTCAAGAATACACTGATATTTTCACAAATCTCAGCCCACCAAATCAGAATATCTCAGAGCTACAAGAGGACAACACTGCAGTATATGATGATTCCTCCAGTTCAGAAAATAATGAAGATGAGGAAGAGTTTCTTTCTCAAAATAATCTTTTCCTGGATCTAGTGGAAGAGGAATTAATCCTAGTTGAAACTTGCTTGTAAAATACTCACAACCAGGTATTATTTCAAGATCCTTATGATCATTTCCTACAGACAGTTAGAGAAGGATCAAAGGCCATCAAGAGTAGCTTGTTGCAGACAACAAGAAACATTTTAAAAACTACTGCTAAAAAACAAAGAGAATGGGAGTGGCCCTGCCTGTCCAACATGCTCAAAGAGATGAGCAAAGACCAGTCATGGAACCATCTGATTGACTGGATGTATTGGAAAAGAGAGTTTTCCATCTAGACATGTAAATATTTCAAGTTAGATTAGGGTAGGTGGGAATCTCAATAAAGCTCAGCCTATGAGCATTTAGTTAGTTGTTTATTTTTACTTTGAAGAAAAAGTCAAAAAATGCAAAAACATTAGAAAATAAAGGTTCAAACATGCTCAAATCCTGAACCTATAGATTTTTAAAAAGAATCGCTCTAATCAGATCAAAATCTGAGCCAAAGGATCAAAAGGGACTGGTTCTCATATGCTCAAAACTTGAACCAGCAAAGAAAGAAAGATGACTCTAAAAAGATCAAAATCTGATTCATGAAAGGAAGGAAGGTGTTTTCAATTTTTAGAACTTCCAACCTTCCCAATTCTATTTTAATTTATGCAAAGTTCAATCCATGTGCAGCTTGTATTTATGTCATGGACCCACAGCAAATCAGACATTCTAATCCTGGTTTGGCTGTGTTTTCAATTTCTGTTGTAGAATATAGAGAATGAAAATCTGCCACACAGTTTAATCTTGGCTGGTAGTAGTATAGGTAGTGAATTTGTGAGTCCAACTGCCTAATCTGGACTCATGGAGGAATAAGGGTAGAATTGGATTATTTCTTTATTTTAATAAAAAATGATGATGTAAAGGGTCTGCAAGTCTAAGTGCACCTTGAAGAAAAAATGTTAGGACAGTAGGATGGGTAGGTAGCTGTTTGAGAAAATTTTGCTGCTAATATAGTGCTCATCACTTATGTGGCAGCTGATCAAAGAAGAAAATATTTCAAGGATCAGGCTCTGGCCTACTTCCAAATATTATATTTGAGATTCTTCACACCTTCAAGAAGATGCCATCCCCAGTTGGATCCTCTGTTAGCCACCCATAATTTTTGGCATAGCAAACAGGTGGCTAAATATGTTTCTGAGCCTTCAAGAGAAACATTTCCTTTGTAAATCTATCATTCTTGAAGTCCCATATGTCTCCTATCCTTCAGAAAACCTTCACTGTTGTTTCCATTAAAGAACCCTATTGTTTATGAAAGAAATTTTTTTCAAAAGGCCTCCTTTTTCCTCATTTTCACTCATTCATACTTCATTTTCCTCCATTCCCTTCAAAATTCACTCCAAGCCTTATATCTCCCTTTTACTTGGTTCTAAAAAATCCCCTTTCTTACCTACCAAACCTTCAAATTCCTCAAAAAACCCTTCAAAATCCTTAAAAATCTTCATTTTTGCATTAAGGCCTTAAGCCCCTTTGGCCTTAGCCCTAGCCCCATTTCCCCGCATGTGACCCAGAGCCATAACCAGGAGCTCACCCCATCGCACAATCGCATCGGGGTTTCCTATTTCTTTGCTACCTTTTACTTCAAATCACCGATGCGATAAGCCAGTTCTTTTTTAACCCTCGTTCTCCTCACCTTTTTCATGAGACCACACCCCCCCGGTCGCATCGCAAAAACATAAGCCTTCCTTCCAAAGCGTGGATCCCCCAATGGCCCGACCCGCCGATTTTGATCTCAGTCATTGAATCCACAAGAACCAACAGACGAGATTGCGTCACGCTCTGCCCATAACCCTTTACCATCACCTCTCTGATCGAGATACAACCGTTCATTCCCCCTAATCCAATGGTCAGGACTTAACCCGATAGCCCATTGAACCCATCCACCATGCGAAAAAGGTTCTGACGTAACTGTTGGTCCCACCACCCATGCCCCATGCATCTTACCTCCCATCGCATGCTATCCACACCGTCTGATCAATACCAAGAGATATGACGGCTTAAACTCTGTTTCACAAAAATTTTGTGCCCAAGAGTTAACGTTTCAATTTTTTGTGAAATGGGCGGTTTTGAAGATTCACGTGTCGGCCAATGTATGGAATTGCATTCCATCCACTCAAAACCGCCTTCCCCCATTTCATTTTGTGAAAACCATCCCCGGTTTCTTGCTATACCACTGCCCTCTGCAACGTTGCTTCTGGTTTGATCCTAGCCGTCGATCTCTGATATCGAACGGTCCACATTATATTGCGATCTCTTTCATTTTCCATTCATCTATTCTCCTAAACGCTCCCCTGAGAGATCTCCACCATAGATCATCCTGATCTAACGGTCCACGTCTCTCGTCACACTGAAACCCCCATCAGACCTGGTTAGCTGCTCTGTCAGGGTTTTCTTCCCATTTTTCCGCTGCATCCACATTTTTCCTCACTGCTCCTCCACCCTCACGAGCCTCTGAAGTAGTCATTCCCACTCTCGCAGGTTTTTTATAACGTGTTTATCGTTTTTTGCAGGGTTCGAAGGGCGATGAATTTATACTGTCTCCACAGTCACAGTCATGGTGACACATAGCACAGAGCCAAAGATCACAGAGGAAGAAATCACGGAGAAGGTTTGAAAGCATGTTTTATTGAAGATTGGGGTTATTGACCCTAACATAAACCCTCCAGCGCCTCTGTAACCTATATATTCACAAACACAGGCCAACAGAAGTCTAAAGAGTATCAGAAGAAGACTAGCAGGATTAGCACATGATACTAAAGATTTAAGTATCTAATCTGTAGCTAAGGACAATGAAGGAACTTAATAAAGTTCAGACCATAAAATAATCAAGTCATATCAGTGTTCGAGGCATTAAAAAAAAACATGACAAAATAGCAGAGCATTCTTTCTCCAAAGGAAGGAACAACTCACACGACCTATTCTACACTCCACCAAGCATCCTGGAAGTTATTACACTGACAGAAATTCCTAAAACTGTCAGGACAGTAGTTATGAAGGCATGGAAGACCTGCAAGCCAAACTATCCACCTTACTTATCTCAGAAGACAAAACAGAGTACCAACAGCCAGAGAGTACTTCAAAGAAACATACCTGAAGTTATTGTCAATCTGACAAAGACTTCTAAACCAGCCTAAAGGGTACCAACAGTTAATGCAAAGCCATTATGTAGAGTGCGCATTCGAATACTTCCTCCCCTCTCTCTTAATGAATCATTTAAGCTCATATCTACTACTCCACCTCCTCATTCACCTATAAGTACTCATTGAAGATTCATTGTAAAGGGTTGGGATTTTATTTATTGTTTGAACTGTTATTGAGGGGAAGTAGCTAAGTAGTTTGTATTATAGTAGGCTGGGAAGAGAATTTTGGACTGTAAAAAGCCACTGGACTCAAAGTATGTGACTGGTTTTGCGCATCAATTGAACAAGCAGATTCACAGGATCCTGGTCTATATTATTGGTGATGTTTTCCTTATTGTAATTGTCTCCTTCCATGTTTTTTCATACTGTCCATTATTCTCTGATAAATAACAGCAAGCATAGATTAGGATATATTGCTGGAAGTACCCTAAATCTCACTGTTAATCTTTATTTTTATTTTTTCCTCTGATTGTGTATTTTAAGGATAATTCTATAGAGTATAACCAGTCAAGAAATTTTGGTAAGCCCATGTCTTGCTAAGTACAACTTGAAAAAATTTTCTTGAAAGATATTTTCATTTCATGCTAAGTAAAAGATTGAACTAGGGAAGTCTATGGTTAGCCATGTCCTCTAGTTTCTTCTCCAACAGTTTTTCTTGAAAGTTTCCCTGTGAGTTAGTGTCAAAAGCAAAGAAGATTAAAAGTCTTTCTCTGATCTTAGGCCTTGCTCTATGTCTAATCTTAAATTTTTCTACTGTCTAAAAGTGGTTATGAGGACTGCTGGATTGTTTCCCTTGAGAGTATGCTGAAAGCAGGTTAGGTTAAAAGTCCTTACTTCATCTTAAGCTACCCTTTGTGTCTTTACTGAGAGTTTCCTTTGTGAGTATGTCAAAAGTAGGATAGGTTAAAATTCCTTACCTGGTCTTAGGCTGCACTTTGGTTTCTTTCTTTCACCTCACTTCTTAATGTTCCATCTCACCATCTATCTAAAGAGATCCTTTGGTATAGATGACTTGCCCTATGGAAACCCTTGGATAGTTGTTATGCGAGTAAACCCTTTTATGACTCCATAGCCCAATGGATTGGCACTTCTCTTGACCTATCTTACCATGTTGAAACATCCTTCTACTTATTTTCTTCTTCACTTCACATAACCTTCTCAGTTAATGATATCCAACCAAACAAACAAAACAAAAACCCTTGTGCCCTATAACTAGCCTAATACCCTAAATTGACCTTTAAAGATATATTATTCTTTACCTTTATAGAGAGATCCCTCTCTGGATCCAAGAGGGCTAGACCCTGAGATCCCAAAGTGGTTTGATGTTTTTTTGTCAATTTCTATTGCCATATCTGCCAAATCACAGGAACCCCAACAGTGCCCAATCTCCTACGATGACCTAATTATGGACTGGTTCAGTAGAGTGAACTTGTACGACTTGCCACGTGTCACTCTTTTCTCCTTCGGCTCTGAAATTGATAGACAGGAAACTATATTCAGTTTAATTGTGGCCACTTTTTACAGAATTCCAATCCGATGCTCAGAGAGAGAGTTATGAATATTTTCTCATGATCACCTCTTTGATATGAAATTCAGGAGCTTGGAAAATCCATAACTTCCACAGACCATATCTCCAAAAATATTACAAACCAAGATCTGAAATTTTGCGACGATGTTCCTCAGGATTTCAGCTTCGTGCTCTAAAACTTTTAGCTTCTAAAACTTCGTAGAAAAAACGTTATAGCGAAAATTCCATGATGACCTATTTGGAGCAGCGAAACCCTAGAATCCAAGGCTCTGATACCAAATGTTGTGAATCCAGCTCCAAAAATAGAAGAAAAGAGAGATCAACGCCTTAGAAATCAGCCACTTCGAGGGGGCAACCTCCAATACATTACATAAATGAAAAATTCTTGGATGATACAAATGAAAAAACCTCCTTTCTATATATAGGAGTCCATGGGGCCAAAATGTAATCCTAGCTGACCTAACAATAATAATTGAAGGGCACAATAATAACAATATGGGGGTTACAGGGGTACAAAAATAACAATAAGGGAGTTACAGTAACAACAATAAGGGACTATACTAGTAATATAGGGACCTAACATTCCCCATGGGACATCCCTTGCATGTGTCTATCTGCGCAAGAGTACCCTTTGGAAGCCCCGTAGTAATATTTTTCATGACCTTCAAAGCACTGTGGTGTAGATGGCCCAATATCCTATGCCATAACTCACCCTCATCCCAGCTCACCACTTTTTCTACTTTACCCATCAATGTTGCGCAGCCATCTACATCAAGTTTGTATAGATTCTTCACACGAACCCCAATATTCTTAACTTTTCTTGTGGTTTTGTGACGAAGGAATGCTTTCCCTTCACTGAAAACCACATCATATCCTTTATCCTCCAACATAGCAACTGAAACTAAATTTTTCTTCAAGCCTGGTACATGCATGACATCTTTTAATAAGAAGGGTTTACCATACTATCTTTGGAAAGAAATTGTACCAATCCCGGTAGCGTTATACCTCCCATCATCACCCATTTCGATATGCATCTAGAGATCCTTCTCCTCCAAGCTACTGAAAATTTCTTTGTCTCCCGTCATGTGGAAATATGCACCACTATCCAAGTACCACATTGATCCCATCACACTAGACACCATGCATGCGATGAGTGAGAAGTCCAACTCAAATTGCAAGGCCAAATCCTCACCAACTGCAGATCCTAAAGCCTTCTTTTTCTTCTTCTTTTGTGGACAATTAGTGGCATAATGTCCATGCTCATGACAGTGAAAACATTTCACGGATCACTAACCAATGTATTTTTATTTCTCTTTTTCTTGTAGGTTTCGTTCAATAGAATCAGTAAGTAGATTTAGGTGAGATTGCTTTACGTTAGGCGTATTCTCAATCTGAATTAGTCTCATTCCTATTACGCTTAGCATGACTAAATATTCCCATTTTTAGGCCTACCTCTTGAATTACAGGCATGATGAATTCGGCTACCCCTTGCATTATGCATACATCTTTGTGGGTACTTCCAGAAATACCTGTACAAATATAATTAGATCAGGTGTTTAGTATCATCAAATGTAAACACAAGGTCAACTGGGATCGGCTCAACTAGAGTTAAAGACATAAGGCAAGCAACTCGAGGGTTAGTTTGCCATCCAGATTAGATAATTCCCGTCCCTCTGCCTGCCTTTCGGAACTCTGGACATGTCATGCTCCTTGCCTTCTTCGTCAGTCTTAGATTTGGAATAGGATTTCTTTCCCTTCCCCTTCTTTTCCTTACCAGCCAAGGCGCAATCTTCCTCATCATCTGTTTTAGATGAGGACGCATCCCTGGTATTCCGCCTAATTCTTCTTGCACCAAATCCGACCAAAGTCGCTCCCAATCTGGCAACTTCTCCCTCCCATTGATAGAGTCCTAATAACTATGCCAACTCTTGGGAAGGCCTAGAAGTGTTAGGATCACCAAGTCATCATCCACTACAGTAATTCCAACACTTCCAAGCTCATCATGACATTGGATGAACTTGGTCAAGTATTTTGGAATAGTGTCGCTTTTCTCCATTTTGATTTTCCTGAGCTTGTCCTTCAGTGCCAATTTTCTGTGGTCACTACTACTCTAAAATAAATCTGTCAAAGCCTTCCACATTGCATAGGGAGTCGCTTTTCCATGGAGACTTGAGACAATGTGGTTGCATACTCCCTCTAAAATGATCCTCCTTGCCCTTGCTACCTTCTTTTTCCAAGCATCAAGAAGAGCGGTGTTTGTTGTGTGGGCTTGGAAATATCATTCTCAATGATTTCTTTCAACCCGTTGTCCTCCATCACTGCCTCCATTATGTCTTTCCATGCAATATAATTAGAACTTACCTTGAGTGCATGTTCCAATATTAAGCCATTGAAATCCATCTTGTTCTGCATGTCGCACCAAAGAATATTTTTTCAAATTCGAATGTTGTTCAGTTACAAACTCAATTCTTCTTCACTATAGTGATTTCCTATGCTCTGATACCATGTATAAATTATACAAACAGTATGTATATATGAATTCAATCCAATCATGCAATTTTCTAAAGCAAGATACTGAATTCTTCTAACAATTAATTTGTGAAACTTAAACACGATCGCATAATCATGCCAAGTAAAGAAAGAAGCAAATAAATACACAACACAGATAATTTTACTGGGGAAATATTTATGCTCAAAACCCCTCTATCTTCTATTGTATATTCACCAAGGAATCATGAAAAAATTATGTTGAAGATTGCAACAAGAAACAGTGAAGGAGGCATCCTGAAACATCTTTCCTAATCCTAGTTGGAAAGTGATCACCTAAACTAGGTGGGGGCCACACAGGTGATTTTTGTCGCTATGTCTATTTTTAGACATATGGATCATGTTCTATAAGTTGTGGGATGCTATTTATGGATGATTGTTCAAGTTGGTAAAAATATATGGACCTCTATTTTTAGACATTGGGCGGAATCTATTTTTAGACTGCCAGTCTAAAAATAGATCAGTCGAATATTATTAGCCCTTAATAATATTTGGACTATAAACATTATCTTATCCTCTTGGAGCACTTCAGTTAAGTGCACAGATGTGGCACAGGAGCTGACAGAAGGAATTATGCTATTCCTGAGGGTTAAGTGGAGCTATTTCATGGAGGACTTCGGTTAGAACTCATGTGATAGAGTTTGGTGGAGTTGGAGAAGTAGTTGGTGGAGTTATGTTGGGATTAACTTGGTTGATTGGTCATGGAAAGTCTAACTGATAAATACACTAGTGATGAGTGGTGTGAACTAATTATTAATTAATTCACTAATTATTAACTCATAAATCAACTAAATAATACATCAGTTAACTGCAGTGCATGGACAGTTCAGTGGAGACCGGTGTTAGAGGTGGGCGAAAGGGTGAGTCTACTATCAGTTGTGACTATAGTTGTGCATGAGATTTGCACACACATTGATTGAGATTGCCAATGAGGATTGCGCAGTACAAGCTAGTGGGATTCGAACTTGGATCTGATCATTATTCATCTTGGATTGTTTAACGCATTAAGCGACCAGAGGCAATTGAAGAGATTTGAACTTGTGACTTGTTCATATCAAGGCTGGTTTGTATGTAGCATGTGAGATGAATCTTGTGAGTTGTGAGGGAAAAACTTTGTGCTATGTATTGTTACATGTTCTCTATCATTATAATATACATATAGTTGGGGGTTTTCATCTATTTCTTTCCCCATTACATACTGGGTTATATGTGTGCTTGATTATTGTTTTATGTGCGCATGTGATTGTTTCTATTTCCGCATATTGATGATCAATTGTAGAAGAGGTTATGTATTATTCATGAAGCTTAAATAGTGTGTAATCAGGATAATCTTGGTGAATAATTCAACAAATTATTCAAATTTCTACATGGTATCAGAGGGAAATTGATCATGGGATCTATTACAGTGATTACAATTTATTTTGGTTTACAGAGTCTGTAAGCGGGCCAGGTAGCCTCTGGATCCATCCTTTCTCTGAAAGGTGATATATCCAGTAAATGCCCCTACATTCGATCTCTGTGCTGAAATAATTTTTTCTCACAGATCGAAGCGGTTGAGTTTTGTGCTGGGGGAATTCGAGTTTGCAGCAGTGTTTTATTGGTGTCGAAGTTGAGATGTCTTTCAACGGATTGCAATTGGAGTATAGCACCAGAGTGACTCGAATTATATTTCATGGAAGGGCCAAGGGATGGAGGTAATTGTTAGATGATAGGTTGAAGTTTGAAGTAGTTGATATATGTTGAAGTCCCAAAACTCTTTGTCTTGCTCCAAGTTGAGGCTTGGAAAAAGAAGGCAATAAAATTTTCGAAGGATTTGGTGGAGGCGCGAAGGATCACATAGTATCCAGTTTTGCATGGTAAATCTTCTCCATTCTTGATGTGGAAGCTTTGTCAGTTGTTTCCAAAAGCAAGGCAACCAAAGGAAGTTGGCGCTCAAGGATAAACTCGGGAAAATAGAGATGGAGAAGAATGACACTATTCCGGTATACTTGACAAAGTTTGTCCACTACAGGGATGAGCTTGGGAGTGTAGGAGTTAGTGTGGATGATGATGAATTGGTAAGCTTGGCTCTCCTGGGGCTTCCGAAGAGTTGGCACTCCTGTCAGGACTCTGTCAATGGTCGGGAGAAATTGCCAGGATGGGAGCGACTTTGGTCGGATCTTGTGCAAGAGGAGATAAGGCGGAGTACCAGGGATGGATCTTCATCAAAGGTATCTGATGAAGAGGATTGCGCTTTGGCTACCAAAGAAAGGAAGGGGAAGGGCAAGAATAATGCTTCTCAATCTGGTGCGGATGATAAAGAGCGTGACATGTCCAAAGTGAAGTGTTTTCACTGTCACGATCATGGACATTACGCCACGAATTATCCACAGAAGAAGAAGAACAAGCAGGCTGCTGGAGCTACAGCTGGTGAGGCTCTTGCCTCGCAATTTGATCTGGACTTCTCATTGATCGCATGCATGGTTTCTAGTGCATTGGGATCGGGGTGGTAATTTGATAGTGGCGCTTCCTTTCACATGACGGGAGATGTGAATCTTTTTAGTGACTTGGTGGAGAAAGATCTCCAGTTGCATGTTGATTTGGGTGATAATGGACGATACAATGCGACCAGAATTGGTACCATAACCTTTCAGAGGGAGTCAGGTAAACTCATTATTTTACAAGATGTGGTGCATGTTCCAGGTTTAAAGAAGAATTTGATCTCAGTCGCAATGTTAGAGGATAAAGGGTATGAAGTTGTCTTTAGTGAAGGAAAATTTTTCCTTCGGCACAAGGCAACAGGACAAGTCAAGAAGGTTGGGATTCGAGCAAAGAATCTCTACAGACTTGAAGTGGATGGGATATCTACGGAGATTCCTAATGTTGGAGGTCACAAATACATGCATTGCTTTAGAGGAGTAAGTTTTATTAACGAGTAATAGTGAACCTCGGGATGTGGGCTTGACTACAAGATGAGATCATGGAGTGGAAGAAACCACTCATGCAGAGAAATTTCATGCCAGATGGGTAGAGGGAGTGCATGCAGCTATACCACCAGGTGAGAGGTGGGGCGACATGCATGATTAATCCCAAGAGGAGATTTCTAGGAAGGATTCATGAGATGGTGTGGATCTCATGAATTGAACCTGGCTACGAGGTGCCCACAGCGCAGCAGTAGCATGATCAGTTGGATTGATGCCGGCAGATCAAAGTGACAGTGTCGGATACTGGAGCGCGGATCAGAGTTGACAGCAAGTGCAGAGTGCATGGGTGCAAGAGTTCAAAATCGCAGTGGTTCCTGATGACATGTGCAGTTGGTACCAGCAGAAGTAAAAGACTTTGATGATATATGCATGGAGTTGCATGGTGCATCAGACTGATTGAGTTGTTTGGAGCCTATTAAGTTTCAGAGGAGTTGCAGAGCAGATGCATGAGTCGTGATGGCACCCCAGAAGGCTGTAGGCTGGCATGGAGTTGCATGTCGCATGCAAAGACAAATTTTCTTGTTGAGAGGAGTGTTGAAGATTGCAACAAGAAACAAGAAGGAGGCACCCTCGAAACATCTTCCTAATCCTTAGTTGGAGTGATCACTCAAACTAGGTGGGGCCACACAGCATTTTGCTCATGTCTATTTTTAGACATATGGATCATGTTCTATAATTTTATGGATGCTATTTATGGATGATTGGTCACAGTAAAAATAGAGCAAGGACCTCATTTTTAGACATTTGAGTTGAATCTATTTAGATCTGCCGCCTAAAAATGCATCACGAATATTATTAACCCTTAATAATATTTAGACTATAAACATTATCTTATCCTCTTGGAGCACTTCAGTTTGATGCTTGGATGTGGCACATGCAGCTGACAGAAGGAATTACGCTATTCCTAGGGGTTATTTGAGCTATTGCATGGTTGACTTCAGTTAGAACTCATGTGGCAGAGTTTGGTGGAGTTGATGAGACAGTTGGTGGAGTTGTGTTCGGTTTAACTTAGTTGAACTAGTGGTATTTAGTCTAACTGATAAATACACTAGTGATGAGTGGTGTGAATTAATTATTAATTAATTCACTAATTATTAACTCATAAATCAACTAAAGAATACATCAGTTAACTGCAATGCATTGACAATTCAGTGGAGACCAGTGTTAGAGGTGGGTGAAAGGGTGAGTCTACTATCAGTTGTGACTATAGCTGTGCATGAGATTTGCACACATTATTCATCGATTGAGATTTCCAATGAGGATTGCGTAGTACAAGCCAGTGGGATTCGAACTTGGATCTCATCATTATTCATCTTGGATTGCGCAGTAGAGGCAGGCAGACGGGTGGAAGAGATTTGAACTTGTGACTTGTTCATATCTGAGCTAGTTTGTCTGTAGCATGTGAGATAGTGCTGAGAGCTGTGAGGAGCTTTATGCTATGTATTGTTACATGTTCTCTATCATTATAATATACATATATTTGGGGGTTTTTAGCTGTAATCTTTCCCCATTACATACTGTGTTATATGTGTGCTTGATTATGTTTTAATGTGTGCATGCGACTGCTTCTATTTCCGCAAATTGATGATCAATTGTAGAAGAGGTTATGTATTATGCATGAAGCTTAAATAGTGTGTAATTAGGATAATCTCGGTGAATAATTCAGCTATTATTCAAATTTCTACACAATGCACTCTTCTCACAAGAGTCTCTTACACTCTCACAACTGTTTCACACTCATCCGTGAAAAATTGGACCAACACTTAGCCAATTCTCAGCCTGTCTTCAGTCTCCCTTATTCACGAATTTTATGTGTATTGCAATCCCTATTCTCAAGGAATTTAAGCCTTCCTTAACTGCGTTGAGTATCATGGGCATCCTATGGTTTTTTAATTACATCTCGGTAGTTTGCTAATATCACAACTGATAGTTAAATTCCCTTTAACCTTTGTCTCAACTCGGTCTTCATCAGAACTTACATGCATGCAGCTATTAATAGTAAATCATCATTCACTTGGAAGATCACTACATGTGAATCAAATCTGATTTGATTCACTTGACCTCTCACTATTGCAACAATCAATTACAACTAGTTAGACTAACTTTAACTCACTTAACTGAGTTAACTGATTTCTCATGCATTAAACTAATGCACTAACTGCAACTTGAACTCTAATACAACTAGAATCACTTTGCATGCCTCACCAACCACCCTCAACTCGAATTTCATGGGCTAACTGAGTCTATCACACTCAGTTAACTATTACAAGTGATTATGAGATAAGATTACAATTTATTGTCCAATTTAATTAAGGGAAAATTATATTAGACACACTAATGTATCGCTAGGACCCATCACTGTGTGACTATCGCTAGGACCCATCATTGTGTGACTATCGCTTGGACCCATCACTGTGTGACTATCGCTTGGACCCATCACTATGTGACCATCGCTTGGACCTGTGATCCCACACTAGTGTGTGTGTCGTCATGTTGTTTTTGGATGCCAATTTCAATTTTTCTTGTTGCAAACTTCAACAGTTTCCCCTTCATTATTTTATGACCTCTGATTCAGGTTTTCTCTCTTTATATTTTCCCCTTATCCCTTCGCTATTCGATTGGAAAAATTTTGACACACAAGTGGAAACATACCAAGTTGAGCAGTTTGGGTGCTAGCATAAGTGTGGATATAATAGGTTCCCTCGATATCATATTAGATGAATCATATCTTCCATCTATACTTGCGTCACCTTATGACATTCCCCAAACAAAGAAGGATAATAAACAGAATGCCAAGTGTTGCAGTTGTCACACTTCTCTTTGATTACACTACAAAGTCTTTGGGCCATGCACTTTACACACATGTCTTATTTATGTACAATGATAGAAAAAAATACCCATGACATGACTATATAACAAACAAACAACTCACTTAAACAAAAGAAAAAGAAACCTTTAAACAATATGTACAGAAATTGCAGCTCATAACTACTATTGAAAATAATGCTTAAGGTCTCGACCATTTACAGGAAGGGGGTAAATCCTCCCATCCAAATATTTCAACTTGAAGGCATTGGTATGAGCCTCTCTAATTGTGAAAGGTCCAATCCATAGTGGTTGGAACTTAGTGTGTTTACCCCTGTCGTCATGTGGTTGATCCCATTTCATAGCTAGGTCGCTGACATCAAAGCTATTTTCCCCTATGTATTTTCTATCAAAACAACACTTTATACGGATTTGATGCACGGAAAATCAATATTTGGCTTTGAGCCTCTCTTCATCGAGTTTGAGTAAAATATTTATCCTGCTCTGAACCAATATGCAAGTTTTTCCGTGTGACTCTTTTTAGTATACAAAAAGGGAGAATGCAGTAATACTTAACACAATATAAGAACTTACAACAAGATAAAGAATAATCTAAGTAAAAATCAGAATATGCAGAAAGAGCTAAGCCATTTTATTATATTGGAGAAGAATCAGTTACACAAGTACAAAATATAGGTAGATCTAGCCAAAGAGATGAGCTAGGATCTCCCTAGAAACATGTGTGAGGCAGGTACAACGTAACTGTTGAGGCTCTGCAGCAAATACTGCGTTGTCTCTTCAGCAAGACATAAGCATGGAGTTGCAGGCTGAAAAGAGGAATGCAAATCTACTCAAAACTGGATTTCTGATGATGCCAAGATTCAAGATCCGGCCAATGTGATGGATTCCCAAGATAACCCAGAAAGGATTTTCTAGATCTACAACTTTGGAAAAATCACCTCCCCAGGGTTTGATCATTGATCTGTTGGGAAATAGAGATCTGAAGCTAGATCTAAAGAAAATATGGCTAAAATGTATGCTCAAATCAGATCTATGCTTGAAGGGTTGATCCCTTCCTCGGATCTATGAGCTAGGAGCTCTAGCTCTAGCTCTCAATCCTCCAAAATATGATTGCAGCTGCTACAACACAATTACCTCTAAAAACTACGTTGTGAGGGAAAGAGAGGCCTTCTGCCTACTAAAATAGGCTGCAATAAACTCCAGGCTGATGGTAAGACTGATGGCAATGTGGAGGAATGATCCTCCACTGGATTGCTAGCTGAAGTACTAGCAACTTCCTTCCTCCTTTCAGATCTGCAATATGGACAACGTTATTCTTGGAGAGAATATTGCTGCTAGGAGGTCAATAACATTTGGCTTGATGCCAAATCTGCAATGTGGCTCTGGGAGTGCTGATCTATAAGCCCAAGTGATGGGAATAATCCCTCACCTTGTTCTCTAGCTGAAGTACTGAAGACAACTTCCACCTTTAGCCAGTCTTCGAGCTGCACGATTTCTGAATATGAGTGTTCTGTAGAAAGTAGAAAAAGGAAATGGCACTTAAAGCACGATCTATAATGAAGTAAATCCTCTTCCTTAGATATCACTCAAAGAAAAGTGGGATTCACAGGAACACTGCTATGCTAAAACGAATGACCCCTTAATCTCTGCTAAACAGCCCAAGAATGCAGTGGAATGTCACTTGACAATTCCAGATCTAAAATATCATACATAAAATAATCCAAGATGCCTTTCACCTTTGCCTTCATCTCCTTTATAATGATTGAGCCATCCCAGGCCTTAGCCCTAATCTCAACTGCACAGTCTCATGTGGACAAGATCCTCCAAGTGGGACTGCGTTGTTTGACCAAATCAACCAAACAGTCTAGGTGCAATGTACACCTCCTCCATCATGTGTGCTTCATTTGCACATGATCCTCCATCACTTGATCATTAATGCTCAATGACCCTTTGTTTGACATCTTCAAGATCTTAGTTGACTGAATCAACCCTCCATGATCTTTCTCATTAAATGAGACATGATCTCCAATCTCATTCACATTAGTAGTTGCTCAACTACCTCTTTTTGCAGATCTAGGCTAAATTAATCCACATTCACACACACAAAGTGGATATTTATTCTTATTGAGGATTGTGGGTCCCTCCACCCTTTTATTTACTTAATTCATTAAGAAAATCAAGGACTCTAATATTCCAAATGTAATGTGAAAATTTGGGAATATTACAGTCCCCCCCGGAAAAATGTTGCTTGTCCTCAAGCAACTCCAAAAGTAGATGCAAGGCCATCTATTCCCCTCCATATGGCATCCACATAAGGAAGGCTTCCTCCATTTGCTGCAATAGGTTATGTATGTTTGGTTCCAAATTTGTCTTTTAAAAACATAAAGAATGACCTCCAACTGTTTGGTTAGATGTCCTCCTTCCATCATGAAGTACCAAGTGACAACCATATGATGTCCAACATCATCCTCAATACATGAGAGACATAAAATAAATTAGCTCTCTCCACAAAGGAAAAGCTTCATCATACAATACACTCCTTCATCCCATGTTTCATGAACTTGATTGAGCATTGTTATGTTCTCATTCTTAGCCATGTTGGCCTTATTGGATCCACATCATTCCAAAGTCATGCAAAAGAATAAGGGAAGAAGTAACATGGGTAGACAAATATTTCAAGCTATATTCTCCTAATAATAACCACCGGGGTAAGACCCTTTGCTGCCATCCTCCATATCCTCCATGTAAGATGGACAAGCCAAACTCCCCGAAAAGAAACCAAAGCAACAATAGATCTTGTTGCTTCCTTTCCTCCTTATGTGCATCATGAAGAAAAAGCATACTAATGGACATATGAGATGTCACATCAGCCCCATACAAAGAAACATCATCAATGCACATCATGAGATCATTATGCCAAGTTTTACACAATACAAAACACATAGACATAGGAGGTGTCATGTGGTGGCCAAACTCTCTCAAGTGAAACCAAAATGAACATGCCTTTCTTTGCTGTAATTTTTCATTGAAACACAAGGCATGATTTAGAAAATGATAAGCTATTGGGTGGTATCCATATTCACCCAAGAGAAGCCAGTGCAACCATGCCTCCTTCTTCATTTCATATGTGTTTTTCAAGGCATGGATCAGAAAAATAGGTTCCCTTGGAGAGTGATAGAAATCTCCTAATGGCAACCAATGTAACCAAGCATGCTGGCCCATACAAATCTACAAGTGGTTTTTCAATCCCTTGCTTATCATCCTCACCCATTCACTCCCATGTGGATGATGAATGAGGTATTGCATAATCATGGCATCCTCCCCTTGTAGAATGCCATCATTCCCAAACTCTTGAAGAACTTTGCATTTCCTGAAATGTTGAAATGCATCTCTCATGAGATCTCTTAACGATATTCTCTATCCATCAAAGACCCTCCAAAACCAAAGAAGTTTTGGATTTACTGCAAGTATAAGTTTCTCTTTGAGCAGTGAGAGGCTCATTGAGAAAGGGTCATCTAGAAGGGAGAAAAGGTTTATCATTTCAAGATCTCTACCATTTGTCATATTTGCTTCCATTTCTTCATGAGTGAAGCTACCTCCAGAATTCTCCAAGAATGATTAAGCCCTTTATTTTTCACAGCTACTAAGTGATAGCGTTGTAGATCTGCAGGGTGATACATGCACTATCTCAAAGAAAGTTACAACACTGATCTCACAATCAGCCATTGTACATAGGATAATGCTAATCCAATTTTCTGAAACTCTACATCTCAACTCAAAGGTTTGAATGTAGCTCAACAATGATGAAAAGGGATAGTTTTCAGTCTCCTCCTTGATTAGATCAAGGGTCCTCTGCGCTATGAAATATCTTTTCTTCAAATCAGCATTTTGTTCTAACTCTTGCTTATGCATGGATCTTGAAACAATATGTGTTGAAATTTTATGCATGCCTTGGATCAACTGATATGTGGGAACCTCTTGACAGAACAAAAGAGTTCCTTTAACTGAAATAATAATGTCCCCAACTGCTGGTGAGAGTGATGGCCTCTTTTCTTCAAGTGTACCAGCGTTGGTATCTTCCTCCTCCTCCTCATGCATCTCCTGATCTATGCATGGGACTCCATATGTCAAGAGCTCAAGACTACCTTGCAAAGATGCAAGAGCCTCTTCTCTAGATACAAGTACTTCTACAACAGGTGGTGAAAGTAGTGACCTCTTTTTTAGAGTGACAATATTGACATTCTCCTTGGTTTCCTTGGGATATGTCTCTTTTTATCACATCTCTTTCTTCTCCACATAAAACTTCTTCCTCAATTTGTGAAATAAATCTGAATACTTGGTCACTTTTTCATGCTCTAGGTGCCCAAACCACCAATCTTCTGCTTCATCTAAGAGATGAAGTGTTGCAATTTGAACAGCCTCCTCTTCAGCCACAAGATGTAGCTTGAAAAATGAATCTAACTCCCTCCTCCAAGCCTTGACATTGCTTGAGGAAGAATCATCAAATGTAGGCAAATAGAATCTATTATGCCTCTTCCTTCTATTGCTGCTATAGGATCCTCTTTCTTCTCTAATCTAGAAGAATTGTTGGAGAGTTAGCTTCTCCTTGAAAGCTCTAGACTGTGCTTTTTACTCTTCAAGATATAGACTAAGAGTCTCATGAGTCGCAGGTTCATTCCTTTCTTCACTTCTATACCTCTCACCTTCTTCAAATAAAGTGGGCATAGTGGATCTATGAGGAGATATAGGATTCTCTGGTCTTCTTTGCTGCTGATAGGAAGTACTTTCCCCATCACATCTTCTTCTTGGATCTTCTCTCTATTCTTCCTCCTTCATTTGATAGACCTCCTTGGAGAGATCTTGCATGGATCTAAAGAAAGGAGTGACAGATTTTTCATTCTCCATGATAGATCTCATCTATTTGTTCTTCTTTCAATGTAAAAAGATGAAGTGTCCACAAGCTGAGCCAAAGATCATGCTCTGATACCACTGTAATATCCCAAAAGGGAGAATGCAGTAATACTTCACACAATATAAGAACTTACAGCAAGATAAACAATAATCTAAGTACAAATCAGAATATGCATAAAGAGTTGAGCCATTTTATTATATTGGAGAGGAATCAGTTACACAAGTACAAAATATAGGTAGATCTAACCAAAGAGATAAGCTAGGGTCACCCTGAAAACATATACAGAATAGGTACAGCGTAACTGGAGAGGCTCTGCAGCAAATACTGCACTGTCTCTTCAACAGGATATAAACATGGAGTTGCAGGCTGAAAAGAGAAATTCATATCTACTCAAAACTAGAGCTCTGATGATGCCAATATTCAAGATCTGGCCAATGTGATGGATTCCCAAGATAACCCAGAAAGGATTTTCCAGATTTGTAACTTTGGAAAAATCACCTCCCCAAGGTTTGATCCTGGATCTGCTGGGAAATACAGATCTGAAGCTAGATCTGAAGAATAGATGGCTGAAATGTGTACTCAGATCAGATCTATGCTTGAAGGGTTGATCCCTTCCTCAAATCTATGAGCTAGAAGCTCTAGATCTAGCTTCTCAATCCTCCAAAAGATGATTGCAGCTGCTGCAACATAACTGCCTCCAAAAATTGCGATGTGAGGGAAAGAAAGGCCTTCTGCCTGCTAAAATATGTTGCAATAAACTTTAGGCTGATGGAAAGACTGATGGCAATGTGGAGGAATGATCCTCCACTGGATTTCTAGCTGAAGTACTAGCAACTTCCTTCCTCCTTACAGATCTGCAATATGGACAGCGTTATTCTTGAGGAGAATATTGCTGCTAGGAGGTCAATAAATTTTGGCCTGATGTTGGATCTACAATGTGGCTCTGGGAGTGCTGATCTATAAGCCCAAGTGATGGGAATAATCCCTCACCTCGTTCTCCATCTGAAGTACTAAAGACAACTTCCACCTTCCAAACTGATCTTCAGAAAATTGCAGTTTTCTGAATATGAACGTTCTGCGGAAAGTATAAAAAGGAAATGGCACTTAAATCCTGATGTATAATGAAGTACAATCATCTTCCTTAGATATCACTCAAAGAAAGAGGTGGGATTCCTTTCCGAGAACACCCTGTGCTAAGCAGCACCTGCAATTTCTGCTAAACAACCCAAGAATGCAATGGAATGTCACTTGACAATTCCAGATCGAAAAGATCATACATCAAATAATCCAAGATTCCTTTCACCTTTGCCTTCATCTCCTTTATAATGTTTGAGCCATCCCAAGCCTTGGCCCTAATCTCAACTGCGCAGTCTCATGTGGACAAGATCCTCCAAGTGGGACTGCGCTATTTGACCAAATCAACCAAACAGTTTAGGTGTAATGTACACCTCCTCCACCATGTGTGCTTCATTTGCACATGATCCCCCATCACTTTATCATTAATGCACAATGATCCTTTGTTTGACATCTTCAAGATCTTAGTTGACTGAATCAACCCTCCATGATCTTTCTCATTAAATGAGACATGATCTCCAATCTCATTCACATTAGTAGTTGCTCAACTACCTCTTTTTGCAGATCTAGGCTAAATTAATCCACATTCACACACACAAAGTGGATATTTATTCTTATTGAGGATTTTGGGTCCCTCCACCCTTTTATTTACTTAATTCATTAAGAAAATCAAGGACTCTAATATTCCAAATATGATGTGAAAAATTGGGAATATTACACTCTTGGGAGAACTGCAAGGATAGGAGATAAAGGTTTGGGGGAAAGATAGCTTCTTTACCATACAATATAAATTAGGGTGATATTTTCAAGGCTTAGGAGTTACATGGTCGGCCCAAAGAGAATTAGTCAAAGAACTATGCAAGTTCTTCTGTTCAAAGAAAATAGTATTTTTAATTATGCAAACAAGATTTTTATTTGTTGATTCAACCAAACCATTTCCATGGGGATAATAATTAGATGCATGTTTTAAAACAATCCCATTTTCCAATGAAAATTCATAAAGTCTTAATGATGAAAATTGTGTTGCATTATCAAAGACAAGTGACGTAGGAATTTCAAACTTGGTTATGACATTCTCTTGCAAAAAATGAATGACTTCCTAGTCATTCACTTGTGAACTTCCTCTGACCATTGCATGAAGTAATTTGTAGCTATGAGGATATATCAATGTTAATGCTTTTCTTCCAATCCTTAGACGAAGAAGCCCGGAAATGGTTCAAGTCTCTAGTCGATAACTCAGTCCACACTTGGGAAGAAATGGAAAATTTCTTTACAATGAAATGGGGAGAAAAGAGGGACCACAGATACGTTCTCACAGAGTTCAATGCTCTCAATTAGAGACACAATGAAGATGTAACAGGATTCATAAAGAGGTTCAATAAGCTCTGCAATAACCTTCCCGCTGAAATAAAGCCTCCTCAAGTAGCTACTAAGGTGGTCTTCGTAGGAGCTTTTGAACTAGATTTTGGGTTCACCCTAAGAGAAATAAAATCCACATATCTAGAGAGATCCAGACTGATGCATTGGAGATAGAAGAAAACTTTGCATCTACTATTAAATTCAAGGGGAATACTGAGCATGAAACCAGAAGAAAAAACAGGGAGGAGGCTTCCACTTCAAATCAGGAGAGGGAATCATAGGAGTATATAATTGAAGAAATGAATAATCTGATCAAGAACCTCTCAAATAAGATGGTTAAAATTGAATTGGAGACCAAGAATTCCCCTCCTTGTCCCAACCAAATGATTCCAAATCGTAGGTTTAATCCCCAGTATCGGAAGCCCCCTCTATAGTTGTTGCAGCGGGAAAGGAAGGAGCAGCAAGATCACATCCAACCTCCTCTGTACCTAGAGGGGTAAGTGGAGGGACAGGCTGAGGAAGTCACAGATAGCCAAGAATACCAATTCCTCACTTACTCAGATGATGATGAAGGTGAACTCACCATGCAAAGGGAGAAAGAGGAGAGGGAAGTCCCTTCAAAAGACCAAGATATTGACAATTACAGTTGGCAGTTCGTGGATTTCATTCAAGCTCAAATCCACAATAAGTATGATCTTAGGTCCTCTAGGAATAGAACCCGAGTGCAAGAACAAAACTAAGAGTCAATATCAAGAGAACATACCCCTCCTAGTTCTGCTAGTAAGGGGAAAAATCCATTAGCAGAGTCTGCCCCTCATAAAGCCGTTGCATCCACTTCCACAAAACAAGCCTCTGATCCTCCCAAAAATGAGAAGTCCACATCTATACCTTTGAAACTTCTCGGCCCTCCTAAAGAGCATTTCAAAGAATTTATTATAGAAATATCTCCCACAGACTTTAACCTCCAAAAAGAATCAGAGAAGGTCAAGATCTCGATTCCCCTGATCGAGCTCCTAAAGTAGCCTTCATACAAAGCTCAAGCGTCTCAATTCATGTTGCCCCATGGTGTAAGCCCTCTCCTTGACAACCTCAATCTTCAGGAAGAAAAATCCATGGTAGTTTTTTGACCTCATGTATAATAGCAAGACTCAGCCACTCCCGCATTCTATGTGACTCTAGTGATACATGACCTATTGTTGCATAATTGCATGCTAGATTCCTGGGCTTCACACAACCTCTTGCCATTGTCTGTCATGGAGCAATTAGGATTGTAGATTACAAGGCCTTATAAAGACCTATATTATTTTGATTCCAAGAGGGTGAAGTTCTTGGGCATGATCAAAGATCTGGTAGTAAATCTAGCCCAGATTCCAGTCAAAAGTGTGGTAATGGAAATTTTTTTAGCTGATATCCCAGCTCGGTTTGGAATGTTGCTATCCAGACCCTGGGGTTCCAAGATTGGAGGATCAATAAAACTTGACCTCACCTACACCACTATTCTAGTTTTTAGTGGGGAGGAAAGAAGATTATACCGACAATCCAGGTTTGTGAAGATGGTCACTAAAGCCGATTGTTTGACAAATTCTCCGATATATAGTAAAGAGGGTGAATTCTCCTATCTTATGCTTGAGGAGGATGAAAATTTCCTACAAGAAACGAAGGTCTATCCTCTAGTACAGAAGAATCCTATGAGAAGAGAGGAAAACAAGATATGGACCTTGTAGTTCGATGGAGCTTACTCATGAGAAGGAGACGGGGCCGGGGTACTCTTGATATCACCAGAAGGATGCTTGGTTCCCCTCTCCTTTAAGCTGGAATTTGAAGCCACAAACAATGTGGTTGAGTACGAAGCCCTATTTTTGGGATTGCAAACAGCATGGAACATGAACACACATAACCTCAAGGTGTTTGGAGATTCATAGCTTGCAGTGAGGCAAGTCAGGAGCCAATGCCAAACTAAACACCCGCGGCTCAGAGCTTACAGGAATGAGGTATGGGATTTGGTTGAGAACTTATTTTCTTCTTTAACATTTATTTCATGCCAAGGGATAAGAATAGAATGGCAGACACACTAACTGTGGTGGCTAGTAATTTCTGCCCCCAGCAAAATCCCCTGCTCAGATACGAGGTTGAAGTGTGATATCACCCCTCAATTCTGGACAACGTAGAACATTGGAAAGTCTTTGAGGATGAAGAGAAGGTCAAGCGTTTTATGGAGATGGTGGAAAAATTTTCAAATATGGTGATCGACTTAATCACCGAGGATGACCATGAAGAGTCAAAAACTAGATGGGAAGAGTGTAATATTCCCAAAAGGGGATGCAGCAATTCTGAAATAGATTATGCAGAGAAATAACGCAGATCATCTAAGTAAGAGTAGGAGGCCAATATGGAGGCTCAATATTTACTTTTACAATAGCAAATCAGAATTATATTGAAGCCCATAAGATGTAGAACAGAAATAGAAGACTTTTACATGAAGAAATCCCTCAAAATTGGGTGTTGCAACCATATATTATGACTAGAATAGCTTGACAACGTTATTTTTATTGGCTAAAATAGTTGTAGATTACACTTCATATCTAGAGTAGATCTGTGTACAAAGATTTAGATCTATATCAAATCCGTACACTAGATAGGATCCTCTTCAAATGCCCCTTGGGGTTTTCAGCAAAAAGTGAAGTACAAGAAGTAGATCCGAGATCTAATGCTTCAGATCTGTAGAAATGTTTAGAAAATATGCAGCTTCAGATATGATCTAATCAATACAATATGATGATCCCAGTCAATGGATCTCCAATGTGAAGGGTAGATCCCCAATCACATGAAAACCAATCCTCCAAAATATGTGCCAAAAGACCCTACAACTGCACCCTTGCAAATAACGCAGTCTTGGAAGGAAAACTGCGATGTAGGCTCTAGAACATGTTTGGCCTCAAGCCAAGATCTGAAAATGGTGCTTCAATCATCCAATACTCTCTTGCCAATGGGATAGAATACTTTCCCACTGAAAAGAGGCACTAGAATGGCCTAGATCTGAGTAGATCTAGCCTCCACTCGTTGTAGCTTACAAAGACAACCAAACCCTCAACAGGATCTGCATTGTAGTTGGAAGAATAGATTGGCCAAATTCCTGATAGTGGACAAGAAATGAAATACTCTTCCAAGAGGCCTCTCAAGGAAAGAGGTGGGATTCCCGCTCAGGAACACCCAGTGCTAAACAACACTATTCTCTGCTAAACAGCAAGGAGAATAAGAAATTTCTAAACAGGAAAAATCTTCAGAAATAACATAATCATCAACAACCCTCTCATGATGTCCTCCTCTTCCTTTTATAATTTTCAAAGCTTGCAAAACCCTAAACCATCTCAATGAAATAGCTATTTTCACATGAGCCACCTCCAACTAAAACTGCGTTGTGCCTCAATGATGGCCACTCCTAGACAGCGTTGATGATTTGGTCATGGTTGACCCAATCAAAAGATTCAGTCCCTTTCAAACATAAGGGTGTTTATTTAGATAGCCCAGATTTAGCTTTGTTCACATGTGGCATTGATTTATTTGTTGTTTTAGGAGTTTTTATTGTCCTCCTTTACACATTTATTCATGCAACAGAAAAATGAAACAAAAATGAATATTCCCATTAGCTTGGGCTAATTGGGAATATTACAGTCCTCCCCTCCAATATTTTGCTTGTCCTCAAGCAACTGATAAGGTGAGTGCTGCAACACTTCTCCTCCTCCATTGGTGACACCATCATGAATTAAGCTTCCTCCATAAGCTAAGTGTTCACAAATCCAACCCTCCATGAATTGTTCCTCCAAGGTCATCATGAGATGTACATAGTCCATCCCATAAGGAGTCAAAAACTCAAATGAAACAAACATGGCTGAACCAATACTCTCCTTGAAACATGTACCATAAGATACATAGAGAGTCTCCATCCCATGTGGTACATACATGCTTCCCATCCTCCCTCCATACATTCCCATAAAAAGTACAAGTATATCATCAATGTATGGGAGAAAAACTACATACATACAAATAGAAATTTGAGCATGTGGAGGTGGGTCATAGTCCCACATATGATACCAGCGGAGTGCATCTCCTGCCTGCATCAGATCAAGGTATGGTAAGTGGTTTCCCCACCACTTACTTGTTGCCCACGCTATCTCACTATGGCTGAAAGTGTGAGATATGTTTGGTGCTTTAGGAAAGCTTCCATCATGATGGAAAATCTCCCTTTTCACATCAAGGGAGTGGCCAAATTCAGAAATTTTGTGGCCCAATGTTTTCCATGAAATTTACATGATATATTACTCCTCCTTGGAGTCATGGCCTGCATAAACATGGTGAAATAATACATACAATAAGAAAATAAAACATGCTTTACATTATCAAATTCTTCACCAGCAATACTCCTCATACAAATGGAGTGGTGCATGGATCTTTCTTCTATTTCAAAAGAAGGAAGAGATGGCTGAAATAACCCCTTCATGGAGTCATGTTGTTGCCCCAACTCCACATAGTTCATGCATTCTTGAAAATGTTGATGTAGTTCTTCTTTCAAGCCTTCCCAATCAAATCTCCTCATGATGATGTTGTAGATCTTCATGGAATACATATGGCTGAAACAGAACTCTTTGTATGATCTTTGTAGTAACTTCTGCTTGAGCTTGGAAGCTCTAGACAAGAAGATCCAACCATGATGATAGATGACTCCTCCTTGGACTAAGTAGCCCTCTTCATGCAGCTGGTCATCAAGTACCATACAAGTGTGAAGATCTTTGGAATAATCCACCAACATTTGGGATTTCTAGTATAGATCTACACCGCTCAACAAAGACAATGTTGATGGTGTATCAATAGAAATGTATGTCATGTTACTACTCTCCTCCTTGAAATCTCCCATGTGAAAGGTGTGTGTTGGAAGGCCATTCCTTCCATTCTTCTCCTCCCACAGCGCAGATCCAGAAATGAAAGTGGGTGATGATGATAAGGGAAGAAGATCTTCCTCCTTCTTGAGCTTACCCAAGTCTCCCAGCATTGTAGCTTTGTCTTCAAGTGCTCCAATCCCTCCTGGATCTAAGCTTGGAGCATCATGTTGTGAGGTATCCCCCATAAAATTTGAATCAGGTTGCCTCCCAGGTGGTTTTCCACTAGATAAGAGGGTCCCATGCAGAAATCTCATGAACATGATAAATGGGACTGTAAAGTCCTTGCTTCCACTGCGCAATTCCATTTCAGATTTCTGTGTGGAAGTGGTCCATTTCATATTTTTTTGTGGAAGTGGTATGTGAGGGGTAAGTATGCATTCCTTTGATCATTTGAGATTCACCACTCTTCTTGTCCACCCATTCCATTTGCAAAGCCTCCCAATCAATGGTGACTTTCCCCAATGTAATCAACCATTGAACACCCAAAATCACATTGGTGTCCGGTATGTCAACCACAAAGAAGTGATCAACCAAAGTGTAAGATCCCATGGTGATTAAAAATGAGGGGACATAATTCATGTGTTGGATTGTTCTATCTCCTAGGACCAAAAAAGAGAATCCATCAAAAGTATCAGTGGGTATTGCCCTCCTCTGCACAAGATGGGCATCAATGAAGTTGTGGGTATCCCCACTGTCAATCAATACATAAACCCTTTGATTCATGATTTAACCTTGAACTCTTAAGGTCAAGTACTTAGGTACTCCTCTCAAGGATGCAAGAGTCCCTCCAATAGGAGAAAATGCTCCATTCCCATCTTCTAATGGTGATGGACCTCCTTCAACAGTGTCAACGCTGTGACCCCTTCTTGGTTCATCATCTTCTTCTTCCTCCTCAAAATCTAAGAAGACCTCTATGTAATGTGCTTTTCCAGCAGCACATCTATGTCCAGGTGCCCATGATTCTTGGAAAGTGAAGCATAGCTTCTTCTTCCTTAGTTCTCTCCAGATGTCAATCTCAAGAGGCTTCTTGAATGAGCTCTCCTTTGAAGGAGCAGCTTTCTCTTCCTTTCCTTTAGAAGGAAAAGAGGGCTTGTGTTGAAATTTTGCCTTTGCGTTTGGCAAGGAATCTTGAAGGTCTCCAGCCCTCTCAATAGCATCATGCAAGGTAGTGGGCTTGGTAGATTGTACCAACCCATGAAGAGGTTAATCTAGACCATCGATGAACATGTACACCCTTCTTGCTGCAGATAAATTAGGAACCATGACAGATAATCTAAAAAATTCAGAAATATAAGACTTTGTATTACCTGATTGTTTCAACTTTGCAAGGCTCATGAATGGTGCCTCTGGATCTCTTCTGTCAAACCTTTCCACCATCCTTCTAGTGAACTCTAAATAAGCAGTCACATTGGCATGACCCAATGTCGACAAGCCATGGAACCACCAGTCATGTGCTTCACCTTCAAAGTGCAGCGCTACAATCTTGATAGCTTCCATCTCTGGAACCTTGTTCAACTAAAAGTAGATGTCAATTTTTTCTACACATGATTTGGCAGAACACTTGGATGACCCATCAAAATTGGGTAGAAAGAATCTGTCCATAAAGTGATGTTGATCATAATTATGAGTGAATCCACCATATCTATGTTGATGCCTTGGTCTTCTTTTGTCCTTGAGGTGACAAAACTCTTGAAAACTCAAATGATCTTTAAATATCTGATTTTGAGACTCATATTCTTCAAAATAGTCTTCAAGGGATGCTTGCTCTTGAAACCCTTCATTTCCTACAGCCAAAAAGGTAGGCATGGTAGAGCGTTGGGAAACTTGTGGCTGATGCATTTTTTGATCATTCCAGTGGTGAGACATGCCAGAGATTTCTCCAAGATGAAGTCTCTTAGGAGATTCTTTGATTATTTCCATCCTCATCTCTTTGATCTCTTTAGCAAGATCTTGCATGGCTTTCAAAAGGATCTTTGCAAATTCCTTTCCTTCTTCATCACTTCTAGATTCAGGGGCTGTACCCTTGTCTTTATCATCATTTGTGTAATAAAATTTCTTCTGTCTTCTTTTCAGATACCTCTTCTCTCTGTCAGTGAGAGGTTCATCTTCTTCTGAAGACATATTGGCTCTTTAAGAAAGCACAGACTATGCCAAGATGACAGCTCTGATACCACTGTAATATCCCCAAAAGGGGATGCAACAATTCTGAAATAGATTATGCAAATAAATAACACAGATCATCTAAGTAAGAGCAGGAGGCCAATATGGAGGCTCAATATTTACTTTTACAACAGCAAATCAGAATTATATTGAAGCCCATAAGATGTAGAATAGAAATAGAAGACTTTTACATAAATAAATCCCTCAAAATGGGGTGGTACAACGATATATTATGACTGGAATAGCTTGACAGCATTATTTTTATTGGTTGAAATAGTTGTAGATTACACTTCATATCTAGAGCAGATCTATGTACAAAAATTTAGATCTATATCAGATCCGTACACTAGATAGGCTCCTCTTCAAATGCCCCTTGGGGTTTTCAACAAAAAGTGAAGTACAAGGAGTAGATCTGAGATCTAATGCTTCAGATCTGTAAAAATATTCAAAAAAGATGCAGCTTCAGATATGCTCTGATCAATACAATATGATTATCCCAGTCAATGGATCTCCAATGTGAAGGGAAAATCCCCAATCACATGAAAACCAATCCTCCAAAAGATGTGCCAAAATACCCTGCAACTGCACCCTTGCAAATAACGCAATCTTAGAAGGAAAACTGCATTGTAGGCTCTAGAACAAGTTTGGCCTCAAGCCAAGATCTGAAAATGGTGCTCCAATCATCCAATACTCTCTTGCCAATGGGATAGAAGACTTTCCCACTGAAAAGAGGCACTAAAATGGCCTAGATCTGAGTAGATCTAGCCTCCACTTGCTGCAGCTTACAAAGACAACCAAACCCTCAACAAGATCTGTGTTGTAGTTGGAAGAAGAGCTTGGACAAATTCCTGATAGTGGACAAGAAATGCAATACTCTTCCAAGAGGCCTCTCAAGGAAAGAGGTGGGATTCCCTCTCAGGAACACCCAGTTCTAAACAGCACTATTCTTTTCTAAACAACAAGGAGGATAAGAAATGTCTAAACAGACAAAATCTTCAGAAATAACATAATCATCAACAACCCTCTCATGCTATCCTCCTCTTCCTTTTATAAGTTTCAGAGCTTGCAAAACCCTAAACCATCTCAATGAAATAGCTCTTTTCACATGAGCCACCTCCAACTAAAACTGCATTGTGCCTCAATGATGGCCACTCCTCCTAGATAGCATTGTTGATTTGGTCATGGTTGACCGAGTCAAAAGATTCAGTCCCTTTCACACATAAGGGTGTTTATTTAGATAGCCCAGATTTAGCTTTGTTCACATGTGGCATTGATTTATTTGTTGTTTTAGGATTTTTTATTGTCCCTCTTTACACATTTATTCATGCAACAGAAAAATGAAACAAAAAAGGAATATTCCCATTAGCTTGGGCTAATTGGGAATATTACAAAGAGACACTGGCTGGGCACTATGTTATGCAATTAAAGGGAAATTCCATTCCCAGGGGTCTCATGCCATTGGAGAGATTGTTTGAAAAAAACGACATCCTGGTGAATCCTAGAAAAATGACCCTCGACGAGCCTATCAGGGATGTCAATATTAGGACAGAGGAAGATCCGAAGGTAGTGAATTTGTCAAAATGGGTCCTTGAAGAATACCAAGATTAGTACCTCGGTTTGTTTAAATCTTATAAAGATGTCTTCGCCTAGTCATACCAGGATCTGAAGACTTTTGACATTGACATTATACAGCACAAGATGCCACTCAAAGAATATGCTAAGCCTCATAAGAAAAAGCTGAGACAGACCAATCCTCTTCTCCTCCCAGCTATTGAAAAAAAAATAAAGAATTTGCTGCAGGCAAAGATCATTGTCCCTTTGAGGTACTCAAAATGGGTAGTGAACTTGGTACCCGTGAGGAAGAAGAATGGCGAAATCAGGCTCTATGTGGATTTCTGAAATCTGAATAGAGCTTCACTCAAAGACAATTATCCCCTCCCTAAGATGGACCACATCTTGCAAAAGGTGGTGAGATCCTCCCGCATGTCCATGATGGATGGCTTCTCAGGATATAACCAAGTGGCAGTGCTCCCGGTGGATCAAAAGAGGATGGCGTTCACTACACCTTGAGGAACCTTCATGTACGCCTGCATGCCTTTCAGCCTGATAAACGTCGGTGCTACATTCTAGCGTGCGATGGACATCGCCTTCATTGGAGAGCAAGATAAGTTTGTGGTGATTTACTTGGATGAAATCACCATCTTCTCAAAGAGCGATGCTGAGCATATATAACATCTTCGACTAACTTTTGACAAATGTCAAAGGTATGGTCTGTCTCTTAACCCCCAAAAATTCATATTTTCTCTGGAAGAAGGAAAGTTACTGGGGCACCTAGTAACCAAATAAGGGGTAAATATTGACCCCAAGTGAGTGGAAGTGATAAACGGCATCTCCCTACCAAGAAACAAAAAGGAAGTACAGGTATTCCTGGGAAGAATAAATTTCCTCAGAAGGTTCATCCCAAACTATGCTGAGATTCTCCGAAACATCACCGGAATGCTGAAGAATAATGGTGAATTGAGATGGACTCCTGAATCCAGGGACTCTTTCAAAAGGATCAAACAAGACTTTGCAGAAGCTCTACTGCTGGCGGGTATGGATTATGCGAAGTCGTTCATGATCTTCTCTTTTGCCTCTCCTCACACAATAGCTGCAATGCTTTTACAAAAAATGCCGAAGGGCATGAAAATCCTATTGTGTTCTTCAGCCAAGTTCTGTGAGATGCTGAACTGAAATATAATATCCTAGAGAAGCAAGCTTAGGCTCTGGTCAAATCACTAAAGGCATTCCGGGTGTATGTGTTACAATCATCCTGTAATGTTCCAAATTTGGAACTCAGCATTGTATAAGATGTATAACGGTCTTGTTATGATTAATAAGCTTAAAATATACATAATAAACATATAGACATCATTTTTATCTACAAAAGAAACTTTTACTTCATTTCATGATCCGGAAAGTGGGGAAAAAGGGGATTTTATGCCCTAAAAAGTTTGTTTTCAGAAATGAGCGTGAAAATAAGAAGGGGAAATGGCTGGATATTATATCTTATGTCATGAGGGACCTATGCTCCAAATTTCAGCTCAAACTAATGCTTTTAGCTATGTTAAACAACTCCTCCTCTCCCGACTAGGCTAGAAAACATTGATTTCCCATGACTTTGCTAAACAGAAATTTCTGAATATTATGAGAGCGTAATTTCCATGAGGGTTTCTATAGAAAATGATGGAATAATTCTGATCAGAATTTTATATTAGTAATACAGTAAAGAATTGGAGGTTTAATCACTTATACAGTAAAAACAAGACACCCAGCAAGGTTTCCGGCAAAATGCATGTACAAAGCAGCACTGCAAAAAATAACGTAGTTCACTGCAACAATGTATTAAAAATGACTAAATATGACATATAAATGCTGAATAATACAGATAATGGCCTTAGGCCTTCTTATTGGAGCTCCTGGAGGGAAATAAGCACCTCCTCCTCAAAGATTAGCATACAATCAAAGGATGCAGCTCTACTGCTGCTGCTGCTGCATAAAAGACGCAATTTACTGAAGGATACTGCATTTTTGCTTAATGTGGATGAATGGCCTTAAGCCAAATACAGAAATGAAGCTCTAATTTTTCCCTCTTGATCCCTTAAGCAAGCTGATCTAAAGAGAGGATGGAATTCCCGCACAGGAATTCCTTGCACTAAGCAGTGCAGCAACTCCGGCTAAACAGCTGAAGTATGCAATTAGTCACAAGACTAAGATAGCTGAATACATGAATGAATCTCCTTTGATGCTATGCCTTCCTTTTATCTTTGGTGAGCCTCCTCACCCCGGACCCCACACAAGTTGAGGTGACTTCTTCATGAAGCTTCCTCTTTCAAAACAATGTTGCCCTAGTTAGCTTCCCTCGTCTTCGTGACAGCGTTGTTGACTTGGTCAACTAATCCACCTCCAATGCCTCTTTTCACACTAAGGGTCTTCAATCTAGTTTACATATGTGCCTTAGGCTGATCCTTGTTCACATTGAACTGGTTTTCTTAGGTGATCTCTTCCTCCTCAAGAATGCATGTTGACTTAGTCAAACTTGACTATGTCCTTATCTATTTTGACCTTGTTCACACTTGGAAGTGTAAAACCAGCTCTTAAGGTGATCTCTTTCCTTAATAAGGTGGAATTTATTCATATTTTATTATTCATGGGCCTCCTTTCCCATGTATTCCTCTCCTAGGTGAAAATATCAAAATCTAATATTCCAATTTACTTGCTTGCAAATTTTGGAATATTACAGTCCTCCCCTCCCAAATGTTGCTTGTCCTCAAGCAACTGCAAGGATAGGACTGAAGAGCGCCCTCTTCTCCCCTACAGAAATCTCATAAGATGAAATCCTCCAAGGATCAAGGTGTTGCATCATCAATATATCTCCAAGTTGCCCCTCCAAAGTGTGCAAGCCATCTTTTGGGAAGCATCCCAAATAGCTAACGCTGTGTGACAATGAAACATCCATGGAAGCAACAATGGGCTGTTTGTAGGTCCTCTTGAAGCATGAGGGCTGATATAGATTGGGATTCACCATCCCCATTTGAATCTCTCCTCACCAAGCTATCAACCAAACAAAATGAGTCACCCTCCAGTATGGAAACTCATGAAGGATCTCTTCCACCTTGAGCTCCTGCAAAGATGGTGGGCTGCATCGCTAATTGTGTGGAGTCAAGATGTGCATATCTTGTTGCTTCTCTCTCCACTTATGATATATATGGGGCTGCTGCTGATATATGGCTGAGATACAATGGTCTTCAAGAAAAACCCAAGCCTCCCCATCAAATCCAACACCCATGAGGTGTCTCCTCAAAGAACTCAAACCTCCCAAATGAGTCCTCTCATTTGAAGGCAAGATGTATAATATGGAAACCAAGGTGTGCCCACTGTTATTTCTTAAATATGCAGCATGTGTAATTTGAAGAATCATATTTTCATTGGGCCTCTTCAACTCTTGTGCCACTCCTCCAATGGTGCTTCCTACAATCAATGTTTTAGCAGCATAATATAGAAGCATAAACATATGAAAACAAGGAGGTAGAACATAGCCCGAACATGGAACCAACGTAGGGCATTGTTTGCCTGCCTCAATACATAATGCAACAAGTGTATTTTCAGCCACTTGTTTGCTTCCACATTCATTTTACAAAATGAAATCATGAAAGCATAATTTGGTTCCAATGATGCACACCAAAAACCATGTGGCTTTCCCCCACAATCCACAAATAGAATGGCCATCATAAACACTGCAAGTGGCCTCAAGTACATAACAATATAATATGAAAAAATGAAATACCCTTCTTAGTATGATATGCTACTCATATAGACAAGGAAGTGTAAAATACAAAGCAAAATTTTATCTCCTCCATCATGTACTCCGGTCATTGAGCTGAAATGGCTCAAGTGCAAATTCTCCCTTGCTGCAAGTGAGTAGGGAAGTGGTTGTGCCAACCTTTTCTTCATCTTCTGGGTTGTGCATCTCTCCATATGATGTTATACATTCAACTGAATTCCCTCCCAAGTGAACTCCTCCCTTGAGGGATGGTGTGCATAAAAATGCATGGAAGGAGAGTCCACAAATGTTGCATGTAGATCTTTCTCCTTGTGCTTATGAACCCAAGCCAAGAATGTCAAAACATAGTAAGGGATACTCTCATCCATTACTTTCTCATGCCCATCTTCTACATGCTCCCATAGTGCATTACTTGTGAAGTGGTCTTGGGAACACTTCAGCAAGTAATCCAAGCTCCTAAGTGACAGCATTGCTAGCCTTTGGGGTAGGGCTACTGTCATCTCAAAGCTCAATTCATTGACATAGATTGTTTCAAAGACTCTTCCCAAAAAAAATTTGTACATGTAGAGATCCTCCCAAGATGGAGGGGTTGCTCTTTGCACTATGCTAGTGCCATCCCTTACTCCTGCAACATCATGCCAAGTGTGAGAGAAAATCTACCCTTGTTGTCTCCCAATCCTCCAAAGCAACAAATGACTTTGCTGCCTCAACATACCTCCATCATATGATTCATGTGGTGAAGACATAATGATTTCATCATCACAATGCATCCACACTCCTTGCTGCCCCATGATGCAAGTACTCTGCCAAGTACTCTTCTCCCACATACCCTTGGAAAAAGGATATGTCTCATGATGGCCAAATTCTCTCAAGAGCAACCAACACATTTTGGCCTCTTGCTGCCCTGTATCATAAATTTTCAAGTGGCTCACCACCCTCTTGCTCTTCCCCCACATCCACTCAACACCATGTGGATGCCTTCTTTCCTTCTTTACCTTGGCATTCCTCCAATGAGGTCTACCATCCTCCACAAACCGTTTCTTTTCTTTGCCTCTCATGAAGTGCTTAATGGCATCTCCTTGGAGATCTCTTAGAGAAGATCTCATGTCTACAATCATCTTGAATCCATAAGGATCTAACTGTGAAGAAGGAAAAACTTTCTTACTGTTATCTCTTGACAACGCTGTATAACTTCTCCATGGTGTACAAGCTGTCTCATATCCTGACTCAAGAATGATCATGACTCCCCCCTAAAGATCACACTTCAACCTCAAGGGTTGAGTGCAACTCAACAAGGGTCCACGAGGATGATGTTTCATTTGTTTCTTGAACCATTCAAGTCTTCACAGCGCAATGCAATATTTTTGCTCTTCCCCAGAAACAATGTTTGATCCTGGGCCATATGAAAACATATTTCCACAACTTTTATAAATATTTTCTACAATAAGTAAAAGTGGAAATCATCCCATACCTTGGTGAGATGTGGGAACCTCTTGTAGAGCTGCAAAGGTTCCTCCCTCTAATGTAATGGCTGCCCCAACTGCTGATGTAGAAAGCTACTCTTACAAGGCTGTGACAGTGTTGTTACTTGTCTCTTCCCATGGTGGTGTGGACCCTCTCTCCTCTGATCTCTCTTTATCAAAATTTCTGATCAGCTCTTGAGTGAACTCAAAAAAGGAAGTCACTCTTGTGTGGCTTAAGTGATTGCACCACCAAGTATTGGCTTCACCCTCCAAGTGCAGCGCTGCAATTTCTGTTGCCTCCCTCTCTTCCACTGGATGAAGTATGAAGAAGGCCTCAAGCTTTCTTTCCCAAGCTCTTGATGTAGTTGACCCATCAAATTTATACAATAGGAATCTATTGCCCTTGATTTCTACTTTGCTGCAAGATCTTCTTTCTTCTCTCAGTTGAACAAACTGAGGAAAATATAGGGTCTCTTTGGAAGCCCTAGGTTGGCACTTGTATTCTGCCAAATACCCACTCAAGATTTCATGCTCTAAGTGGTTTCCTTGCTCTTCACTTCCTCTATGAGAACAGGAATTGCATGCATCTTCTTCTGCTTCTTGAAACCTTCTAGAGGTCTCACTACAACTCTCTCCTCCTTGAAACCCTCTTGGAGTTTCAACGCATTTCTATTATTCTTTCTTCATGGATCTGAAAATGGATGAGAGTAATCTCATCCTCTCCATAATTTTTTTCTCCTCTTCTTCTTATCTTCTGATTGGATCTGAAATCCATAGGCTGAGCCAAGATGGCAGCTTTGATACCACTGTAATGTTCCAAATTTGAAACTCAGCAATGAATAAGTTGTATAACGGTCTTTTTATTATGAATAAGATTAAAATATACATAATAAACATATAGACATCATTTTTAGCGATAGAAGCAACTTTTACTTCATTTCATGATCTGGAAAGTGGGGGAAAAGGGGATTTTATGCCCTAAAAAGGTTGTTTTCAGAAATGAGCGTGAAAATAAGCAAGGTAAATAGCTGGATAGGATAGCTTAGGTCATGAGGGACCTATTCTCCGAATTTCAGCTCAAAATAATGCTTCTATCTATGTTAAACAGCTCCTCCTCTCCCGACTAGGCTAGAAAACATTGATTTCCCATGACTTTGCTAAACAGAAATTTCTGAATACTGTGAGAGCATAATTTCCATGAGGGTTTCTATATAAAATGATGGAATGAGTCTTATCAGAAGTTTATATTATTAATACAACAAATAAATGGAGGTTTAATCACTTATACAGTAAAAACAAGACACCTGGCAAGGTTTCCGGCAAAATGCATGTACAAAGCGGCACTGCAGAAAATAACGCAGTTCACTAAAAAAATATATTAAAAATGACTTATTATGACATATAAATGCTGAATAATATATATAATGGCCTTAGGCCTTCTCATTGGAGCTCTTGGAGGGAAATAAGCACCTCCTCCTCAAAGATTAGCATACAATCAAAGGATGCAGCTCTACTACTGCTGCTCTTGCATAAAAGACGCAGTTTAATGAAGGATAATGTGTTGTGGCTGAATGTGGATGAATGGCCTTAAGCCAAATATATAAATGAAGCTCTAATCCTTCCCTCTTGATCCCTTAAGCAAACTGATCTAAAGAGAGGATGGAATTCCCGCACAGGAATTCCTTGCACTAAGCAGTGCAGCAACTCCAGCTAAACAGCTGAAGTATGAAATTAGTAACAAGACTAAGATAGCTGAATACATGAATGAATCTCCTTTGATGCTATTCCTTCCTTTTATATTTGGTGAGCCTCCTCACCCCGGACCCCACACAAGTTGAGGTGACTTCTTCATGAAGCTTCCTCTTTCGAAACTGTGTTGCCCTAGTTAGCTTCCTTCGTCTTTGTGACAGCGTTGTTGACTTGGTCAACTAATCCACCTCCAATGCCTCTTTTCACACTAAGGGTCTTCAATCTATTTTACATATGTGTCTTAGGCTGATCCTTGTTCACATTGAACCGGTTTGCTTAGGTGATCTCTTCCTCCTCAAGAATGCATGTTGACTTAGTCAAACTTGACTATGTCCTTATCTATTTTGCCCTTGTTCACACTTGGAAGTGTAAAACCAGATCTTAAGGTGATCTCTTTCCTTACTAAGGTGGAATTTATTCATATTTTATTATTCATGGGCCTCCCTTCCCATTTATTCCTCTCCTAGGTGAAAATATCAAAATCTAATATTCCAATTTGCTTGCTTGCAAATTTTGGAATATTACACATCCATAACAAGCTTATGTACCCACTGCATCAATAAAGGATATTCTGGTACAGGGCGATAGTGAAGGGAAGAGGAGAAAATGGATGGCTAAGATTCAAGAGTACGGGATGGAAATAAATCCTACCAGACTCATCAAAGGCCAAGGGTTAGCAAAGATCTTGTCTGAATCCAACTGTCAAGCTCTGGGGATAAATTTGTCTATGATAGGAGGAGAAGCACAGGAGGATATAGGTTCACATCAGGGCATAGAATCTTCCACACAAAAGACACATGTGAAGTACCTTCTCTCATCATGGTATAAAGATATAGTGGAATATCTTTTAACACTGACATGCCCTCCTAACTATGATAAGGCCAAGTACATCACCTTGAGGCCAAGGTCCCAAATGTAAATCATGGAAAATGGGCAACTGTATTGGAAGGACTCGGCGGGGATCCTATTATTGTGTTTAACAGAGAAATAAGTTTACCAAGTGATGATCGAGTTCCACGAAGGGATATGTGGTGGGCATTACAGCTGGCGATCCACTGCACACAAGATCCTGAGGGCAAGTTTCTTTTGGCCTAAACTGTTTGGTGATGGACATGCTCGCATCTGGGCCTACGAGAAGTGTTAGATGTTTGCCGAAAAGAAAAGGTATGTACCTCTCCCATTGATCCCAGTACATGTTGAGGAACCTTTCAAACAATAGGTAATTGACTTCATAGGAGAAATTCACCCAGCATCTAGCAATCAAAATTGGTGGATCCTCACTGCTACGGTTTACTTCGCTAAGTGGGTGGAAGTCGTGCGCACAAGAAATGCTACTGATGTGGTGGCAATCAAGTTCCTGGAGGAGAACTTAATAGCTAGGTTTGGATGCCCTGCTAAAATCATAACAGATAATGCCCAGGATTTCAAGTCGGATAAATTTGTAAATTTTTGTTAGTGTTACATTATCATGCTAGGGCACTCCACTGCATATTAACCATAGGGGAATGTGCTGGAAGAATCATCTAAAAAGACACTGGTGAGGATCTTGAAGAAGACCATCAATGAAAACCAAAAGAATTTGGATTCCCAGCTCAAGTTTTCACTCTAGGAAAAGCACATCACCACTAAAATATCCACAGGGAAGTCCCCCTATGAACTGGTGTATGGTAGAGCTATAGTCTTTCCTATTCATCTTGCATTACCCATGGCACGATTCTTACAAGAGAGTGAGGAAGAGCCAAACTACCTTATCAGAAGAATGAATCAATTGGTTGAGCTAAGTGAAACATGGGAACAGGTAAGTCTTAGACTAGCAGAGTACCAAGAAAATATGAAATGCCTATTTGATAAAAGAGCTAAAGACATGGAAATTCAAGTAGGGTATTTGGTGCTGCAATGGGATGTCAGGCAAGCAAACAAAGGGAAACATGGGAAATTCGACCCCCTCTAGTTTGGTCCTTTCAGGGTGGCAGAGGTCAAAGGAAACAATACTTTTGCGTTGGAGAACTTAGAAGGAGACATACTTGAGGTGCCCATGAATGGGTAGCTCCTCAAGTTCTATTTTCATCACTGATGAGGGCTAATCTAGCTCACTGTATATATCATTACACTATCTATACTCCATTTTTTTTCATCCACTGTTTGCATTTTCCATTTCATCTTCCATTTTGTGTCCACTTGACTGTTGGTATAAAAATTCATCTAATCAATATGCATGTGTGACTTCATGTGCCCAATAAAGCACAGGCATTTAGGTTTGTAGGTTCCCAATGCACTGAGAACAACACGTTGTCCCTAGATGGAGCCAATGTTGGCCTGTGACCGCACACAAAGTGGAGAAGGAGAAAGGAATGGAAATCCTCACTGTCAAAGAGCTTCAAAGGAATCAGTCTACCTTTTAGTTTAGTAGAAATGGGAAAGTGTTTTTGGTAAGGTGTAATGGTGAGAAAATTCATTTCTGCCCTCATTCGTCTCATTTATCCTCTTTACCTTCATTTACCCTCTTTTACCCTTCATTTTTCCATTTCTAAAGTCTCGCACTACATTTATTTATTCGCAGCTCCGCCCCCCACTTTAGGCCGCAAGATATATATATATATGTCATAGACTGCATCTTACCCCTTTCCTTACTTTGCTGCATCGCAATACTGCAAACTCATTCGTTAAACCATTTTCCACTTATAACTCGTCAACGCGATATAAAGGGACCCACCTTCCCGCGCGGGCCTTAATCGTAAACAATCCACTCCTTTTTGTTAAAAACCTTTATTGGCACTCAATTACCTTTTCACACAGCCAACCTCTCCACTCATCGCATTTCGCACTCCGCAGAATATAACCTTTACCCTTTGCTGCTTCCATGAAAATATTGTGGATTGGGGTCTGCGGGCGGTCCCACCTCCACCACATCACTTCCGTCCATTGTATATCACTCACCGCAACTTTTAACATTTACCTCCCTGCACTTCGCACTTCGCAAAACATAGCAGTTACCCTCTGATTCTTATAACTAAACGCTCTTGCTTGCGATTTTCAATGTGCGGGCGGCCCTACCTCCGTCTTGCCACATCACTCCTCTTTCCATCGCACTTCACACATCACAATTCTTAACATTTAACCTTCATTGCTCATATGTAGAATCTCTTATCTACGATATGCAATATGATTTTGGGTCCCACCACCTTTCCAACCCATCCAATACCCCAAACCATCCATGCCCCCCTCCAAAATCCGGTTTTCGATTTGCAATTCAAACACAGCATGGGCTTTTGGGTGGAGCATGCAGTTATGGTTTATTCAATTTATTCAAAAAATATCCACTAAAGAGCCAAGCACGCTCAGTAAGACTACCCATTTCACAACTGGTTAAGTGGAAATCATGAGAATGAGGAAGTGGAGGCTTCCAAACATCAAGTGGAATCATAGGATGATAGCTAGCCTTCCCACCTGTTCACGGCCACTCCTCACTACACCATTTGAAGGCTCCCATATTTGGCCTCCATGGTTAACCATGTATTTTCTCTTTACTGTTTGATTGTGATGTTTTGTTGGTGAAATATTGATTTCACCCATCCCTATTTTGATTTTCTAAGTATAGAAGTAATTGCTCGATGTACGCTCTATAAGTTAGGTAGAATATTTTTATTTCATAGGTATGGGTCGATCATAAATGTTATATGATGGTAGACCCTTGGGCAGAACTCTATATGTAGGGATTTCAGAAGTGAAAGAAAGCTTCTGAATTTTGGAGAATTTTGATGTAGTTTTGTATAATTGTGCTCCCTGTGCTCTGAGATACATATTTGGGAGAGTTGTTTTGAACTTAATATGATACGGCATTGTTTACTTGGATTCCATATGGAGGAATGATTATTATGTATATGTTTCTCTTTGTTTATCAGTGATCTCTTGTTTATGTGCAATAATCTTTCAATGTTCTGTTGGTTTGACGATTTGTGTAATGTAGTTTCCAGTAGTATGCATATTTATTCATGAATTTGTTTATGTATAACGCTTATGTATCAAATTTGTTGCACTTCCTTAATTCATGCTCCAAAAATCTCTATTGTTAGTCATATTCCACTTACATATGTTTCCTTTGAGTTAACGGGAGACAGATTCTTAAGGATATTAAGCCTGTCTTTTGCGGATTCCTCCTTAGTTCTTCCTCAGCACATCTACATAATTTGAAAGCCTCTACTCATTGTTTCATACATGGCCCATTTGAAAGCCATCCAGCTATTCAACCTCGTGAGCCCTCTTGCAGTATGGGGTAATTCACAAGAATTAGACTCAAAGATATTCTCAATTCCTGAACCACCAAAACCATCAGTCTCTTTATCCATATTCTATCAGAGGCACCCTTATAATTGTCTACATCTAACCTCTAATTTTAAGATGTCCTATGCACTGGTATTTTGCAACTCAAGGCTGTCTCTAGGAGCTACAACAAGGGGAAAGATAGCTTCTTTACCATACAATAGAAAGTAGGGCGAGGTTTTCAAGGAAGGCTTAGGAGTTACATGGTCGGCCCAAAGAGAATTAGTCAAAGAACTATGCAAGTTCTTATGTTCAAAGAAAATAGTATTTTTAATTATGCAAACAAGATTTTATTTGTTGATTCAACCAAACCATTTCCTTGGGATAATAATTAGATGCATGTTTTAAAACAATCCCATTTTCCAATGCAAATTCATAAAGTATTAATGATGAAAATTGTGTTGCATTATCAAAGACGAGTGACGTAGGAATTCAAAACTTGGTTATGATGTTCTCTTGCAAAAAATGAATGACATTCTGGTCATTCACTTGTGAACTTCCTCTGACCATTGGGTGAAGTAATTTGTAGCTGTGAGGATATATCGGTGTTTCTTTGATGAGTCAGGAAAGATCTCTCTGATAACAACAAGGCCCAACTATTGGAATAGATCTTCAAATGGTACTAGGAGTAAGGGGATGGTTGACCTTTGATCATGACCAGTGCATTTTTTACAATCTTGGCACTTGCGGACATAGGCGTGTGCATCTTTGAAAAGACTGGGCCAATAATAGCCATCTCTCATAACTTTGTGTGTTGTGACGTCATTCGCATAGTGTCCGCGTGCCAGTCCAAATTGCATGTCATTAAGGAACTTCTTTGTATCTTGGGGCTCAAGGAACATTAGTAAAACTTCATTATGGTGCTTCTGAAAAATCACTCCATGAACCAATTGATATGATAGAGCATTTTAAAAAAATTCCCTTTTTTGTTTGTTCGTAAGTGCAAGGGAAAGGTGCCATGTTCTGAAAACTATCGTAGATATATGTAAGGCGTTATGGATGTGGACGGAGGAACCTGATCAATATTCAACATTTCTATTTTTTTCTCGCATCCTGAAAGATTTTTGGGGCCTTTGTTTTGGATAAAAGATAAAACCATTTTTGAGTTGCGGATGCGGCAAGTCGCGGAGAGCCATTGCGGGTTGTGAATGGTTGTTGGGTAGGTGGCAGAGTGCGGACAGGCAAGAAAAACTGACAGCAAATAGAAATAAAGATTCCAAGAATCAAAGCGAAGCGCAGAACAGAAGGAGGAAAAACGGAGCACAACAACTTAGCCAAGTGGAAAATAAGCAAGGACTGCCAGTGTCGAGAGAAGACGGTAGATAAGGTAGATAAGGAAGGAAGAAGCAAGGACTGCCAGTGTTGAGAATAGAGCTTTGCAGAGACTCTGATATTGAATGTAATATGTTGTAACGGAGGAATAATCTAATACAGAGATGCTTTCTGTGGTCATGATTTGTGTACTGATTGAATGTCCTATAGTGCTTTATGGGATTACTTAAAATTTTATGATATCTATGTTTAAGGTATTCGATATGGTATATCCCTTCATCAAATGTTATGTAATAAGAGTTTTTTCATGCATAGTCATAGTGTATTGATGTTAGATAATAGAGGGATAGCTTCACTATGATGTTGTGGTTCTGATTCTCCTATCTCAGTAAGGTTACAGCACGGCTCGGGTGAGACTCCTTTCTCTCCTTTGAGCAAGGTGAAAATTTTGGCGTTATCCTAGACTGCAGCGGGATCTTGTTGGCCTCTAAGCTCGAACTTGGGTCTTTCCCAGAATTCATTCTTGCACCAACAAATGGTTCTGTTGTCGGGACTTCAAACTATATTGGAGAACTAGATCATGGCGTCAAGGATCTATGAGAGGGAAATGCAAATTTAGTGGGATAATCATGTAGATCGGTTCATATCGCAACAAGCTGAGCTCTGACATCAGAAAGAAAGGAATATCAAATATCAAATCTTTTTTTCTAAATCATCGAGTGACTTGTATGAGATCTTTTGGGGAAATTTTCTTGAGGAGCTCTACAATTGGTTGCGAAGGCTCCATGTCAAAGAAAACTCTAGAGCATTGCGTCGATACCTTCGCAATTGGATGCATGTAGATTTGACAACATTGCAGATACTGGATACTGATCTAACACAAGCAGTAAATTTTTGTGTTGAGTCCACAGTAGAAGGGTATATTGTGGAATTTGCGACTTAATGTCATCAATATTTCACTAAAGTATAAGATATCTTCAATTCTGTGTTGCGAGGGAAGTTACTGAAGGAAATTCCCTTGTGGATTAAATCGTTGATTGAGGACAAGGGACTAATGGCTTTCCCAAGTCCCGCTATGGAAGCCTAAACACCTATTACTGGGGGAAGGACTTAAGGGAGAAACGATACGGAAGGGGAAAAGGGGGAGCTAGGGAAATGGATGCCAGAAGTTCCAACAAGTTAAGAGATCTAAGAGCATATCGGAGGGCACAAATCACCGAGATGTGGTGGAAGAGGGAAATACGGGAGTTCAAGAAGCAGAAGAATAATGTACACCAACGACAAGGGGTGTTGCAGATGACAGTGGAGAGAGGAGTTGAGATATGGCCCACATGAATGGAAGGGTCCACTCGAGAAGTTAGATAGGTTCATAGGAGTCCATCCCGAGAGGAGAAGGGAAAGATGTCCAATGGAGAGGAGGAAACAAGCCCCGAGAATGATTCATATGTTGACCTGCATGTTTCAATGCAATGACTATTTCAAGAAGTACCGGCGGCCTCCATGAAAGGTAATCATATTCCCCAAATTCCAAGTAGAATTTTTCCTAACCTTCCCCTAGTACTCTATCACCCACCGGATAAATTTTTGATAAAGTTGCGAAGGTCAAGAAGAATACATAATATTTAGTCTACAGTGCAAGTAAAAATTAATAGTAGTGCCAGTAGAGGAATTTCTCAACCAGGAACTAGAGGGTTTGTACTACTTCCACCAACACAGACAGAAATGAAAAGTTCGTTTACCAGATATCCTGAGTTTTCAGGTAAAGGGAACGATGACGTAGAACAACACTGGTATCTGTGCGAAGCAATCTGGATAGCTTGCCAGACGCTAGATGTTGTTAAGCTAATTGAATTCCAGCCTATGCTCCGGGAAAGAGCACTACAGTGGTTCATTAGATGGTTTGAGGTACACCAAAATCCAGCCGTAGATGATGTCAAGAGGGAATTTGTGCAAGAGTTTAAATTGTCACAGGCTAACCAGCAAAAGTTATCTGAGCTATGGGAGATTAAGAAACAAGAATTAGAGACTGCTTGGGACCTAATGAAAATATTTAAGGATGCAATCGGGAAACTGAGTTACCCAATAGACCCAAATCATCAACGTGACTGGTTCATTAAGGCCCTTCTACCTCTTACCAGGACGTAGTTTGCACAACAAAAGATTGATACACTCCAGGACATGCTAAAATAGGCAATGAAAATCCAAGTAATGGTAGGGTACCCGCAAGAATTTAGGGGAGGGGTAACCACACATGATCCTTCTATACTGGGACTACAACACCAAATTGCAAGTCTAACATAGAAACTCAAGGATATGTAACCAATACGGCCAATGCGACCCAATGTATGGTGCACATATTGCTTGCTAGAAGGACATCTAGTGTCTGAGTGCCCTAGGTTGCATGGAACCACTCTGGGACCATCATCAGCGGGACCAAAAGGGACACCGCCAGCTGGAGGATTCGCGCAGGTAAATACGCAAGGATTGTACCCTAGCCAAACACATTTCCATGGCTTCTCGAACTAGAAGATTACAACTTCAAATGAATATTACGAGATCTTAAAGGAGTTTACCACCCCCCTTGATTGTGTCCCATTCTACAGAAGTACTCTAATGTCCCAAACAACGTCTATTGTGAGTTTTTTGCCTCAACGACCCATCACACAGACCAATGAGAGATTTGGATGCACTAGCCGATAGATTAGACAAAACCTATTACAGGGTAAACGAGGCTCCGTGAGGTTGAGGAGGGCCGGGAATGAGAGGGGGAAGAATGGGTGGAAGAGGGCCCTAAGATGCTACAATTGTGATCAAGAGGGCCATGTTGCGAGGGAATGCCCATTAACAAGAAGGCCATGGTGCTCTCTGTGTAGATTAAATTCACATGCCATAGAAGATTCTCCTGAGATAATAAAAAGGTGGGAATAAAGAAATAGACATTGGGGTGCTAATTTGGTCAATGCAGAGCCAATATTTCTGAGGCATAGCCTTTATCGAGTGTGGCCATAATAAGCAGAGGAGGAAAGAAGACGGGAGAAGATGCAAGAGAAATGGAGCCATTAAATCTTATAAAACTAGCATCTCCAAAGAAATCCTATGACTCTAAAGAGCAAAAATATTACTTCAGAGAAGCGGTGGAGACTTTTTCAAAATTAGGCACCCATAGAGACATGCACTAGATACAACCAGCGAAAGGAGGAGGAAAGGCTATAATAACAGATATGCCAATAGAATAATGGTTCAGACTATTCTTGAGCATTGTAAATGAAGTACAGATGTTGGAATAGCTGAAACAAAATTTGAAGACAGTTGTTGGGGAAGGAATGGAGCAGATAATCCCAATCATCTTCCGGAAATGCATGTGAGAAGGGTGAAAAGAAACAAGAGACGGAGCGGAAAGGAATTTCGAATAAATACACAAGTTGCAAGGTTCAAAATAAGGGACACAATGTTGGACTTAGGTTCATATGTAAATATACTTCCAAGAAAAACGTGGGAGGCATTAGGAAAGCTTAAATTGGCATTCTCTCATTTTTGTATGGAAAATCAATATTGTATTGTACCAGTGGGAAGCTTAGAAGATGTTGAGGTGGATGTGGCAGGGGTTAAGACTTATACTAATGTCGAAGTGATTGATATTATGGGGGATAAAGACCCATGCCCAGCCTTGTTGGGGATTGACTGGGCATTTGATAACTACGCAATCATTGACTTAAAGAAGGATCTAATGATATTCGAAGATGAATAAGTCGAAGTGGTTCAAATATTAGATCCATATCAAGGGCCTCGGCACATGGAAACCATCGACACCAGAGAAGATGCAGGACTCCTAGACCAATTATACGATATGACAGCGGGGAAAAGAGAAGACTATATTAACCTAACAGGAGAGGGGTAAGTAAGTTGTCGGAGCATTCAAAGCTTCGAGGTTGGGTCCAAAGTCGTGTAGGATGATTGGAAGCAAGGAGGGTATGAAGTCAACACCAGAAGGTGTTCTGGCATTCGCGGAGTCAATTGGATCGGGATAGAGGTAAGAGGTTACCCCACTCTTACTAGCATGGAAAATATCAATACTTTTATCAATAAAGTAAATGATATTGTCCCATAGGAGCATAAAGTTCCTCTAATGAATGTGGCATTGCAATCAACTTCATCGAGGTGGTTGGGAAACCACCGCAACTACCTTCACACTTGGGAATAGGTGGCGAAGGCCTTGAGAACGAGATTCCAAGCATCAGTGGGACCACGACCAGATAAAAATAACAGGGGAACTTCAAATCCCCATGCCCATATAAAATACTGTGAAGAGCGATGGGAAATGGAGGACTACCCCAAATCCTTGTGGGTGAAAAACTTTGTGCACTCACTGGACACAATCCCGTAACCGTGGTATCTTACAAAAGAGAAAAAAGAGAGAAACCAGTAACTAGGAATTATTGGCAAATAGGTTTGTAAAGAGTTTTTCCTTCAAGGAAGACACTCAATACTTAACAGACACCTTGCAGGCCATGAAAAGGATTTTTTTCTCCCTAGGGCCCATGGGGATGGCAGAACAACCTTCTCTAAGTCAGATACCTGAATCAAGCTACCAAGAAGCAGTGGCTTGTGGTAAGGTAGATCAAGAAATGGATGACGATGATCTAGAAGACCTCATACATATTTTGTTCGAAGAAAAGGAAGGGGAGTGAAGAATTCAGGATGAGCCTACTACAGAGGGACTAAATTTATTTCCGCTAAAGATAATAATAATAAAAAACATAATATCGGGAGTGCCGAGAAACCCAAATTAGCTTCCATTGGAGACTACTAGGATAAAGAAACGACAAAATATATTTTTGATCTACTCATGGAATACAAAGACCTATTTTCCTATTCTGTAGCATAACTGAAGGGCATCAAAGCAGACTTGGGGGAAATGTGCATAATGTTGAAACCATAAGCCAAACCGGTGAAACACATGCCATAACGGTTGAACCCCAGAGTAAAAGAAAAAGTGAAGAAGAGATAGACAAAATGCTAGATGTGGGGCTGATATTCCTGGTTGAGGAAGAAGAATGGGTCAGTCCCATATTCATACATAACAAAAAGGAAAAATCGGAGATAAGATTATGTGTAGACTACCGGAGTCTGAATAATGCATGTGTGCATGATCCTTTTCCTACGCCATTTAGTGATGAAGTGTTGGACAATGTAGTAGGAAATGAGGCCTATTCTTTCATAGATGGGTTCTCTGGGTATCACCAAGTCAGGATGGTAGAGGAGGACAAAAGGAAGACCACATTTACCATCGAACAGGGCTCTTATTCTTATCATGTGATGCCTTTTGGATTGAAGAACGCAACGGCAGTTTTCTTAAGAATATTCATAGCAGCATTCAAAGAATACATACATAGATTTCTGCAGGTTTACATGGATGATTGGACCATATACAGTTTATTAAAGAAACATGCAAGTCTTCTCTGTATAGTGTTTGATTAGTGCATATAGCTACAGATCTCGCTAAACATAAAGACGTACATTTTTTGCAATTCCCTTTGGAACATTGTTGGGTCACATGGTGTGTAAGGAGGGGGTGTGTGTGGACCCCGCCAAGGTTGCGGTAATTGTTAATATGTACCCTCCGGAGAATGTTAAGCAACTGAGGTCTTTGCTGGGGCATACAGGCTACTACAGAATATTTATCTGCAACTACGCCCGCATCACTGCCCCATTGGAAAAGCCGCTAAGGAAAATGGAACAACTCACGTGGACTGAGGATTGTAATAAAGCACCGGATGTACTAAAAGAAAAACCATCCAGTGCACCTATCCTGACATACCCGAATTGGGATAATAAATTCCATGTGCACATTGATGCTTCAAGCATTGCGTTGGGGGAAGTGCTAGCGCAACCAAGGGAAACAAATGTAGACCATCCAGTATATTTTGCAATCCAAAAATTGTAAACCGCAGAGAAGAACTACACAACCACAGAAAGGGAAGCTCTTGCGATGGTTTACTCCCTCTAGAATATTTGCCACTACTTGCTCGAGGTTTCCTTCAAACTCTTTACAAACCACTCAGCATTAAAGTATCTGGTAAAAAAACCAGTGCTGGAAGGTAGAATCTGCAGATTGTTATTACTGTTCCAAGAGTTCACATTTGAGGTTATAGTGAAGCTGGTAAAATTAAATGTTTGCCTTGACCATCTATCAAGACTGGAATTAGGAGAGAATGGTGGGCCAGTCGATGATCAACTACCGAATGCGGATTTATTTCGCGTGGAGGCTATCCTAGATTACTTGGAGCACATAGCAACATTTTTGGCTTTAGGAAAGTGCCCAGAATAATACAAGACTGTGCAAAGGAAACACTTAGTCGTTAGGTAAGTCGATTACCAACTCATTTTAGGTCATTTATATAATATGAGACTACACAAGGTACTGAGAAGGTCCCTAATAGACCATGAAAGACCGGAAATTCTGTGGGAATGCCACAATGGAGTTGCGGGATGACATGTTGGAGGAAAATGTACCACAAGAAAAATACTACAAGCAGGGTTAATGTGGCCTATAGTGCACAAGGATGCTAAGGAGTACGTAAAGAAGTGTGACGTGTGTCAGAGAACTGGAAAACCTTCACATAGGGATGAACTACCATTACAACCCGTCAAAGTGGAACAGGCATTTGAAAAATGGGCAGTTGACTTTATAATACATATAACCCCAGTTGCACGCCATTGACAAGCAAGGTATATCATAACCACAATTGAATATCTGACTAGGTGGACTGAGGCAGCACCAGTAAAGGACTGTACATTAGATACAGCAGTTAGGTTCATCTTTGAGAACATCATTACAATATTTGGTTGTCCAAGGAGTCTGACAAGCGATAAAGGCACACATTTCATCAATGCCACAATCAAATTGATGTTGCAAAACTTTATGATAAAACACCATAAAATCAGTCTGTATCACCCATAGGAAAATGGAACCATAGAAGCATTCAAAAAAAATTGGAAAAGGGCCTAACCAAAATTTGCAGTGCTAACCAAGATTATTGGGACGAAATAATTCTAGCTATGTTATGGGCATATAGGACAATGGTGAAAAGATTGCATAATCAGACACCATTCTAGATAGTGTATGGAAAAGAAGCGGTCGTACCAACTAAGTTTATTGTTCTCGATATATTTATTTCTACAACCAAAAAAATGTTCACAGGATAGATTATAACAAATCGTCTCCAAGAACTTCAAGAGTTGGAGGAATCAAGGTTCCTTGCAGACTTCCACCAACCAGTCCAGAAGCAGTGCCGGAAAGCATTGCATGATCGACATATTAAAAAAAAGACATTCAACATTGGTGGCTATGTACTACTCTGCGATAGCAAGTTCCAAAAGTTTCTATGGAAACTCCAAATGCACTATATGGGGCTATTTTATTGCATACAAATCTAGGATTTGGGAGCTAAAAAGCTCGCCCAGTTAGATGGAGTAATATTGCCTGGTTGGGTAAATGGTGCACGCCTGAAACCCTCCCACGAATGATCAATTTCAATTTTTATTTATTTACAATAAACCATCACACACAAGGGAAGTTTTTAGATAAGGTATTCAATAAATATCTCGCAACTGAGAGATGTCTATAGGATAGATGATTCAATTTCCAAAAGTCTGTTAAAACATCACCCACTGAATAATGTCTGTGTCATTAGTATTCCACCACTACCCTGTTGCTGCATCGGGACCATACCGCAACCAAGTGTGGTCGAGGGAGCGTCGTACGGCCAAACAACGTCGACCAACATTATGTCATAATTATCCATCATTTAGGTGTCAGTCCTTAGTGTCAACCAAAAATTCGAAAATATTTTTCGTAATTAGAAACATCACTCTATAATAAAGCTTCCACATCAAGCCATAATAATTAGCCGTCACATTAGCCCAATTTCCAAGACCACCGTCAGTAGAGTCAAAGTCCACTAGGCACCTCATGCAAATTAACCACCCATGCGATCGTAACCGTGGAGGGAACCTGAAAAAATTAATTAGTTATCCAGTCGCATCAACTCCCATTGTGCCAATGCTCCTACTTAATCTGCATGGAGGAAGGAAAAACTAGAGTGTCGGAGAATAGAGAATTGGGAGAGAATGAAAATGATGTAATGGTTAGCCACAACATTCTAGTAGAGCTCCAAAGGTGCATACCACCAACAACAATGGTATACTATAGAAGAAACAGCATGACGAAGACGGTAGTGTCAGTGGTGGATCCATAACTTGATCAAAGAATTCAGAAGTTGGAGCCACTGATAGGAAAGTATGAAAATGAAATGCTAATAGATATAGACTTCACTAATTCATTTTAGTTTCCAGCACTGAAAATGTAGGTTTATATAGAGAATTATGTTAAGGAGAGCGGCAGCGAAGCAGCTTGGGTCCACCCAGATTTTAGGGGAATTCAGAGGTCGATAATCCGTCATCTGCGAAGCTTACCAGCATTCGACACATAGGGAGCTTCAATGCAATGCACCAAGCTGCTGATCAGCAGAATCCACAATGGATCTCTATGGATTAGCAAAGAGATAACAATTCATGCAGAGGACATTCACCGACTCACTGGGCTATTAGCAACAGGGAGCGATGTAGCCACGACATTCTATACCACGTCTAAGAGAGAAAAGAAGGTCGACGAGAAAGATTATTGTAAGAAGTATGACACTAGAAGAGGAGGAAAATGCGCGAAGATAGACCTGATCAACATGCCGAATGTTAGGTTTGCAAGCAATACAATGAGGCACTACACGAAAGGAGAGTGCAGGTTGGATACGATCTCATTTGCGGAGCATTGCGTGCAAGGAGCACAACTCAATTGGTGCATCTTCCTGCTACAAGAACTCTTCGAGGAATGTGAATACTATTTCAAAAGGGCCCAAGATTTATTTATGGGTATTTGATAATGGCATTAGCCATGTGGAAGTGGTGTCTGCCAGGGAAATGACCACTTACAGAGATAAATGAAGACCAGCCATTAGCACTGAGCTATATGTTGTGGTGAGTCTCGGGGGATCCCAGCAGCAAGGAGATCAATGAGGAAGCATTTATAGAATGGTACACACAGCTACTAGATGTGATACGCGCCCAGCAAAGAATTCCCAATATGTTGCTAGATGAGTACTCCAAGTATATATGGCTTGGAGTCTCGCATGGTTATATGTGGATCATATGCCACTACATTGCGGCAGATACATTTCAAAAGAGATCGTTGAGGTTCCAGTTAAAAAAGAAGGTTTTTCATACGGAGGTCATGTCTTGGCTTGGGGTAGTAGGGGAGATTTAGGACAAGAAGCATAGATAATTCTTCAAGGCCATTGTTCCCCAACCGCTTCTAGGAGAGACACTATGTTTAACCCAGCCTTGGTAGAGTCGGGAACCTTCCTTAATTTACTTATTCAAACATATTTACCAATGGTTGAAGCTACACCAAGCGAAACCCTTTTTTTCTGAATTTCAGAAATCCCTGCTAGCATTACCTCCATTCGTTTCCATTCCCCCATCCGCCCTCAGTCTAAACCCAATGCCAACCCCGATAATTCTACCAAACCAACAAAAATCACCGCAAGGAAAATCTGACTGATCCATCACTAGTGGCCAGTCGATCAGAGATAGACCTCCAAGCCCCAAGGCAATGAGCAGTGGGGATATCCGAGGATGGACACCAAGTCAGTTGTTTAATTTCATATAGGCAGCAACACTACAGGCAGAATCCCTACACAATGATCTAATGCAGGAACATGAGCAACAAAAACAATAGGTATTGGCACTTACTAGAGAGTGTAACTATTTGCAGCAAGAAAGGGACACCCTAAGGTGGCAGATTGATCAAATCATTGAATACTTCCAAGGGCTATGGCCAATAGTCACAAGTGCAGTAGAGGCCACCCCTACAGATATGTCAGTGTGCAACATTGTATAATGCTCACTCCATGTTCTAACATCATGCACAAACCTAAGCAATGAAAATGAGGAACTTCGACAAACCCTGGTAGCTAGAGCAACACTGTAAGATCCAACTACGGTCTATGTTGAAAAGATAACTCAGAAGAAGGAGAGGATGAATCAGATCAAGGAGACATTGGGAAGTAAATTCACTGAGGCATATACATTGCTAGAGCAAATCCATGAATGTTCAAACTCTCTAAGGCTCAGCCGATATCTGAATAACTACACAACCTAGTGACTGAGATCAAGGAAACCACTGACCCTGTGACTCGCAAATAGCTATATGATAAATCGGATGCCTTACAGATGCAGATTCAAGTGATCGAGGAGAGATTTTCCAAAACCAAACAACTTCTTCATGACTCGACTCCTGACCACACCACCTGGAGAAAATTGACTCGAGACAAGTCAATATCTTGTGGTTTGGGGCTATTGGGGCCTTTGTTTTGGATAAAGGATAAAATCGGTTTTGAGTTTTGGATTGTCAGTTGCGAATGCGAAAAGTCGCAGAGATCTGTTACGGGTTGTGGATGGTTTTTGGGCAGGTGTCACAGTGCGGACAGACCGCGACACAAGTGGCAAGAACGGTTGATAGTAAATAGAAAGAAAGACTCCAAGAAGTATAGCAAAGTGTGAAAAAAAATGAGGAACGGCGGAGCGCAGCAAGTCAGCTAAGTGGAAAAGGAGCAAGGACTGTCAGTGTCGAGAGAACTCAGTAGATAAGGAAGGGAGAGAGGGAATGAGTTAGTTAGTTCTGTTGTGGTTTTGTTGTGAATAGAGCTTTGCGAAGACTCTAATATTGAATGTAATATGCTCTAATGGAGGATTAATATAATATAGATATGCTTTCCATGGTCATGATTTTTGTACTGAATTAATGTCCCATAGTGTATGGTGTTTTATTGGATTACTTGAAAAATTTCTAGTATATTGGTTTAAGGTATTCGATATGGTAAATCTCTTCGTTGAATGTTATGTAATAAGAGTTGTTTCATGCATAATCATAGTGTATTGATGTTAGATAATAGAGGGCTAGCTTCATTGTGATGGTGTGGTTCTGGTTCTCTTATCTCAGTAAGGTTGCAGCATGCCTCAGGTGAGACTCCTTGCTCTCCTTTGAGCAAGGTGAAAATTTCGGCATTGTCCTAGACTACAGCGGGATCTTGTTGGCCTCTGAGCCCGAACCTTGGTCTTTCCCAGAAGTCATTCCTTTGCCAAAAAATATCCTATTCGGGAGCATCCTTTCCTTCAGTTGCTAGTCTACATAGGCCTTGACCCTTTATAGTATGAACTAGCTTGAATTCCAAATCATATTCTTGAAGACAGGTCATTGACTTAGCCCTCTTCTCACCCATCTCTTTTTTTATGAGTAGGGATCTCATTGTTGGATGAGGTATAAATATAGTTGTATGTGTTTTAAGTAAATAGGGCCTAAAATACTTCACTGCCTTGTATAATGCATACACTTGTTTGTCAATGATAGGGTAATTTAATTTTTGGCCTTGTAGACTAGCACTCATCAAGGAAATAGGCTTATTTTTTCCTTCATTATCCTTCTGAGTTAATACGGCCGCAGTTGAAAAATCTGAATTAAATGTATAGAGCAAGAAATCGTTGCCATGATCTAAACTAAATAGTGTGGGTGTGTCAACGATAGCTTGTTTGATCTTAGCGAAGGTATATTTCTCATGTTTTTCCCATATGTATATTTCATCTTTCCTAATCATCTCTTGTATAGGTTTTACTATTTATGCGTAATAAGGTATTACTTTCCCGAGGAAATTGATTTTACCTACAAAATACTGCATGGATTTCTTGTTCACCGAAAACGGTATTTGTTTGACAGCCTTGACCCTATCGGGATCAATATTGATTCTAATTTTCACTATGTTGTGCCCTAGTAGAATCCCTTCGTCGCACACCAAAGACACTCTTCTTAGGGTTCAAGGAAATCCCATACTTTTGACATCACTTGGATATTTTTTTTAGATGATGTACATGATCCGGCCTTTTCTTTGGAAACATAGTAACATCATCTAATTAAACAACAACTCTTTGCCCTATAATTCCATAAAAGGCAATGTCCATTGCTCTATGAAAAGTTGCACTCGCATTGATTAATCCAAATGGAATTATTTTGAAGGTGAACACTCCCCATTTAGTCTAGAATACAATTTTGAATATGTCTAGTTCCACCACTAGCACTTAATTGTAGCCAGAAAATCCATTGAGTAGTGAAAAAATTTCAGACCCAGATACTATCTAGAATATCTATTCCATGGATGGAACTAGATAGTTATCTTTGTCAGAAGCTTAGTTAAGATTCCATAAATCAACACATAAACATATTTCACTAGACTTATTTTTAACTAGGACCAAGATGGAATCCCATGTGGAATGTTTAACTTTGAAAATTATTCGAGCATCCAACACCTTTCTCAATTCCTTCTGAATGAGGGGTTCCAATGTTGGATGGACTTTCCATAGTTTCTGTTGGAATGGTTTCACCCCTTATTTTATAGGAATTACATGTTGGATAATATGAGTGTCATAAGTCCTCATATCATTGTGTTTCCATGTGAACACATCTCGATATTGCTTGAATAGGCAAATAAACACTTGTCGTTCATGCGGGGAATAACAGGTACCGAGGTTCACATACTTCGGATCATGTGGGGTTGTAAGGTTGACTTGTTTAGATATGAGCTTCAAAATTTGAGTATTTTTGTTAGTAATCCCTCTGAATCAGTTATGCAAGTCATACAGTTTGTCTAGGGACACCACATGATCTGAAATTGTGAGAGCAAATTATTTCTCATATAGAGATTGACTGTAGGGGCATTTACCGGATCTTTCACCTTTCAAAGAAAGGATGAATCCGGAGGCTACCTGGCCCTTCTACAGACTCTGCCTAAAGAAATAAAATGTAATCATTGAGATCCGATCAATGAAAGTGTTTGTTTTAACTGCAAAGTATTCATTGATCCAGCTTTAATGTGTGAATAGGAAAGTATACATATTCTGCAAATGAAGTATAATGGTTTGAAGATGAACTATTAAGTTTTGTTCACTGTTTAAACCTGCTTGGGAAAAGTTTGCTTATAAAAATTTACTGTTTAAAGGAGCAGAATCTGAAAATATGCAGCAAAATTATATAGTATGACAGAAAATAATTTTTTAAGCGGTTCACCCCTCTCTTGGGCTACCTCTGCTGGGTCCAAAAGCCTCTAATTAGGCTTTTTCCTCTTTGATTAAATGCTCAAAATGTGAATACAACTGTATAGAAGCCTCAAATGGAAAAATACATTGCAAAAATAGATTCAGAATGCTCAAATCAGTATAAAATGACTAAACATCGACCTCCATTGGATGAAGGTAGTCCAAAACAGCTCTTCTTCCCTTAGGCCCTGGTGGCTCCACGACCAAAAACGCTGGTAAATTCTCTGTTAGAGCGCTCTGATGGCTCTGAAAACACTTCCAACAGCTCCAGAATGATCAATTACCCCAAAAACAAAAAAAATTTCGTATCAAATGGACTTCCCTAGCCAAAGTTATGGCTAACTGAAGTTTGCCAAGTGTCACCTAGAAAAACTCCACTAAATGTGGAGAACTTGAGTTAACTCCAGTTAAAAACGGCAACCGCACCAAATTTGGCGAGCGCGCTCCAAAGTAGGCGGCAACATTAAATGTGGTTTAATCCGGTCACATGCGCGTGGTTTCCCGTCGGCTTATACATTGGATCAAACGGTTTTTAAGGACCGTTGCACACAAACCCGCCGGATTAAACGTTCTGTTCACATGGCAACGGTTACATATAAATGTTTGCTTATCCGCTGGTTTGATCCGCTCCACCATATTTAATTGACCATGTGCCTTGACACGTAAACCATGTATTAAAACTCCGCTCCAACCCACGTTGAATAGCCCCTTGCCACGTTTTAAACCCACGTGCTTTTTACGAACTTTAGACTCATGGGTTTTTAAACCATGTTTTCAAACATTTCGAATTTGAAATTTTAATAACATATGTGTGGTTTTATTTTAAAATTTTTAATAAGGTTTAAAAATAATATTAAATTAATTAAAATATATATTAATTAATATAATATATGATTAATTTAAATCATATAAAATATAAAAAAATATATAATTTAATAATTTAAACCTTAATAAAAATAAAAATTTTCCAACACAATATATTAAAAAATTTTCTTTCAAAATTGAAAGTTATTGGGCTATTTCAAAATGCAATATCTCCTCCATACGGTAACGGATTTGAGTGCCGTTCATGGCGTTGGGATTGTATCGCTGAGCTCTTTCCAGTCAATCTGTTTCGGAGCAATTCTGAGCAACTTCATTTTTGAGCATTTTTCTTCAAGAGACTTGATCTCTTGATCACACCTCCCAAATGGGAAGCTTTTGGACCCTCAAAAGATTTCTGATTACTGAAACTGATGATGTGGAGACTGATTCTCCACTCTTCCACCCTTGAATAACTGAAATCTGCCCGATTTCATCAAATTAAGCTTTTGAGAAAATGATAATCTGTCTCTGGAATCAACTGATCGACCATTGCTTAGATTGACGGAGTCATGATGCAAATGATTAAAATTTGCAGAACAGCAATTGTAATTTGCAGAAAACAAACTTTTTCTACACTGATCAAACTTCCAGAAAGACTTAAAATAACCTTCACCTTGCAAACTGTTCCCATGGCGAATTCTACCATTCTGAAACCAACTTTTTCCCATGCTGAATTGTGTGTCCTTCTTGCTTGCACTGCTTTGCTTTGACACTTCATTTACTGCATTGGCTGACCCAAAAGGTAATTTGCGCAACATAACATCATTTTTTTTCAAAGACAAACTGTTATCAAACTGAGACATATTATTAGCAACATCATAAAAAGGAAAATGCTCAAAATCTGGTCATTTCAACATCAACAAAGTTAGACTTTGACTTGCATTAACCAGTCTTTTCAATTGACTTGCATGGAGTAATGAAGATTCCATATTTTTCTTGTGAGCTCGCACAATGTACTCTTTACCATCTTTGAACAAGTGATACTTGTTTTCATGGCGATGAAAGATGGCCTTCCTGTCAAATAAGTAAGGACTTCCCAAAACAATACCTGAGATATCAAGCGGCACCACATCAAGTTCCACTGTGTCAATAAAGTGTGCAGTTATTGCAAAGTGCAATATGCACTTCCTTGAAACTTGCAAATTGGCATCCTTGCATATCCATCCAAGTGGATAAGGCTTCGGATGTGGAATGGTCTCAAGTTTAAGATGCTTGACCAAGTATTCAGATATAAGATTTGCTTGTGACCCACTGTCAAATAGTGTGTCAATTTTGGTATGTTTTGAAATTACCCTCACATGGAAAAGCTCTATCCTCCTCTTTGCTTCATGAGTATCTTTGTGACAATTCAAAGAGCTAGAACTAGGAATTGTGTCTTGCACCACTTCTTTCCCCTTATTGTTCTTTAAAACCATGCCTATGCTTTTTGTCTCATCTCCTGAGTCTGACCCTAAGTCTTGCTCAACTGTTGCTACAGTTTTCTCCTTTTCTTTGGTCTTGTTTTTGTTCTTGAATTTTTCTGGTTTCAGTTCAGGATGAAGTTTCCAGCAATGATCTTCATCATGACTTGTCTTCGAATAGTTCTTGCAAAAGAACTTTCCTTTGTCTTTTCTTGAATTTGCAACTCTCTTTTTTCCTTTGTTTTTGAAATTACTATCCTCATCAAAAGTATTCTTTCCTCTAGCTTCTAAATGTGTAGCCTGCACACAGACTTCATCTAAGCTGGTAGGATTGAACATTAGAATAGTATGTTGCAGATAATTGTGCAAACCTCCTATGTATTTTAACAAGGTGTCTTGACTTTGTAAGTCTACTCCAAGTAGAAGTGCTCTCCTTCTAAACTTTTGGGTATAATCTTGCACATTTTGACCCTTAAGTTGCCTAAAATTTTTCCAATTCATGATTGCTTTCTGAATATGAGCAAGAGGATAAAACTGTTTCTTAATAGCTGTAATAAACTCATTCCAAGTTAGAGTTATCTTACCATGCTTTTTTATTTCCTCCTTAGTCTTGGCTTCCCACCAAACCAAAGCTGCTCCATCCATTCTCAAAGAGGCTAATTGGATTTTTGTGTCATCATCATGCAAATTCTGAATTCTTAGATAGACTTCCAACTGTCTAATCCAGTTATCCAATTTTTCTGCATTCACATCACCATTAAACATCGACAACTCAAACTTTACATCAAGCTTTAACAAAGGATTTTTAAGAGATGTTTTTGTTTTTTGTGACTGATTTTCAGAAGTTGAAGAGGATGATGTGGAGGAAGATGATGACGATGGAGATGAATGATCACCATTTCCTCCATTGCATTTCTTAGACTCATCTTTGTCTTTCTTCCCTCCTGAAGAATCTCCTTCTTCTCTTTGGTTTCTAGACCCTTCTCCAGCAATCCTATCATTTCTCTCCTGTTATAGGATCCTAACCATCTCAGTCAAGTCCAAGAAAGCTTTTCTAAAGACTCTTTCTTCTTCCTTGGGATCCATTTCCTCATGTACTTCTCCTTCTCTGGAAGACATGTTTGTGGCTGATTCAAAGGCTACTGAGGATGAAATGGAAGGTGGATGTAATGGCACTCTAGCCCTCCTTAGTTGAGGATTAACTTGTTCTCTAACCAATTGACCTTCCCCTCTTTGCAATTTCAGCCTAGTAAGCATCAAATTTTGCAGAATAACACAATTTACTTGCACAAATTTCACAAACTCTTAAGAAAAACCTTGAGCTCCGATACCAACCTGATCTGAAATTGTGAGAACAAAGTATTTCTCATACAGAGATTGACTGTAGGGGCATTCACCAGATATTTCACCTTTCAAAGAAAGGATGAATCCGGAGGTTACCTGGCCCTTCTACAGACTCTGCCTAAAGAAATAAAATGAAATCACTGAGATCCGATCAATGAAAGTATTTGTTTTAAGTGCAAAGTATTCATTGATCCAGCTTTAATGTGTGAATAGGAAAGTATACATATTCTGCAAATGAAGTGTAGTGGTTTGAAGATGAACTAATAAGTTTTGTTCACTGTTTAAACCTGCTTGGGAAAATATAGCTTATAAAAATTTACTGTTTAAAGGAGTAGAATCTGAAAATATGCAGCAAAATTATACAGTATGACAACAAATAATTGTTTAAGCGGTTCACCTCTCTCTTGGGCTACCTCCGCTGGGTCCAAAAGCCTCTAATTAGGCTTTTTCCTCTTTGATTAAATGCTCAAAATGTGAATACAACTGTATAGAAGCCTCAAATGGAAAAATACACTGCAAAAATAGATTCAAAAGGCTCAAATCAGTATAAAATGACTAAACATCCACCTCCATTGGATGAAGGTAGTCCAAAATAACTCTTCTTCCCTTAGGCCCTGGTGGCTCCACGACCAAAAACGCTGGTAAATTCTCTGTTAGAGCACCCTGATGGCTCTGCAAACACTTCCAACAGCTCCAGAATGATCAATTACCTCAAAAACAAAAAAAAATCCGTATCAAATGGACTTCCCTAGCCAAAGTTATGGCTAACTGAAGTTTGCCCAGTGTCACCTAGAAAAACTCCACTAAATGTGGAGAACTGGAGTTAACTCCAGTTAAAAACGGCAACTGCACCAAATTTGGCGTGCGCGCTCCAAAGTAGGCGGCAACATTAAATGTGGTTTAATCCGGTCACATGCGCGTGGTTTCTCGTCGGCTTATACGTTGGATCAAACGGTTTTTAAGGACCGTTGCACACAAACCCGCCGGATTAAACGTTCTGTTCACATGGCAACGATTACATATAAATGTTTGCTTATCCGCTGGTTTGATCCGCTCCACCATATTTAATTGACCACGTGCCTTGACACGTAAACCATGTATTAAAACTCCGCTCCAACCCACGTTGAATAGCCCCTTGCCACGTTTTAAACCCACGTGATTTTTACGAACTTTAGACTCATGGGTTTTTAAACCATGTTTTCAAACATTTCGAATTTGAAATTTTAATAACATATGTGTGGTTTTATTTTAAAATTTTTAATAAGGTTTAAAAATAATATTAAATTAATTAAAATATATATTAATTAATATAATATATGATTAATTTAAATCATATAAAATATAAAAAAATATATAATTTAATAATTTAAACCTTAATAAAAATAAAAATTTTCCAACACAATATATTAAAAAATTTTCTTTCAAAATTGAAATTTATTGGGCGATTTCAAAATGCAATATCTCCTCCATACAGTAACGGATTTGAGTGCCGTTTGCAGCGTTGGGATTGTATCGTCGAGCTCTTTCCAGTCGATCTATTTCGGAGCAATTCTGAGCAACTTCATTTTTGAGCATTTTTCTTCAAGAGACTTGATCTCCTGATCACAAAGCTTCTGCATGCATGTGTGGCCTCTTCTTCTTCATCGTCAAGGACCAACGAGCTCACTAGTCCTCCCTTGTGCTGGTGGGGAAAACGATTCCCCACAAAATAGTGGGTGACGTTGCTTACAAGACCACACTCTATTGCTTCATTTATGTGTTTTTGTTCCAAATGGCGGTGGTATCACTTGAATGTATGGATGCGCATAAAAATTAGTGTTCGACACTATCACGGGGTGTTGTCATGTCATTGCAGCTGGTGGTGTGGTTGATAATGAGTGGGATAACGTGGGGTCTTAAGCGACAATGGTAGACGAAAGTTCCTTTCATACTGAGGGCATGGTGGACAGTGCTATTGGCCCCAACCCTATGTGTTATATCCATGAACATAATAAAAAAGCACACATTCATTAATTCAAGTTTTTTCTTCTTCCAGCAACAAATTAGTTAGAACATCTACCTATGTTTAAATCGTGAGAGTCCCATATGTGGGAATCAAATAATGTGCTCAATGACAATTAGGAGAAACTAAAGGTCGATAATCCAAACTAGGAGCATTCCTAAACCACAACAATTTTCATGTCCTTCTTGAGGGGGGGCGTTGCTCAGATTTTGGAGAGACGTGCCTCACAATTGGATTTTTTGGCTTCAATTGTAGGGATTTGCATCTAAAGCTAAAGAAATATTGAAAATTCATCAATTAGATGAGGCAGATGCAGTTTTGATTTGTGCAGATAAGGCAGAAGGTATAAGCACACCCAGTAGGTTTCATGAATTGTGGTCGATTCATATGCTCTCTTGGTTCGAGCACAAGTGGACATGGCTTAAGAAAGTAATTTACCAGATATGATATGCTCTAATTTGAAGAAAATTTTTAGGTTAAATTGTAGAAAAAAAATCAGATTTCACATCTCTTAATGGATGTTTAACACATAATGGATCATTTTGTCAGGTTTGAAAGTGTAGTTACAGTTGCTGAAAAAGCAGTTGCATTAGATTCTTGCAACCGGGAATTATCTTCATTGCTTCGCAGAGCTAGAGTAGTGGCCAATGCTCGTTTAATTGGAAACAAGCACTTCAAAGTTGGGAAGTATTTGGAAGAATGTACAACAAATGGGGAAGGGTTAGAACATGCAGTATTGCTTTGTAACAGGTAGCCTGCAGATCAAAGATTGATCAGTGGGACAAGTCAGTCAAAGATTGTAATCTACTATTAACCATTCAACCCAACTACACTAAGGCTCTTCTTAGGCGAGCGACATCGAATACTAAGGTACATGAGCATTTCAAACAATTTTGTTTTTTTTCGTGTTTCATGCTTAATCAATATAGTAGACATCAAATTCCTTTCTCATTGTTATTGTTGTTGTTATATAATTTTTTATATATCAAAAAGAATTTATAAAAAAAAATCACATATTTTCTTTTTAAATATCCAAAATTAATGTGAAGTTAAATTAATTAATAATATATCTTCATTATATAATTCATTAAATTATTGTTTTCAATAATATATATTCATTTTTCATCAGGCCTCTGCTCAGCAGATCCCGCCCAAGGACGCCACAGAAAACAAGTTTGAACTTCTCAACTCGCAACAAGAGGACACCCTGGAGGTCGAGGCCCAAAAGGTAGTGACTCCGGACAAAGGTAACCCCTCTGCCTCTTCCAAGGATGCAACTGTTGCAGAAAGCTCAAAAGAAACCCCTGTTGAAGCCGAGGAAGAGGAGCATGAGACGGAAGAATCAGAGGAGGAAGGAGAAATAGGTGACTCCCAAGCCTCTGTTAGGAGATTCGCAAGAGGCCGAAAAACAGATCGGGAGAAAAGAGAGCAGGAAAATTTCAAGGACAAGTTGCAGGGCAACCAACCAACGCTGGAAAAGCTGTTAGCAAAAAAGCCAAAGATGGCGAGAAACCAGCCTCATGGCTCCAAGGGAGCCCAACAAAACAAAGGTAAATAATGAAAATAGTCTCCTGGAATTGCAGGGGTATGGGGAGCAAAGTCAAGGAAGAGGCCATAAGAAACCTAATAAGAATAGAAGCCCCATACATACTCCTTATCCAGGAGACCAAGCTGGAGGACTCAATATTCCTCCAGACAAGCAAAAGAATATGGAATAAATGTAGAGCCAAAGCTGTCTCAGCCCGAGGAGCATCCAGAGGGTTGGGCACCCTTTGGAATGAAAGTAAGTTTTCGTTAGTCTCTGAAACTACTAGCACCCACTGGCTTCTTCTAAAAATGCAGCACTTAGTCACCAAAGAATTTTTTTGTCTCTTCAATGTCTATGTGCCGGTTAATGCCGCAGAAAAGAAGGCCTATTGGGACTCCATAAGAAGCCAAGCAGATATAGGGAACCTAGACAATATCATCATTGCAGGATCTCAATCTCACTCTCCTCTCCTCAGAAAAGCGAGGAGGTTGCATTGTGCGAGATCCGGCGAGGGAATGGGCAGAGGATCTTATTCATGATTGGGACTTACTGGACATCAAGCCCTCTTCCGATAAGTTTACTTGGTCGAACAAAAGAGTTGGTCCTGGACATATTGCAGCAAGACTGGATAGATTTTTAGTCCAAAGTTCCTTTCTTCTACTCGGATTAGATGCCAGTATGCAAATTATTCCTTGTAGCATATCTGATCATAATCCTATCAAGCTAGACCTCTGGGCTCTCCCTGATCTTGGACCCATCCCCTTCAGATTTAGCCCCCTTTGGGTCAGGGAACCCAAATTTTTGCAGATTGTCAAGGAATGTTGGTCTCATCCAGTCAATGGATCTCCTTTCTACGTGTGGGAGGAAAAGCTCAGAAGAACGAAAGCTGCCCTAAAGTGCTGGGCCAAAACTCTTCCTAATCCAGCAGGTGAAAGAAAAAATCTTCAAAACCAACTTGAAGCCCACCATCTGCTCACAGAAAAGGCATACGTTACCAGAGAAACTCTAGATAAGGAGGTTCAGCTCCAACAGAGCTTCCATAAAGCCTGTATGGCTGAAGAAGAATTTTGGAGGATTAAATCCCGCTGCATTTGGCTCAAAGCGGGAGATAGAAATACCTCTTTCTTTCACAAACAATCTCAAGCCAGGAAATGCTCCAACTTCATTACTGAGGTCGAGGAAGATAACTCCATTCATAAGGACTTTGCAAGTATCAAAAGAGCAGCTTTTCTGCATTTCCAGAACTTGTACAGTGAGGATGTGAATTTGGTCCATAACAATGATCTTTTGGACAGGATCCCCTCTTCCATCACTGCTGAGATGAGCCTCCTGCTTGAAGCTAAAGTCACAAAGGCTGAGGTCAAGAATGCTCTCTTTGCCATGGACCCAGACAAAGCCCCGGGTCCTGATGGGTTCTCAGCCAGATTTATCCAATCCTGCTGGCATATTGTGGAAAACGATCTATTTAAAATGGTTCAAAAATCCCAGAACTGTCAGAAAATAGGAGGTAGTACAAACTCTGCGTTCCTTGCTCTCATCCCCAAGGAGAAAGGTGCCAGATTCTTCAGCAGATTTCGTCCCATCTCTCTTTGCAACACTGGTTGTAAGTTAATCACCAAAGTAATAGCTAATAGGTTGAAATATCTTCTCCCTGCAATAATTCCAGAAAATCAAGGGGGTTTTATTCATGGTAGACAGCTTGTGGACAATTTCACTTTAGTTCAAGAGGCAATCCTCTCAAGCCAGCAGCGCAAGGAAAAAGGTATGGTTATCAAACTGGACTTAGCTAATGCCTTTGATCGTGTTAGGCATAGTTTTCTCTTGAATGTTCTGAAAAAGTTTGGATTTGGTGAGAAATTTATAGACTGGATTCAGGCCTGCATTTCGGAGCCATGGATTGCTCCCCTTGTAAATGGCAGAGTTGTTGGATTTTTCAAAGCTTCAAGAGGGCTAAGGCAGGGCTGCCCTCTTTCTCCTCTATTGTTTGTCCTCCAAGCCTTTGTTTTAAGTTTTCATCTAAACAAAAAAATGCATGAGCAGGAGATCTCTGGTCTTTGTATCGCAAGAGGAGTCAACAGTATTAATCATGCGCTATTTGCAGATGATACTTTGCTTCTGGGGGCTTCTTCGATTCATTCGGCCAACAGATTCAAAGAAGCTATAGACGAGTATTGTTTAGAGTCGGGAAGTAGTCTCAACAAGGGGAAATGTCATATTTATAGTTGGAATACTTCGCCCAACTTGCTCAGTTCCATTGCAAGATGTTTTGGCTTCGCAGCCTCTTCAACCTGGACTTCTTTCAAATACCTTGGGCTTCCTACCTTCCTCAAGCGAGCCTTCGGTCAGGATTGGCTCCCTCAAGTGGAAAAATTCAAAACCAAGCTTCAGGCTTGGGGTTTCAACTGGCTTAATATTGCGGGAAAATCTGTTCTCATCAAATCTGTCCTATGTAGTCTTCCCCTTTTTCAGTTTTTTGTTCTTCTGGCTCCTGTGGGCATTATTAAGAGAATGGATCAGCACATTCGGCATTTTTTTTGTAAGGGGGGCAAAAACAACGAGAAAAATTTCCCCCTGGTTAATTGGGAGACTGTCTCCAAACCTCTGAGGGAGGGGGGATTAAATTTCAAGGACCTTTCCCTTCAGAATACTGCCATGGGAGCCAATCTTCTCTGGAGAATTATCGTGCCCAAGCCTGGCTGGGCCCAATTAGCACTTTGGAAGAAATATTTCAAAGGTACGAGACTCAGATGCTTGGACGACCCTCTCCCACAAGGCGTCTCCCCCTTTGCACGGCTCTGCGCCAAAGCTGCTCGACTTATCACCTCCAACGCTTACTAGATTCCTGGAAATGGAAAGAAAATTAATATCTGGACAGATCGTATTATGAATCGTGACCCGATTGGTGACTGCCCCTCCCTGAATGCGCTGAGATGCTGGATGACCACTGCTGGGAAATCTACTTTGTGGGACATCTCCAGTTGGACTGAATCACGTTGGACTGGATGGGATTTTTTGGATGTGCCCCTGGAGCTTCTCCAGGACTGCAACACTCTCCACTCCATGTTGAATGGTATAGCTCCCACACATATGCGCAAAAGAGACACGCATGGCTGGGGCACACTGGCTGCTGGTTCTCAGTAGCTCATGGCTACGCCATGCTCTCTCTGAGACCACACGTACCTCCAGACCCTGCTCCCTGGGCAGCGATCTGGCGTATTCACTCTCTGCCTAAAATTGACATGTTTTGTTGGATCTTATGCCACAAAAAAATCCTTACTGATGATAAATTGCAGAAACGTGGTTTTTATGGTCCGTCCAGGTGCTCTTTGTGCAGAGAGAGCGTGGAATGTGCCACGCAACTAATGTTAAATTGAAAATTTGCTGAGCAGGTTTGGAAAGAGCTAATGGATGATTGGAATCCCAGCTTTGTTCTTCCCTCTACTATTACTGAACTCTTTGCAAATTGGCAGAGCAATTATCCCAGTCCACCTCCCAAAAACAAAGTGATCAAAGTCGCCTGGTCTTCTCTCCCTAAAATCTGCTGCTGGCAGATCTGGCTAGAGCGAAATAGCAGAATCTTCAGAGACACTCACCACGATGTCAAGGTGGTCACGGCCAAGATCAAATTCCAGCTAAAAGAAAGCTTGGGAGATCAAAAATATGCATCAAATCTAAACCAGATTGATTCTGTTTGGGGTGCCTCCCTAAATTTGCAATTTCATCAAGCCATCAACAATACTTCCCCCCCTGAAGACTGGTAAATAATGGGGAAAAACAATGATGATTTTCAAGACTGGATCTCCACTCAAAAGATGCACTCTCTCTTCTTCGATGGGGCATCAAAGGGAAATCTCGGAAGTGCTGGGGTAGGAGGAATTGTTAAAAATGTTGAAGGTGTTTTGATCCACCGCTTTGCCTGGGGTCTGGGGATCAACTCCAGCATCCAAGCTGAGGCTTTGGCCCTCTTTCAAGGACTTAAGTTACTTCTGAACTTAGGGATCAAGGAGGCAAATATTTTCAGGGATTCCCAAGTGGTTATTAAAACCATGGTGTCAAATTATTCCCCTCGGGATCTAAGATTGGCAAGATTGATATCTAGAATCAGAAGCTTGAGGAAATCCTTTCAAAACCTGAATTTCTTCCATGTGTTGAGGGATAACAACAAAGACGCAGATCTTGAAGCTAATAAAGCTACCCTTCTCTCTATTGGGGTAATGACAAGAGACGGGGACGAAACATGGGATCCAATACCATAATTTGTCAGTTGAAATGTTTTACTACCTGCTTTTGCATCAGTTTGTTTGTACTTTCAAGCTTGGGGAAATCACTAAAATTGATTGCACAGCTGTAGACATAAAAAGCTGGAAGCTGTCCACAAACGCCATTGCAATTCTGACTATTGATATCTTCTGGGCTCTGCCCCTCCTCAATGTAATCTGAAATCTGGCAATTAGGCCAACAGTTAATATAACCCATAACCGTTTCTGTGAAATATATATATATATATATATATATATATATATATATATATATATATATATATACATTTTATTAATATTTAATTTTCACATATAAAATATTTATATGCATTTTATTTATCATATTTATCATTATTCTTATTGTAGTGACATCCATTTTATTTCTTTTCTTGTATATTTATTTAAGTTTTATTGCATTTTAATGTGTTTTTTTAAATTTATTTCAGTATGTAAATATGGTTTACCTTTTAACTTGTTACATAATTTTTTTTTAAAATAAATGTAAAGTTACTTTTGTATTATATTATTAATAATAAAATTAATGATAATTAATGAACACTTATTGATGTTAATGCACTTGATTGTTTTGAATTTCATTTACATTAAAATTAGTGAATTGAATTATTTTTACACCATATGGTTGTGCAAATTATTGTATTTAAATATTTTTCATCCTTTCATTGTTAAAATCAAGGCATTAAAACATTTAACATTATATTTTCATCAATATCAATGGAAAGTATTGTTTTGCATTGCATTGTTGTTGAAATTAATATAACTTCATCATTTTACATTATAGTATTATTTAAAGTCGTGTTCCAAATCCTATTTGTGGTGTGTACCATTGTTAATATCAATACAATATCAAATCATTTTACAACTAAATCATCTTAAACACTAATGTTATTGACATTAATATATTTAATAGTGAATCATTGTATGGTATTTTTAAAATTAATGAGTTATGTCCCTTTAACATTGTAAAAGCAAAGTAAAATGGAATAATGCTTTAGAGTTGCAAAACACACTTAATAAATAATTAAACTTGACTTTAAACAATTGTTGTATTAATAATATAACTTATAACTTGACACTATTTTATATTGTTGTGATTCTAATAATAAATCTATTACATAAAGTGGAAATGAAAAATGTCTTTAAAATTAGATAAATATTATAGCAGTTTTTCACAATTCTATTAAAATTTTATGTTAATGTTTGTTATATTATTTTTGAAAATCAAAATTGGATTATTATATTTATACCAACTAAATTCGAGTTTTAACAATATCTCTATTCATTTTAAGTTTTGTTTTGTTTACATGCTCATTCATATATATATATAAAACAAACAAATTTGTTTTCAAGGTTTGAAACAACTTTTATTGGGTTGCTTATCAATTTATTCTTTTTTTTTCAAAATAGCCAAATTATAAAGCATAGTGTATAGAGTACATCTCTCTTGTATCACATAAAAAATTTGAAGTCATAATAACTATCTCAATATTTCCCAAAAAATTATCTGTACTTAATACATACCTCATAATTTATTTCATACCATTACTCTCAAGTTAAACGAGTTCTGCGCAAACCAGGGGGTGTGATAGCCGTGTGGACTTATGGGGCTCATACCATCAATCCTGCTGTTGATGCAGTGTGTAAAGATGTGTGGGAATAGGCCGAGCCTTACTGGGATCTCAGTATGTGGCAGAAGGATATAGGACGCTGCCCTTCCCCTTCGAACCCGTGCTAGATAACGGGCAGGGAAGCGAGGGTAATCCCATGGAAATGGAGATGGAAAAACAGCTGTCGTTGGAAAAATTGTTGGGTTTTTTCAAATCTGCGTCTGCTGCAGTCACCGCAAGAGAGAAGGGCATTGACATTCTGAATGAAAAGGTATGCAAAAGAATTAAGGAGGCGTGGGGCGATGAAAACATGATTAACACTTGTAAGCTTCCATTATATATGCTGGTAGGCAAATCGCCTCTGTGAAGCCTGCCTCTGTCTCTGCCATGATGTATGAAAAAACATCGTAATCTTCAGCATATGAGTATTAAAAGGAATGAGACAAACCCTGACATAAATGATGCAAGGAGTGTTGTTTTTTTAACACTTCGACAATAGGGAATGGCATTTCTAGTGCATTGTATCTGCCATGGTTCACACAGAAACAATATTATAATAATGGGTCTATATCTTTGACATATAATTATCGTTTTGCATCTAGCATGGTTCTCATAGAAACGATATTATAATTATGGTCCAGCATCTAGTTTTGTATCTTGGCTTCAAGTTTGGATTCAAGTTTGGATTGAGGTAGGGGTTGTTTCTTGAAAGTACATGGTCCTCCTTTTGTAGGAGCTATCTCAGCCATGATTTACATGAGATGTTAACTTTAAGAAAGAGAAATTTGGATTGAAATTACCTTATTTTCTTCTTGGGGTTGGAGGTGACTTTGCTTTTGCTTTTAATTGGTTGACTAGATATGAAAACAAAAGTGAAAGTATATCCCTTAACTCCTCACCCAGTTATTTCAAAAAATAGGTCTAGTGTTTTGTTTTTGAGTTACTTCTTACCTCATTGGTGCTCTGTTCAACCTTGATCTTACCACATAAGTTGAAAATGATGGGAAACAGAGGAATAATCAAGTGGGTATTAGTGGGGATGCCCTGGCTACTGATATGATCAGGTTTATTTTTGAGAAACCAGGGTTTGATGTCCTAGCTACTCGCATGATCACGTTTATTTTTGAGAAACCAGGGTTTGATGTCCTAGCTACTGGCATGATCAGGTTTATTTTTGAGAAACCAGGGTTTGATGTCCTAGCTACTGGCATGATCAGGTTCATTTTTGAGAAACCAGGGTTTGATGTCCTAGCTACTGGCATGATCAGGTTTATTTTTGAGAAAGCAGTCTTTGATGCCCTAGCTGATAGCATATTGGTATATGGTTATGTGCAGAGACAAATGTTTAGCTGTTGATATATTTGATATCCTCAAACTGTGAAAGTTCAGTGAAACTTCATGAGCCATGGAAGTTGGTTGCTTTAGTTTTTTTAAATGTTTCATCAAAGCTTAATGGAAATTAGCATCATTGTAAGATTCTGTAAAGTCCCATTTAATTTATGTTCAATTATGAATTGACATGTGAATACATTTGAAAATCATCCACTATATGATCAATAAAATTAGAAATATATTTCTGTAGTGTCCCTTATAGTGAGATAGCTTTGATGATACTTAGAGATGGTGACTTTGATATAATATTATGTATGAAAGACTTATGTACATGCTTATATGCTATGACCTGGTCACTTGGTTGTTGTGTGCTTATGATAATATCTATGGTTGCGTGCACAAGAATTGATTTTGGTTAAGAGAATATTAACGATGTTTTCTCTTTTGGTATCCTATTTTGGACATAGGTGTATGACGTGAATGGTGATTCAGAATTGAGATACAGATCCATGGACGATCATGGTTATGTGGAACATATGGTTAAATATTATGAATTATGGATGATACATGATTTGTATGATTATATGTGCGTAGTCTCGTATTAAGCATGATGTGGCAGGGGACTTGGTCATTGCCAACAGGGATGCTCAAGTTATAAATGACTGCGGAAGTCATTTCTCCAAAAAAAAAATGACTGTGGAAGTCATGCACAATATTTGGTAAAATTTGAATAAGTTAATTATGAAATTCATTTGATTTATTTGATCAATAAGATTGTGATGTGTGTAGGTCTTGGAAGAAGACCTTACCATTGAACCATCAGATGGGTATGAGCTCACAATCAGTACCTTAAGGTGAAACGCGGAGTTTCAAAGAAAAATAGATGAGAAGCCATGGAAATTAGGGCGTGGAGTCCTAAATCCATGAAATATAAAGACGTGGAGTCTTGGATATATGATAAAAGGATTAGGACGCGGAGTCCTGAATCCATGAAATATAAAGACGTGGAGTCTTGAATATATAAGGAAATGTTTGGAGCGCGGAGTCCTGAATATTTAAAAAGATCAAGGTGTGGAATCTTGGATCTTTAGAGTAGATCAGGGCGCGGAGTCCTCAATCTACTAAGGCATGAAGATGCATACAATAGGAGTGCGGAATCCCTATTATCCGGAAGAAAAATACCACTCATGGGCAACTCGTAGATGAATTTCATTAATAATCTAATTCCTAACAATTTTGGAGTGACTTTCTAAAAATAGAAAGTCATGTCTACCATTTCAAGTATGACTTTCCAAAAATAGTAAATCACCTCCAATCAATGGGTAAACAAGTATACTTGAAGGAAAATCACTTAAATTATGATTAATCAATTGTAATAGTTCAATCTCGATTTAATCCTCAATATTATTAATATTATTATTATCTTTTATGAGACTATGATATTATTATTAAAAGGAAATTATATCTCCTCAATCACTTCACACCTCTCTCCTTCATGACTCTCATGGCTCTATGTAACTCTCTCTATTTCAAATATTACATTACACTCTTTTATGCACTCATCAAGGAATGGCATATTCCTCTTACACTCATTAAATATATGTCATAAAATATTCTTACACTCATTAAATATGTGTCATAAAATATTCCTCTTACACTCACTTTAATGCATATGTTACACTCTCCTTAAATAAGACATGCATACCTCTCCTTAATGGCATAAGTTACACTCCTCTAAAAGGAATACAATGCATGCATATTACTCCTTTATGACAAGAGATTGTTTCTCCTCCTATATATGAGTCTCATGTATTCTCATTTGGGGAGAGGGGGGTAATGCCAAGAGTGGAAGAGACTTGAGGAATATTGTGAGAGGGAGAGATATGGAGAGTATCCAATTACTTCCAAAACAAATCTGAATTTCTTACTAATCTACTAAGTATCTATTGAGGTTGAACATGAGTGGTATTTAGAGGAAGCGAAAACTATCTTCCTTAGTTTTCCTTGCATCTCTCTCTCTATTGTTGTATTTTGGTACTGGTTGTGAGCTTTTACAGCTCGGGGGTTCCAGGGGGAGGAGTTCTCCCTGGATATGGTTGGGTGGAAAACCGGATGGTTCAAATGATTTGGTTAAGGGATCGAAGGTGGATCATATTCTGAACAATTGGAGCTGAATATCTCTTCAGGTATAATTTCCATTGTCCTAAAATTATAGTATAGCTTTAGCATAAAATAAAAATTAGACATTTAAATTGTTGTAAGCATCTAATTTGGTTTAGGCTTATGTTATCTAGAATATTATTGATTAGTTAAAAATGAAGACTAGATTAATCTATATGTATGGATGTTTAGATCTCAATATTGGAGTTATTACTGGTGTAGTTTATGTTACCAATCTTGGTATTGTAGCATTTGAGAAAGGAAAACCAAATATTGTTGAAGGTAATTGCAATAAATAAATTCCAAAGGACTTGGGTAAGTATTTCACGGTTTATGGTTTTGTTTCAAGTAATTACATGCATGTTTTAGAAATGGTTTTAGGATAGTTTGCAAAGTGTTTGACAAAGTCCTTGAATGAGTAATGTTATTTATGCATGAATAAGTGCTAACTTGCAGCTTACATCAGAAGTAAGAAAATGGACATGTACCCAAAACATACCTGGAGGAATTACATAATCAACCCTTAAAAGAAAATGCAAAAATAATGGGAACTAAAATATGGTTTGGAAGATCAAATGCTTGAGGTAAGTTGGAGATAAATTTCAGTTATGGCTTATGTTTCATATTCTAATCAATAATTCAATGTTTTGTTATTAAAGTTGTTGTAATAGTACTATCAGCATTTTGACAGAAATCCTTAATGGCTGTAGCATTCAAGGCTGCCATATGTTTGTTAAATTGTAGCAATTGGTGCAAAAAGTTTGTCAATCATGTCAAATGAATTAGCTTGTGGGTGGTAAAATGTTTCAAGAACTCATATGGTGGATTTAGAAATCTGTGATTTCAATGAGCATATCTTAGTAGCATAACTCTGGGTTGTTTTTCCTCATGTAGAGGTGTAGTTGTAAGTTTTCATTCCATATGTTTGACGGAAGTCATAAATGAAACATTTAGGATATAAATTTTGTTGTTTTTAAGAATTGCATTCCTGGGCGTTTTTAATTCGATTCAGCCCAACATCAGGGGGTATCCGTGCCTAATGGACATGTAACCCCTGATTTCATTCCAACAAAATACTTTTCAGAACCCAAATAAAAAATCTGGGCGATTTGGCAGATTGCTACTGTGAGTTATGTTCACCTGTTGTTGAGTCTTTGATGAAAAAAACTAAGATTATTTAGTCCCTGTTTTAAGATGGAAACATTTAAATTTTCAATTCTGAATTTTATGAGATAAATATGTTGAAGAATAATCTTAAATTCATTATTGCCATGTGTTTGACAAAATGCCTCAATGACTTTTAATTGCATGCTTGCAAAGTGTTGGTCATAAGGGCTCAATGAGTGTAGGGTGTATGTCTACAAAGTGTTTGTCAAAAGTCTTGAATCGCTGTAGCTTTTGTGCATATAAATTGTTAGTGTAAAATTCTTAGTTATTGTTGTTTTTACGTTACTATAAATTATAAATAAACTATTTAATGGGTGTAGCTTCCTATGTCTGCAAGTTTTTGGTATGAATGTGAAAATAAATTTATTAATTTGCTGAAGTGTGAATAAGATAGTTGTTTCTTGTATTATCTAAAGCTTTCAAAAAAAAAAAGGGGCTTGTTGTTGGAAACAATTTTACAGTGACTAATTCTTTAGGATTTTGTGAAAATGAGTATTAGTGATTATGTGACATCTACTTCTCTATCTTATTGATGGTGGGTAAGGTGGGACCTTACAATTTCACACAGAAATATGTATAGTGATATCATATTTGATATAATGAAGCTTTTCTTTTGTCTGACCCTCACAGCATTGTATGGACAAAAAAATCATTTTTTCCATGACAATTTGTCTAAATATCTCTATCTCTGTCACCTTTTCAGACAATTACCCGCTACCATGAATTCTAATAAACAGAGAGTCACTAGGCAGAGACGCATGGTGGCTCTTCTTCTTGCAGTGTCAATTTATTATCCATACATATTTTGATAAAATATACCCATTTTTATTCTCTCCACATTTCATGTTGTTCTACCTGAGCATCTTGAAGCAATACATCACACTAAACTGGTGGCATTATAATTATCGTGCTATGTGCAATGGTCAAATTTACTAATTAAAATGGATTGGTATACAACCAGGCGAAGGTGTTACCTCATGTCTCAATAACCTTGGATTTTGTGAGAAATTATTTTCTGTAGGGTCAACCTGAAGAAATTATTCATATCAGATTGGGTTACATTTCAAATACCTGTCAATAGTTAGTTATTTGAAACTACATTTTGAAAGATGTACAGAAGCATATGATAAAATGTAGAAACAAAATCTTGGGTAATATTTTGTGGGAAGAGAAAAAATCCTTGAACTTACTGGAAGATGAATTCTATTCCATCTTTGAAGAGGTAGTGACTGTTTTGTCTCACTGTGTGAAAATTGTGTTAATGTAGATTTCTAATAAAAACATCATAATGACAAATATAAATTTAATCTAATGTATTAGGAAAAATAAAATATTCAATGTAATCTAACAAAATTATGTGACAAAAGTTTTTGTGTATATTTTACTAAAATTATATTATTCTTAATTTTTCAGATTTCTGATGTTAAATATTATCATCTTATTATATTTATATGATATGAAAGTCAGTTATAAGGAAATATGTTAGACACTCAGGATAGAAGGTAAGTGTGTGATATATCATATATTTGATTAATAAATACATGATTTATGGCTTTTGGATTTATCTTCTAAAATGTATTTTGGACTCATGATTATTCTTATTCACTTGTGTTCTTTTATATTTTTTCTCAACTAAATAGTAAAAAAATTCTATAACCCTAAGGGATCATGATTCTAACATCCCTCTAATCTAAAGTTGTGTATGTGAATCCAAGTACAAAGTTGAATCTAGAAGTGGACAACTGCCAATGGCTAAATGTGCTCTCTAAATCTGGTGGTTTTCAGATCAACATCAACCAAATGACTAGTAGAAGTTGATGTCTTCTACTAAATGGTGGTTTATGGATGACCACAAAATCTAGAACATGGCTCTTTGGCTCAACAGTTCCTTATGGAAACGGGTAGATTAGGATCACCACAATCTTTGAAATTTGGCTCTAAAGCTCTTGATTTCCATTTAGAAAATGATTGTTTATGATGACCATAAACTCTAGAACTCGACAATAAGGCTAAAAAATTGTCAGAGCATTTCCTAGTTTATCTAAAAGTGAATTCCTTTGCTAATTAGAAATACTATACACTGATGTTTTAAAGATGACCACAAACTAATGTCTAGTAGAGTTGTAAGTCTTATACTAAACAATTATTTAAGGAAGAAGACAAACCAATCACACTCATGGAATGCGGTTTTGGTTTTATTTAAGGTTCATTTTTCCTGTTGATTGGTAATATTTCAAAACTTGAAGCCTACCTATCAATCACTAATTGTTATTATCCCCACTTATTAGATATAAGGTGAGAAGATGAAAATATTTTCATTGCAAGATGTATCAATAGTCAATAACGATATTTCAAAACTTGAAGCCTACCTATCAATCACTAATTATTATTATCCCCCCTTATTAGATATAAGGTGAGAAGATGAAAATATTTTCATTGCAAGATGTATCAATAGTCAATAATGAATTCTTCAATATGACCTGATATATCTTCTTGGTTGTTGATAACCATTGCCAAGAAATGATCCAAGCATAGTGAATCTTTACTCCTTAAAAAATATATCTAAAGGATGATTATGTTTTCCTCAATTCTCATAAGGATGACTATCAAAACATTGATCCTCCATGTGGCCAACTCGATGACGTTGTTGGTATTTAGGAATCTAATATTGAACTAGAAATTCAAACTTAGCAAATAGAGGTTGTTAGACTCTACTAAAAATGCATATGATTGCAATTCAACTCGATTTAAAAAAAATATATGTAAACTTACAAAAAAAACTCTTTGAAAGTTTAATATTCTTGATTATGGATTTGAATGACCAAAACGTGTAGTGCTTCCAAATAGAAGGAAGGATCACTTGAAGCCCAAAAAGATCAAATGTATCCCAAGGATTCAAAAGTTTTGATCATAAGGAGGCCCAATGCACCCACAAGATTCAATCACAAGAATGCCCAATACAATCACATATAGACCTAGTTATACCCAAATCGAGGTGATTTAAACACATAGGTTATAAATGCAAAATGTAGGGTGTGACTTGGGAATTTGACACAAGTTGAACGAGAATATATGGATGGATAAATATGACAAGTCACCATACACTATGAATAAAAATATATGCCTACTTCAATTCCTCATGCTTGATACACATGAATATTGCAATTTTTTTTTGGAATCATGCATATTGGTAAGACAAAAGTTATCAATGAGGCACTAAGTAAAGTAAGAAAGCATGGTCATCTGTTTCTTATCATATGCAAGGATGGAGACACCCTTTTTGCTTGCATTTAAGTGGTGGTCATAAAAAATCCATTGGAAAAGAAGGATTCGAGCCCCGAGTTATGGAAGCAAGGGTGAAAGTTGTAGGCAGTATACCTCACTAATTGGGGTAAAAATCTACATCATAATTCATTAAAGATGGGTTTGTATCTAGAAGAAATGATTCTTGACATCTGCCTGTGACCATCATGCAATTTGGCACTAAAAATTATAGTTGGGACTTGGATCTCTTGATGAATACCCATTTAGATATTGAATGGGTCAAGATATGTTGTCCAATAGAACAAGCTAAAAATGTTCAAAAGGTGAGAATGTCAGAAGAATTTTTCTCCCAACCCGCCAAATGGGTGATTTCAGTAATATTTCATACAAATATAAATCAAAACTTTGTTGGTTTCTCTAGCGATCAACACGATTCACCAAAATAATATAGTTTGCAATTCCCTTCTTCTTGCAAGTGCTCTAAGAGCCAAAAAAAATATGCTTGCCTTCCTTATCTCTTGGGATCTTGAAAGTGAGGTTCCACACTCACGACACTAGTAAAAAAGATAAATGAGAAGACAAAAGAGTATTTCTAGCTAACATCGCAACATTGAGTGCACAAGCTAAGTATGTTTAGTTATGTGCACAAGAGTGGGCCCACGAGACTTGATGGTTCCAAGGATATTGAAACTCTAGCCAAGATAGCACACATATAAGTCATTGACGAGAAATCTAATACCAAGATGTGTTGGATTCACAAGTATACTGTGAGGGGGGGTGAATCAGTATAATGATAACTTTTACATATTTAAATTCATTCAAACATCATAAAACATCAATTTCATAAACTAAACAAGTAGCATAAGATATACATGAAAACCTTAATGGGAAAAACCACTAAAATTCTTTATATGAAAGATATTTTAGGCACCAATCCTCTCTATTTTTTTGTAGGCACCAATCCCCTCTATTTTTTTGTAGGCACCAAACTATAGGAGACGCCAATCCCCTTTGTTACTTTGTAGGCACCAACCAATAGGAGACATCAATCCCCTCTGCTACTTTGTAGGAACCAACACACATAAGAAATCAATCTCCTATGTTACTTTATAAGAACCAACCTACAAGAAACACCAATCCCCTAATATGTTGTTTCGTAAGCACTAACCTTCAAGATATACCAATCCCCTATGCTGCAAATAGTCGTAGGAACCAACCTAATTCATTTAGTTACTTATGGTTTGACCAAGTCTTCGTGTTACTTCTTGTTGAGATTCAACAAGATGATGAGCTTAGTGAAAAGTAAGCACCTTCACTATGTGGGGGCCGCAGGCTATTTTTAGGTGTATGTCTATTTTTAGACATGGTGAGCATATTCTATAAGTTGCAGGATGCGATTTGTAGATGGTTGGTCAAATGTGAAAAATATGTGAAATTCTATTTTTAGAATATTGGGCGAAGTCTATTTATAGATCGTTGATCTAAAAATAAGTGCATGTCGATTATTATTAACCCTTAATAATAATCCGACAATAAACATCAACTTATTCTCTTGGAGCACTTTATTTCAGTGAACAGATTTGGAAAATCAGTGGGGTGAAGGAATTACGCAATTTCTAGGGTTATTGGTGGCTCATGCATGGAGGACTCAATTAGAACTGAAGTGGCAAAGTTATGACAGATTTGGAAGAGTAGTTACAGGAGTTGTTATTTAGTTTAACTCTGTTAATAGAGTTAAACTCTGTTGAGCTAGTTGTATCTAGTCTAAATGAAAGATATATTAGTGAGAGTTAAGTGAATTAATTAGTTAATTGATTCACAACTAATAACTCACTAACAACTGAACAAATACAACAATTAACTACAGTGCATGTCAGTTCTAGTGGAGACCCAGTGGAGAGATAGGTGAAAGGGTGAGATGGACTATCCGTTGTGACTATAGTGATGCATTCAATGCATCTAACACACATTGGAGTTGCCAATGAGGATTGCGCAGTCAAGGCAAGGCCAATTTGAATTCATTCAGAGGTCCTCTTTAGTAGGGATTGCACAGTGGAGGCAGGCTGTCAGGAGAAAAGAAATTGGTGCATAGATATGCAAATTTCTACATGACAATGTGTAATGATTGTTGATTGTACTAAGAGCTTGATGTACTAAGCTTTGTATGAGATTATTACATGATTCCATTGATATACATAATTTATGATAGTTGGGGTTTTTATCTTTAAGCTTTCTCGTTAAACAACTGTGTTATGTGTGATTGAATTTATTCACATGTGTTTGCAATTGAGTTTTAAATTTCTGCAAGTTTAACAGTGGAAGGATTTTGTATTTAGCAAGAAGATAAATATTGTTAGATCAAGAGGATCCAGTAATAAATCAGTATTAATAAATTTCTACATGGTATTAGAGCAGTATTGATCACTGGAGATTGCAATTGTGAATAAGTGCTGACTTTTTGTGCTGGTGGAAAATTCAAATTTTCCGTAGAAATTTCTTGGTGCGACAGTTGAGTATTCATTGAAATGTCTTTCAATGGGTTGCGATTGGAGTATTCCCTTGAGGGTAGCTCGAATTACATAGCCTGGAAGGATAGGATGGAGGCGGTGCTTGAAGATAATGGACTAAAGGAGTTTGTTAGGTCTAACCTTCGCGGATATATGAGTGATCCCTTTTACTAGCCAGTTGGTCTACTATTTCCTTCACTGCTGACAAAACAGTGTGTCTCCATCATAAATAAAATTGACTTAGCATGGTAGTGGCTGATTTTAATCCCAGAAACACGTTATAGAAGAGAGTAGGGCCTGCCGTTTCTTTGCCTGGCAAGAACACAATCTCACTTATCTCTGTGATGATCACATCGAGCATATGCAAGAAGTTACACAAACGCAAGCATAAAATCCAAGATATACAACTATATGTCACGTAAGAGGACATAACTCATGAACATAATCAAGAACAAGAGTGGAAGGAACCATATTCAATAGTCGCTTATCATTAATGAGTCAAAAGAAGAATACAACCATAGCTTCACCGCAGCACTCTCCTTTGTGGGTCGCCGCACAACATGTCTCGATAAAGCTCGTCAAGGATGGGACAAGCCTCTCTTTCTGATACTTGGCAATAGTCTCCTTGCTTGGATTTGGCCTTGAGGGAATCAAGAAGGTTTTACAAGATAAGGTGTGGAAGTTTGGGAAATAGCTTGCAAAGGGAGATGAGCAAGCTTTTATAGATGGAGGGGGGGGCTGGGATCCCTATAATTATGGGATTGGCCCTATCATCAGGAAGCCTCCATGAGAGGTGGAAAACCACTTCCTCTCTATGGAAATCCGTAGCCAAACCTCCCAACTCAAGATAGATGGTCACCTGTGAATTTGTTAGGACGAAACTTTTGCCATTTAGTTTTTAAAAACACCTCTTAATATGGTTGGCGCGGGTGCGGTTCTATGACAGAGCGCCAATTGGCGCGCCCTCTTTGGAGGATTTTCCCCCTTGGTGCGAGGGCTGAACTGTGGAACCGCGCCAATGGAAAAAGAGCTATTTTTAGGGTTTTTTGCAGGGAGATGTCTTCAGGGCAATGAAAGCTCATCTTCAGAGGGATGCAATGAAAGTATTTTCAAGTCTTGTCTCTTCTCACAGGTCACAGAATAAGCCCTCCAATGTGCGGGATGGGGAATGGTAGGGACGGTGACAAATTGTTGTGTAACAGAGTTCATCGATAGCGATGTTCCTAAGCCTGCTTCTAGCGATGCTTTAGGACTTGACACATGGAAAAAGAAGGTAGCAAAGACAAGAAGAATTCTGTTGGAAGGTTTGAAGGACCATATTGTGTCAAGCCTTCATAGGAAAGCCACTCCATTTGCAATGTGGAAGGCTTTGAAAGATCTTTTTCAAAGCAGCAGCGACCAGAGGAAGTTGGCGCTGAAAGATAAGCTCAGAAAAATAAAAATGGAGAAGGGTGAGAGTATTCCAAAATATCTCACGAAGTTTGTCCATTGTAGAGATGAACTGGGAAGTGTGGGAGTTATAGTTGCGGATGATGACTTGGTGAGCTTGGCTCTCCTTGGGCTTCCGAAGAGTTGGCATAGCTACGAAGACTCTGTGAATGGACAGGAGAAATTGCCGGGTTGGGAGCGACTTTGGTTGGATCTTTTGCAGGGGGAGATAAGGCGAAGTACCAAGGATGCCTCTTCATCGAAGAATGATGATGAAGAGAATTGTGCTTTGGCTGCAAAAGCAAGGAAAGGAAAGGGGAAGAAATCCCATCCAAAACCGAGGCTAAAGGAAAGAAGCTGGATTTGTCCAAAGTGAAGTGTTTTCACTGTCACAAACATGGGCATCTCGCCACTAACTGCCCATAGAAAAGGAAGAACAAGGAGGTTGCTGGAGCTGCAGCTGGAGAGGCCTTAGCCTCGCAATTTGAACTTTATTTCTCTTTGATCGCATGCTTGGTTTCAAACTCAATGGGATCAGTGTGGTATCTTGATAGTGGCGCGTCTTTCCATATGGCGGGAGACAAGGAGTTGTTTAGTGACTTGGAGGAGAAGGATCTGCAAATGCATATAGAGATGGGCGACGATGGTAGATACAGTGTGACCGGCATTGGAACCATTACCTTTGAGAGGGAGTCAGGTAAACCATTTCTGTTGAAATATGTTATGCATGTCCCAGGTCTGAAGAAGAACTTGGTCTCAGTTGCAATGTTGGAAGACAAAGGTTATGACGTTGTTTTCAGAGAGGGAAAAGCTTTCCTACGACATAAAACAACAGGTCAAACCAAGAGGATAGGGATTTAAGTTAAGAATATCTACAAGCTAGAGGTAGATGGCTGCGCTACAATGATGGGAAAAGCAGAAGAAGTGGTGAGCCGGGATGAGGGCAAATTATGGCACAGGAGATTGGGCCATCTTCACCATGGCGCCTTGAAGATTTTGCAACAGATTTCTACTGGACTTCCCAAGGGTACTCTTGCACAGTCAGATCAGTGCAAGGGATGTACTATGGGTAATTTTGTAAAGACCACCTTTCATGATAAGGAGAACCGTGCTTCGGTGATCCTGGAGAGAATTCACACAGACGTGTGTGGACCTTTCTCGGTTGCTTCAACAGCAAAACACAGGTATTATGTTATATTTGTTGATGACTATTCTCGTAGATTCTAGATGTTCTTCATGCAGAAGAAGAGCGAAACATTCTCAAAGTTCTATGAGTTTAAAGGATTGGTGGAGAAGGAGTTAGGGAATCAAGTGAAGGCTCTACAGAGCGATAATGGTGGTGAATATATCTCGAACGAATTCAAAGACTTATGTAGAAAAGAAGGAATTCAAAGATAACTCATAGCGCCTCATAAGCCACAGCAGAATGGGGTCATGGAGAGGAAGAACAGAATGATCGTGGGTGCTGCACGAGCTATGCTGCATGACCAGGGCCTACCGATGCACTTGTGGGCGGAAGCATGCAACATTGCAGTTTATGTGCAAAACCGTTGTCCTCATAGAGTACTTGGCATGAGTACACCTGAAGAAGCTTTTACTAGTAAGAAGCCTGATATTTCTCATTTAAAGATTTTTGGCTCATCTGTTTACATTCATGTGACAAAGGATGCCAGGAAGAAGCTGGAGCCGACTGCAAAAGTTGGGATATTTGTGGGGTACACAGAAACACCCCATAATTATCGTGTGTATTTTCCAAATAGTCAAATGACTGTGGTGCGATGGGATATAAAATTAAATGAGGTGAAAGCCATGAAGTTGTCGCTTGAGAGGGAGCTACACTTGCATGCAGAGGAGGAACTTCTTGTTCCCAAAGATGAGCCTCTAGATGTGGATCAGCTGGAGGAGGAGATTCATGGAGCGGAGGAGTCCACTCATGCAGAACCAAACATCAGATCTGGTAGAAGGTGCACCACAGAAGCCGAAAGACTGAAGCTTGATGCAACAGAGAATGTAGGAGTCCCTACATCACAGCGCAAACAGAGACAGTCACCTAACCGATTTACTGGATACATGGCTCTTATGAGAAAGTGTGTCGTGACAGAGCCATCTTCTTTTGAAGAAGCAGCACAGAAGCCCACATGGGTAGATTCCATGGTGGAGGAGTATGACTCCATTGTCAGAAACAATGCTTGGGATATTGTTCCAAGGCCGGTGGGTAAATCAGTGGTAGATTTGAAATGGATCTACAAGGTAAAGCAAGCTGCTGATGGGAGCGTCGTGAAGTATAAGGCAATATTTTTTGCCTGAGGCTTCTCATAGATCAAGGGGATTGATTATGAAGAAACATTTGCATCTGTCGCAAGATATTCTTCCATTAGGACCATCCTTTCTCTCTCAGCGCAGATGGGTTGGCACATTCATCAGATGGATGTGAAGACTGCGTTCCTTAATGGGATCATTGAGAAGAAGTGTACATTGAGCAGCCTGAAGGATTTGAGATCTTCAACAGTGAGTCACACGTGTGTAGACTCAAAAGAGAACTGTATGGGCTGAAGCAAGCACCACGTGCTTGGTACACACGGATCGACAACTATTTCGCTGGACTTGGCTTCACCAAGAGTGAGGCAGATGCAAACCTGTACCAAACTGTGGTGGAGGGGAAGATTTTAATCATTATTCTTTATGTTGATGATTTAATACTAACGGGTGATGAGCAGTTGATACACTCATGCAAGGAAGATATTGCAAAGGAGTTTGAGATGAAGGATTTGGGCCTCCTTCATTATTTCCTTGGATTGGAAATATGGCAGCGAGAAGGTGAACTGTTTGTGTCTCAAGGAAATTATGCTAGGGAGATACTTGGTAAGTTTCACATGGAGGGCTGCAAGCCCATGGATACTCCTCTTCTAGGAAATTGGAGGAAAGAGGATGCTACATCGGCAGAGGTAGTGGATGCCACTGTTTATCGATAGTTGGTGGGTTCGCTCATGTATTTAGTTAATACAAGACCGAACATATGCTATGTGGTGAACCAACTTAGTCAAGCAATGGTTAAGCCTACAAAGCTATTTTGGAAGGTAGGCAAGCATGTCTTGATATATCTCAGGGGCACATCTGAGTATGGCTTATGGTATAGACATACGGATGAGGTGAAGTTGCATGGCTTCACGTATGCAGATTGCGCAGGCATCCCAACGGATAGAAAGAGCACATCAGGAGGGGTTTTCAGTATCGGATCTACAACAGTTTCTTGGTACAGAAGGAAACAAAGATCTGTGGCACTCAGTTCAACGGAAGCATAATACATGGCAGCAAGTCAAGCTGCATGTGAGGCTATCTGGATGAGGAAGATCCTAGTCGCTTTGTTTGGTTCACATTTAGATCCTACAGTGATACATTGTGATAATCAGAGTTGCAATAAACTCTTGATTAATCCTGTGTTTCATGATAGATCTAAATATTGATATCCGGTATCATCATATCAGAGATTGTGTGCAGCGGAAGATCATGTTGCTTCAGTACATTCCTACGGAAGATTAGGATGCAAATATTCTGACGAAGGCGTTCGGCAAGAGAAAATTAGAATACCATAGAGGTAGGATCGGGGTGAAGGATAATCCCTATCTTGTTGAGAAGGAGTGTTGAGATTCAACAAGATGATGAGCTTAGTGAAAACTAAGCACCTTCACTAAGTGGGGCCCGTAGGCTATTTTTAGGTGTATGTATATTTTTAGACATGGTGAACATATTCTATAAGTTGCAGGATGCTATTTGTATATGGTTGGTCAAATGTGAAAAATAGATGAAATTCTATTTTTAGAATATTGGGCGAAGTCTATTTATAGATCGTCGATCTAAAAATAGGTGCATGTCAATTATTATTAACCCTTAATAATAATTCGACAATAAACATCAACTTGTTCTCTTGGAGCACTTTATTTCAGTGAAAAGATTTGGCAAATCAGTGGGCTGAAGGAATCACGCAATTTCTAGGGTTATTGGTGGCTCATGCATGGAGGACTCAGTTAGAACTGAAGTGGAAAAGTTATGACAGAGTTGGAAGAGTAGTTACAGGAGTTGTTATTTAGTTTAACTCTGTTAATGGAGTTAAACTCAGTTGAGCTAGTTGTATCTAGTCTAATTGAAAGATACATTAGTGAGAGTTAAGTGAATTAATTAGTTAATTAATTCACAACTAATAGCTCACTAACAACTGAACAAATACAACAGTTAACTACAATTCATGTTAGTTCCAGTGGAGACCCAGTGGAGAGATAGGTGAAAGGGTGAGATGGACTATCCGTTGTGACTATAGTGATGCATTCAATGCATCTGACACACATTGGAGTTGCCAATGAGGATTGTGAAGTCAAGGCAAGGCCAATTTAAATTCATTCAGAAGTATTCTTCAACAGGGATTTCGCAGTGGAGGCAGGCTATCAGGAGGAAAGAAATAGGTGCATAGATATGCAAATTTTTGCATGAAAATGTGTAATGATTGTTGACTGTACTGAGATCTTGATGTAATAAGCTTTGTATGAGATTATAACATGATTCCATTGATATAGTTATGTTTTTTAGCTTTAAGCTTTTCCGTTAAAAAACTATGTTATGTGTTATTGAATTGATTCACATGTGTTTGCAATTGAGTTTTAAATTTCCGCAAGTCTAACAGTGGAAGGATTTTGTATTTAGCAAGAAGATAAATATTGTTAGATCAAGAGAATCCGGTAATACATCAGTATTAATAAATTTCTACACTTCTTCATTCTCCATGGCTATTAGTTTCTCCTACCTTCACTAGTGTTACACAGTAATTTGTCACCCTGCTCACTTCTTGTCCCCAATCCTGAAGTGCCCTGTGACGAATCCTGTGTAGTATATCCACTTGAGAAAAATACATCAAGATATACTTTAAAGACTAAAAGGGAGTTTCCTTCAATAATTTTTGAAGAAACTTAGCTCAACCCCTAAATTTTTGGGTCATCTCTTTTCTCTTTGTTATCTATCTGTGCTGATGGCAGGTTGTCCATTCTAGCCTAGCGCTGTCAGTGCTCTTCTGTCTAGAAAACCCACGTTGCACCCTTTCTGGCAGTGTTTCCTCAAATGGAAGAGAATATTCAACCTCTATAAGTTTCCAGGATGGAAAGATGGATTTTTTTTGGTGGAGATAGGGTCGAGCTCTCTCATTTGGAGCTTTTGATATTATCAATAGGGGGTTATCCCTTGAAAAATGGGCCTTCCTCCTTCTTTCATGGGCTCCTAACTCTCTCTCTCTTCCTTTAAATTGATCCCCATCCCTCCACTTTGGGTTGGTCATTTTTGGGTTGTTTTGATCATTCATCCATTGCATCCTTATGATGCGTAAATGTCTTATCTGCCATTAAGGATAATGATCACCTAAGAGCCTCGGTTTGGACTCAGATTACACCAAATGGATGCCTCCAACCTCAAGGCCGTGGTTGTAAGATTCCTATTTTATATTGTCAATAATACATCTGGTGTTTCGCTTTCTATATTTGTTTGAATATTCATACAAGTAGCCTAATGTTACTTTATCTGTTAGGTAATTGATGTTCAATTTATTCTTTGTATCAGATCACGTTTGTTGTTGTCTCTTGATCACCTGCAAGTATTTGAACGCCACTAGGAGCGAAGATCGAGCTTGAAGGATTTTGGATTAAGGCCTTCATCAAAGAGTTGAGCATAGCATCAGGAAGAGGTAAGACCTTTTCCTTTTCTCATCCTGCTTTGAAATTTAATTAGGAAAGCATTCATCAGATAGTCTCATAAGTTGCTAGACCCACTCTAGGGCTAGAGAGATCATCTTTGTCCACAGAGGGGATTGTCTTCACAACATTGCATTTGAAAATTCATTTTTGTGATTATCATTAGACATTGATTGCATTGTTTGGTGGTTTAAAAAATAAAAATTTCATTAAGTAGATTCACATTCCATCGAAAAGTGCATTGAATTCATTCTCATTCATCAAAAATAAAAAAGGAATTTGTGCATAGATTATAGTTGCATAGTTTTCAAAAAGAAAATTTTCATAGATTACATTGCATAATTTGCATCTTTGAATGTTTTGACTGGAATTGGGAGAGTGAAAGTGATCTGGTTAGGAAGAGCTTCATTTGTTGCATTATTGTTTGAAACTTTTCCCTAAACTAGATAACATTCATTGAATTGAAAGGATCATTTTCTCATGCTATTTACATTATAGGTATTCAGGTGACATCGTTTTGAGCCTTGAAATTGAAAATTTAATCAAGATCAACCTTAAAATTTATTCAATTAACCTTAAAGAGCATTTGAAATCAACGCAAAAATCTCAAGGTATAGGCTAGAGACATGTTTCAGCATCGTTAAGCATAGCAGCTGTCCCTAACAGTCTGTGTTACATTTCGAGGGTGATATCCCATCCCACATATGGAAGTATATAGGACTATGCTCCACATATGAAAAGTATAAGGAGACGATCTCATTGTACGGTTACACATTAGACAAAGATACTACTGATTGGACTCCCACGTATCGTCGAGTATATTTTGGGAGACTCCACTAGGTTGCAAACCTGCCATAGGTAACCAACTCAGTCGCCTTGTAGACGTCATACACCGAACACAAAATTCGAGGAGATTGGCTACAGTACGTCAAGTCCTTGGTAATTTCTTATATCATTTTTTCACCAAGGTGTATATCGCGGTTCACGGATACCTGGTAATCCTTTATGCCCATTTCACCCTTTTTTATTTAATTTGTGTTTATTTCTAAAATTTACTGCCTGCAGAATAATATCTTACCCGTGCATGACTCCTTAGAAGAGCTTAGGTTGATACCAATGGAAACAAATTCTGTTTTTACCAATCAAGGAATCCCCTCAGATGGGAATCTTAGTCCTTTTTCTTCTTTTGGAAATGTTTGCGCTCCCTATATGGCAACGTTTTCCCTCCTGAGATTAACCATTGGTTTTTCAGTTTGGTTATTTTAAACCCCCATGGTTCCAAATGTCCAAGCTTCTTCTCAACCAAGTTCGCCTCCACCTGAATAGTGTCAACCTCATGTTGATTCTAAAGTTGACCCCTCGCCTTCTTCGCCTATTTCTTCACCCCGTTCTTCCTCTTCGCCTGGTTAAAGTCTGGATTCTAATAGCCAAGAAGCTAAGAAGAAGAAGAAGAGGAATAAGAAGAAGAAGCACAATAAGCAAGGGGGGAATCAAGAGACCATTGCTATCAATGTAACTGATGTTGAAAAGCCTTCCAATCAGTCCCGCAAAGTCAAATTCCCTTGCAAGTTATGCAAGGGTGACCACCTTCTTAGGGTTTGTCCTGGAATTCCCAGGGTATTAGAAGTATGGTCCACCGACTCACATCATCCTTTTTCACCGACCTATGGATATCATGTTGGCGACAAACCCTCAACTAGTGATAGTAAGGCCCATGGGAATAATGGGAAAGTAAAATTTCTCTGTAAGTTACGTGAAGGGAATCGTCTCATTCACCTTTGTATTTATATGGATGAAGCCTCCAAAGCGTTGGATAACCTTATGACTTCTCAGTTGTGACTTCGAGCTGGTTATCAGAAGCTTTTCCCTGATCCTCTGCTAGTTTATTAAGTGATCCATCAGAAGTCATCTCTAGTCAATCCCACTCTCTTCGAAAGTGAATCCCACAAGTCTGTTTTCTACCAACCATTGTTTTGTACCTTAAGAGACAATCCCTTGATTGTGGAAGGAATCAGTGCTTAAGACATTTAAAAGTGTGCCACAGAAATGATTTTATCATGAGGTCTTTGTTCTATCCCTCTGGAAATGAGTTTTCTAAAACCTTTAATGATCTGAAATCATAAAAGATTTCATAATGCCATTCACTGTTGATATCTGAATGAAAAAAATAATTGGAAGGGAAACTCAAAGTAATATGCTGAAAAAACAAAGAATCTACCACTTTTAAGTTTCAGAGGAAATTCATGGAGAGAGAGGAAACTCGAAATAATATGCTGTAAACACAGAATCTATTACTTTAAATTTTGATCAGGAGTTTGTGAAGAGAGGGGAAACTCAAAATAATATGTTTTAAACACATAATCTATTACTTTTAATTTTTAGAGATAATTTGTGAAGGGAGAAGAGATGGAGTGAAGGAGCGCAAATTAAGGTTATTTAACTCTTACTCACAAATGTAATTAAGAGACGGACTGCTACATTACTTCACTTCATTCAAAGAATAAGGGACACAAAATGGCACAAGAAACACGAATCACCATCAACAGTTGCAGGAAACTTACTGCTTCTTTCATTTACCCATCAGAAAAAGAAGTACAAAATGTAATCCCCCAAGAGGTCTAGAACTCGGAACCCTGATTCCCTCTTTCTCTCTTCCTTAAATACAAACAAAAGTAGTTTTTAACTGCTCTAGTTTCTTGAAAACTCCTAAATTGTCTAAACTGCTAAACTACTTATTACATTGAAATCGAGGACACCATTGTAGCTTCGATCTTAACAAAGAAAACAAAATACACTTGGAATATAATCCTTTTGTTGAGTTTGATTTGTTGCTGATGTGTCTCCTTTCGTTTCGGCTGTGATGTCCTAAGAGTCTATATAAACACATATCCACCTGACTCTGCCCATGCTTTTATGTTTCGAACATTGTCATCATGTCACCTACTACCCGACTTTACCTCTTCTGCGTGTGCCTGTTGTGTTTAGTCTTCTCTTCTCCTTTGCTCTGCGTCGGGTCACTTACTTGAGTCTCTCTGCCCGCATTCAAACTTTCTTCCATTATCAAGGCGTTTCACCGAATTTACATTATAATCCTCCTTTCTTCCTCCGATGCGATTTAACACAAGAAATGCCTTACCTTTGGATTTGAAAACCTTTGGAGTTCACTTTTGAAACCACATCGCATCCGCCCAACATCGCACTTCTCATGTCATTGTTTTTAAATTTTATTTAGCACTTAACCTTTAAAACTTATGATGTGCGATATGCGATCGGGTCCCATCGTCATCGCATATCGCACTTCGGAAAATTTAACACTTACCTACACATTTATTCATTAAATCTTGCGATTTTCAATTTGTGATCGGGCCCCACTGCATCGCATATCGCACTTTGGAGATTATAACTCAAACCCTTTGCACCTAACTTTTAAAACTTGCGATGTGCGGTATGCGGGCCAGGGCCACATTATCTACCATGTCAGCTTTCCACGTCACTGCCACATCATTATAAATCAACTACGATCTGTGGGGTCGGGGCCATGTCATCTGCCACGTCACTACCACATCACCTTGCCATGTCACTGCCACATCACCTTTCCATGCCATCGCATATCGCACTTCGACGATTTTAAAATTTACCTCCCGTGCTTATCCTTTGAAACTTGCGATTTGTGATTTGTGATTTAATCTCCGCTGTCAATCTCTCCATTTCAATTCCACGCTTTGATCCTAATCGCCTATTTTCCCCTTTGCGCCTCCTCCAAAACCCTTAAGTTCTTTTAAGGAAAATACACCATTCCTCTGCTTTTTATGATTTAAAATTAAAGAGCGTGGGCTCCAACTATCACCACATAATGTCATTTTTCGAAACCTGAAACCACTTGCAGGGGCACTTAAGCGGTTTTTTGGAATTTGAAGAGAGTGTTCCCGTAGTTAATGTCAACTGTCGATTTGCAGGTGAGCAGATTTAATGAGACTTATTGCGGGGGCACTCCTTGGTATAAATCTCGTGCAATTTGTGCTCCCAGGTTGCCGTTGGATCTGGGCGCAATGAATACGAGCCTTCGCTATACTCAAACTTGGAAGAATGATAATCTTGTTTGATTTTAGCTTCAAGACATCTTAACATTAAACGACATTCTATAACGCTAGTCTCTCCTAAGCTTTCGAATGAGCCCGAATCGACCCTGACCGGTGTGTAATGTTCTGAACATGCCCATCGGTCCGACTCTTGAATTGTTTTGACGGGAATGAGCCCAACTTGACCCCTCCTGCACGCTTTTCTCTTTGCTGCTCCTCTGGCTTAGATTACACCTCCAATGCTGCTACTTCCTTGATTTTGGTTCTGGTGTACATGTGATGACGAATACTCGTTGAGCTTGTGGTTATCCTTTCGAGCATGTTACAGGTCTTCTTGAAATTTTAACAACTGTTCCTAAATAACCTTGAATTTCTCAAAACCTCTCTTGACTTTTAGCTAAGTCGAATTAGGCTACAACACATTGGTTGAAAAAATGGTCGACCTCATTCCAACTTTAGTTGATCAAGTCTTTCCTATATAGGGTGCACCTCATACCACTCGGGTTATTTTTTTTTCTTCAAATTCCCATGAATTGGAGGGAAATCCTCCCATTCCCACGATACAGGAGGGAGATCCTCCCGTTCTCGTAACATAAGGGGGAAATTATCCCATTCCCATGGTACCCCCTCTAATTAGTCTGGTCACTTCCTTTGAGTCAATTTGACTGACAGGATCTCGTCTTCCTTCTTACGTGCCCTTTGAGATCACGGTACAAGCCTATAATGTGTTTGTACCTAGCACAATAGTAGATGAAGCCGCATCTGTTAGTATTATGTCCTCAACTATTTTGCAAGCTTTCGGTTCTCCATAGCTTGTGACTGTTACCCAAAATATTTTAGCCTTTAACAGAGGAACCAGTCAACCGTTAGGGATCCTTCCTAAGTTGCCTATTACTCTGAGAGGAAATGCTATCTATATATATGTGATGGTTGTCCAAGGGCTATTTGGACATTAACTTACTCCTTGGGCGTGATTATATGTATATCATGGGAGCTCTTGTCTCTTCTCTCTTTCGCATGATGTGTTTCCCACATGAATGGATAATTGTGACCATTAATAATCTATCATTCATTAGTCCTAAATTGACTCCTAATCAACCATCATCCCTTAATGATCCTTACATTCCAGTGGTATATTCCTCGCCACATGTTAATTATGTGGCAACCTATTCCATGCCTGTGTCTGTTGATGATTTGGTCAGTAATATAGTGCATCATGTAGTGGGGGCACTAGACCCTAATTTGTATAGATTTTTTCTCCCATCTAATGAGAACCTTTTGGAAAACATGACCTCTTATGGGCCATGAGAAAAAAAATCAGAGCAGAGTTCCTTTTCTTATGTCATGCTCCTTAAAAAATAAAACAGGCTCTTTGGAGCAGAGTTATTTGTCTTGTGTCAAGCTCCTTAAAAAATGAAACAAGGTGTCATGAGGATAGTTATTATCTTGTGCCAACCTCATTAAAAAATGAAACAAATCCCCTTTCAATTCGAGTCTTTGACTAGATCTCGTAAAATCTGAGTCGATTCTTTCACTTGATCTCGTAAATGAACCTTCATTCCATCCACTTGTTAGTAACCAATAGTCTACTTAGGTGAATGAGATGAAGCTTAGGGGGCATGTACCTTGAATTGAGTCATTATGTTAGGGGGCATGCAAACATATTCTAAGCATAATTTTTCTTTGTTTCAAGCTTGCAAAAAAAAAATGAAACCAATTTCAAGCATAGTTTCCCTTGTTTCAAGCTTATCTAAAAATGAAACTATTCTTAGAAACCCTTGTGATTGCCATTTTTATCAGTTTGTTTTTCCAGATGAACCTTGGTTTCCTCATCCATTGTTAGCATCTGCTAGGCCGATCATACGCTCTCACTTGGATGTTTTACCATTTCTCAGAGAACCACTGCGATGACCAGTTTTATTAGCCAACGTCTTGACCTTTATATGTTTTGAGCAAGTTCCATCATCACTGGAACCAGTTGCTACCTTTTATACCACTCGTTCCTCCAAGAGGAGTCATCTTTAAGCTCTTTTCCGACTCTCGAAAAATGAAAATATTGTCGAGTATTTGTCATTTTGAACTCGTTAAAGTAAATGAATTGACGTGGTATCAGTATACGTTTACCCATTTTCCGGGCAGAGATTAACTATTTACGAAAAAAAGAATACCTTGGACGAACATGCTCAAAAGGTTCTCTCGGATATTGTTTTCTACCTTTTTCGGATTCGACGAATGATTTACAAAAAGGGACATGAAATAGTTTTATTTTCTATTTCTTTTTAAAACTACCTAAACATGAAAAAGACACCCAGTTCCCCTTATGTCAGACTCGTTAAATAATAAATGGTGAAAGACTTGTCATCATGAAAAGACCAATTTCCTCCTTCCTAGGGCTCATTAAAATTACTAGGATGGATTCATTAAAAAATAAATAGGTACTCCTTAGCAATAACGGGGGAAAATTTAAAGTAGAACATCTTATGTGTTTTGGGAAGCTTGTCATTCTTGAACATGGAACACATCTGCAGTTCGTGTCGGATTGGGGATATCCTTCATTCGTCATTTTTCATTCATGGGTTTGGGAAATCCAGTTTCCTCTCATTTGATCACAATTTTTGTCATCATGACCTCTGATCCCATTCGAGTCAAATGCTTCTACACTCTAGAGTCTTGTCACCAATATGTTCAAGGGAAGTCATTTTCTGTCAAAGTCAAACATCCTTTGTTTACTTGACATTCTCAGTCACAATCCTGAATCACTCATATCATCTTAAGATGTCCTTTGTTTCGTGTCGATGATGTGGGAATCATTATGGCCCTCCTTCGATGGATCACTTCCTGTCAACTTAAAATTATTATTTGGGAAGATGATTTACAAACTCCTTTTCAGTACCTTGTAGCTTGCATGCCTTAATGGCAAATTCTTCGCGTTCGACAATAGGTTCACCTCATTGACCTCCAATCGAATGATTTTGTAAGTATTCGACCTCTACACATTTATTAATACTTGTATATTGTGTTGTTGTACCTTTAGGGCCATTGTCATTATTGGTGGTTTCTCTCGTGCATGTTACCGGTTTTCATCATTGACCGGTAATCACGTGGTTTCTACCATGACCTGCATCGGAAAATCTATTCACATGGTTAGATTCGTATGTTGGGTATATTGAGATCGAGACAAAGAACCTATATCATATCTATTATTATCCAGGTTTCATGGATTTATTGAGTATTCATGATTGTACACATGATCATTTCTATACGGATGGTTGCGACCGTACCGTGGATCCATTTCCATGATCTCCTTTAAACGGATGGTTGTGACCATGTCATGGGTTCATGTGTTATTTGATTCCTATTCAGAGATATTTTATTAGGTGTATTCATATCAGAGATGTCATATATTGTGTTTGATTTTGTAGGTTTCTTGGCAGTTTTCCGATACCTTGCCTTGGTTTGTAAATAATTTCTCCCCACTCCCTGTTTTGCCTTGATGCTTTAGGGGGCATTTATTACACAGTAATTTGACATCCTGCTCACTTCCCATCCCTGATCTTGAAGTGCCATGTGACGAATCTTGTGCAGTATATCCACTTGAGAAAAATACATCAAGATATCCTTTAAAGACTAAAAGAGAGTTGCCTTGAATAATTCCTGAAGAAACTTAGCCGAAACCCTAAATTTTTGGGTGAATGCTTTTCTCTTGTTATCTGCCCATGCTGATGGTAGGCTGCCCATTTTAGCCTAGCGCTGTCAACGTTATTTTGACTAGAAAATCCATGTTGAACCCTTTCTGGCAGTGTTTCCTCAAATGGAGGAGAAGCTTCGACCTCTAGAATTTTCTAGGACAACAAGCTAGATCTTGTTCGGTGGAGATAGGGTCGAGATATCTCATTTGGAGCTCTTGATCTTATAAAAAGGGTATTATCTCTTGAAAACTGGGCCTTACTCCTTCTTTCATGGGCTCCTAACTCCCTCTCCCTTCCTATAAATTGATCCCCATCCCCCCACTATGGGTTATTCATTGTTGCACTGGTATAATCATTCATCCTTTGCATCCTTATGGTGTGTCAATGTCTTATCTGCCATTCGGGAGAAGGATCACCTAAGAGCCTCGGTTTCGACTCGGATTACACCGAAGGGAGGCCTCCAACATCAAGGTCGTGGTTGTAAGCTTCCTCTTTTATATTATCAATAATAGATCTGGTGTTTCACGTTCTGTATTGTTTTAATATTCATACAAGTAGCCTAATGCTCCTTGACCTGTTAGGAAATTGATGTCCAATGTATGCTTTGTATTGGATTACATTTGTTGTCGTCTCTTGATCACCTAAAGGTATTCAAACACCACTAGGAGCGAATATCGATCCTAAAGGATCGTGGATTAAGGCCTTCACCAAAGAGTTGAGCATAGCATCAGGAAGAGGTAGGACCTTTTCCTTTTCTCATCCTGCTTTGAATGTTAATTAAGAAAGCGTTCATTAGATAGTCTCATAAGTTTCTAAACCCACTCTAGGGCTAGAGATATTACCTCTGTCCGCAGAGGAGATTTCCTTCACAACAACTAACTCTACTTGTTTCTTCTTCCTTCATTAGGTATACTTCTCCCAACACTTTTTTCTTTTGTCTTCTTCCTAAGAACGAACTTGCACAACATGCTACAAATCCAAATTTACATATCTAGTTATAAAATCTCTACCATAGGTACCTAGAGATATCTTCTCTATTTGAGGAAACTTTTAGGAGAATTCAGGAAGCCTAAATTCCTCATAGCATATATTTGAAAGTATACAAAAACCAACTTATAAAATTTTAACAACAGGTACATGAAGATCTTCTATTTCTGAAACATTTGAGAAGAAAAGTTATAGCTAAAACACCAAGTTGACCTGTTTGAAGAATATTTCAAGAGCCTTCTAGAGGCCTATATTTCTCAAATAATATCTTCAAAATTATAGTAATTCAAGATCTAAAATTTTAACCACATGTATATGAAGATCTTCTCTCTAGTTCCTCTAAGTTTTATAGTCTAAACATTCAAAAATAAAAGTTATAGTGAAAACTCCAAGATGACTTGTTCACCCTGTTGGCTTGTGACCACACACAAGGCAGAGAAGTGGCCCCTATAAGCAAATCACAGGGATGAGGCATGAATGGTTCCAATGCACTGCTTCACCAAACCCCCGATGCAATAAAACCTTATCCCTTTTCACCTTTTCCGCATAAACCTTTATCATTCATAATTCATTTCCCTCTTCTCTAAACCTTTATTAATAACCACTTACCTTTTCACATCATCAACTACATTATGCTTACACTCTTTAACTCTTCCTGCACCATTTCCACGATTGCGATGTAAATGGGATCTACTCTTCCGCCACGTCATCTTCCGCCCATCGCACATAACATATCGCATCTCATAACCTTTACCTTTTGCTGCTCATAACAAAAACTCTCGATTGTGAATTGCAGGTAACCCCACCTCTGTCATGCCACGTCACCTTTCTGCCATCGCACATCGCGCTTCGCTTACCATAACCTTTACTCCAACTTTCTCATAATAAAAACTCCCGATTGCGATATGTGATATAATGATGGGCCCCACCTCCATCATGCCACGTCACCTTTCCGCCATCGCACATCGCGCTTCTCTAACCATAACCTTTAATCCCGCTTTGTCATAATAAAAAATCTCGATTACGATATGCAATATAATGATAGGCCCCACCTCCGTCACGCCACTTCACCTTCTGCTCATCGCACTTCGCACATCGCAGATCATAACATTTACCTCCCACTTCTCATAACAAAAACTTTTGATTTGCGATTTGCGGGTGGTCCCACATCCTTGCCACGTCACCTTCCACTCACTGCACTTCGCACATCGCAGATCATAACATTTACCTCTCGTTTCTCATAAAAAAACTCCAGATTTGTGATTTGCGGGCGGCCCCACCTCTGTCCTGCCACGTCGCCTTTCCGCCATCGCACATCGCACATCACAACTATTAACACTTACCTCCAGTTTCTCATAACAAAACTCTCGATTTTCAATTTGCGGGTGACCCCACCTTCGTCCTGACACGTCACCTTTCTGCCATCACACATCACCCTTCGCAATTTTTAACACTTACCTCCCGTTTCTCATAACAAAACTCCCCGACTCCTAATTGCGATTTGCGATATCAGTTTGGGACCCACCTTCCTGCCACGTCATCAATATACCTTCCACGACCTTTGTCCCACTCTTTTCAGTGTTAACTGTCCCACCAAACCTCCACCATTTTCCCCTCATCTCCTCTCCCCATCATGCATCCGGTGGTTCATGATCTATTTCGGCCCCCCCTCACCTTCCGAAGGTTGGGGGGGGGGGGGGGTCTGAAAGGGCCAGTTTTGGAAACCGCCTTCGGTGCTACATGTCAGCCTGCAGTGATTTCACACCCCCTCCATCCAATACCAAAAAATAGATAGGCCCCCCTCCGAAATCTGGTCTCCAGTTTTGCAAGTTAAGCATGGCATGGTTTTTTGGCAGAACAAACAGAACTATGGTTTATTCAGTTTGTCCACAAAATCTTCACTAAAGAGCCAGGCACACGCGACACGACTGGGCGTTTCATAACGATTAATGGGAATCATGAGAACGAGGGAGTGGAGGCTTTCGACAGCAGGTGGAATCACGTGATAGAAGCCAGACTACCTACCTGTTCACAACCACTCCTCGCCGCCCCATTTTGAAGATTCCAGGATTTGGCCTCCGTGGCCAACTATTTTGTTTCTTTTATTATTTGATTATGATGTTTTGTTGTTGAAATATCGATTTCACCTGATTCTGTTTTGATTTTCTGATTATGGGAGTGATTTCTCGATGCATACTCTGCGATTTGGTTATGATATTTTTATTTTCACATGTGTGGGCCAATCATGAATGATTATTTGATCGTAAACCCTCAGGAGAACTCTATATGTAGAGGGTTCATAGATGAAATAAGGGTTCATAATTTTGGTGAATTTTGTATGTAGTTTTGTATTCCTGTGCTCTTTGTGATTTGAGATACATATTTGGGAGATTTTTTTTTAACATAATATGATATACAACGTTGTTTATTTGGATTCTAGATGGAGCAATGAGTAGTATGTATATGTGTTCTCTTGTTTATTATTAATCTCCTATTTATGTATAATAATCTCCTATTTATGTATAATATCTTTCCATGTTCTGCTGCTTTGATGATTCATGTAATGTAGCTGCCGGTGGTATGCATTTTTATTCATGAATTCGTGTATGAATAACACTCATGTGTTAAAATTTTTGTGCCCCCTTAATTCGCGCTCCACGAATCTCTCTTGTTGGTCACATTCCACCTACATCCGCTTCCTCTGAGTTCACGGGAGACATATTATTAAGAATTTTAAGCCTATCTCTCCCAGGTTCCTCCTCTATTCCTTCTCAACACCTCTGCATGTTTTGAAAGCCTCTGCTCATTGTTTCATACTTGGCCCATTTGAAAAGCCATTGAGCCATACAACCTCCTGAGCCCTCTCGAATTATAAGGTAATTAACATGAATCAAACTCTAAATTCTTCATCATTCCTGAACCACCACAATCACTATTCTCTTTATCCATATTCTGTCAGAGGCACCCTTAAAATAGTCTACATCTAACCTCTGATCTCAAGATGTCCTAGGTTGTGGTATTTTGTAACTCAAGGCTGTCTCTAGGAACTACAACACACCCATAAATTAAATCGTTGCTTCCACCTTTAGACTCTAAGAATCACCTAAAAAATTATTCCTCGACTCCTCTTGTGACCCCATATCTCGTCTTACTTGGGTACACTTCAAATGAAATCATATATCATTTATATATAGTGCTTCTACACTCACTTATGGGACCAACTTGTAAAACTAATAGGGTCATCCTACTTGTATTTTGGTTTGTTCATCTTGACTAAATCTTTCATATCTCCTAATTATTTTGGAGTTAAGAGGGAGTGTCATATACCATTGGAAACATCTCAGAATAAGTTTTTCAACCATATACATCATGCTCCAATTTTAGCTATGAAATAAAAGTAAAAATGTATTCAACTATAGGGTATACAAATTGGGCATCAAAAGTCCAAAAACAATATTTCCAACAAACAACAATATTTCCAACAATCTTTATCTTGGACATATGTAGTCTCCCCCCATCCTTGACATCAATGAAAACAATATTTCCAACACTCTCCCCATTTTTCATTGATGTAAACCCTTAGTCAATTCTGCAATAATATTGTAGAACTCCCTTATCTATAATTCTCCTTTTTCTTGCAACTTCTCCCCATTTTACATCAATGGAAAAGGAATGCACCCCCTAAATATGTTCTTCTCCTTATTTATAACTCTTATTATGTATGCAGTTTTTCTTAGTGTCTACAACCCTTTCTCTATTTTCAACTTCTCTTAGTAACTGCATATTTTCCTCTATCTACAATTGTTGTTAGTATCTGCAACTCTTCCTCTATTTGTGATTTATATTAATAATTGTAACTCTCCCTCTATCTGCAACTTCTCTCAGTAACTGAAACTAATCCACATGTCTACCATATCACCTTATTTATGCATATTCTCCCCCTTTTACATCAATTGCAATAGGATATTTTTACTTATGGCTACAATTCCTCCCCTTGAGATCTTAACAACAAAATAATTACTTCCTCTAATTGCCTACTCATTTTTTTACAGGATCCCTTGTCAAGGCTGTGTCTATCCAACCATTCATGTAATATTTCCTCTTTTGCATATCTACTCTTGAGATTACCCCCCCTATGTTTGAATTTTTGTTTTCTTCTTCTTTTCGGGAATGCTCTTCCTAGGCTTATGATTTTTTTTGTATTCAAATTCACCTTTTTAACATCAAAGTGTTATTCCCCCTGAACTGATGTTTCTCCTTATTTTCAACTCTCCCCACTTTTTCCTTTCTTTCTAATTGAATTTCACCATTCACTTCACTTTCAACTACTAATTCGTATCCTACAAACTTTCCATTTCATCAAAATTTTCTTGCACCTCACTCTCAAAAGTTCCCATATTCTTAATGCAACCTCAGGTGTTGTAGTCCCTCACTTGTGTTTTATTGATAAGATGAGAGAGATAACACTATGATATAACAATATTATCCTTTAAATTTATTAAGGACATGCATATTTTCTGAATTCCTTGTTGCTTTTGTCACTAATATCCTAGAGCCTCCCCTCCTTATTTTACAACCTTTAGAATAAAATGTGATTTAATTTCCTTTATAAACCATTTGACTTACACTTAGAATATTGTGCTTTAAACATTCAACAAATAGGAGATCTTCAGATTTATATTTTGAATTATCAAGGCTAATTGTTCCTTTTCCCATTATTTTGGCTTATCTATTATCTCCAAAAGTAACAATAATTCCACCTTTGACTTCCTTTAGAGAGAAAAATATGCTTTTATTTCTTGTGGTATGATGCAAACATCCATTGTCTTATATCATTAAATTTATTTGCTTTGAACACGTAGATCTATACCACATTCTTCCTTCTTCTCTTGCTTCCTTCTCCATACCTTTATTCTTTGATTTATATTTCTAACAATATCTTCTTCTCTAATTTGATTTTTAAGCCTCAATGTACTGCTTCTACAATCACAAGATTTATTCCCAATATTATTTTACTTCAAACATTCAACATGATCTAATAAGGGGGAAAATGAATTGTAATTGTTAATAGCATTCTCATTAAGGAACTTTGGTGATTGGGGAGAATAATGAGCGGGAAGAAGGTGCCTACTCTCTAGGGGGATCGATCCCGTGACCACCGGATCCGCGAAACTGTTCGTTGATGGAATCCCCTGGTTCTCCACTACCCTGACGGTTCCCCCCACCTGCTCGCAGAACGATGCACTGTTTCTCACATGAGTTAATGAAGGTTATTCATGGTAGCCCTGCTACCTCCTACTGGCGGTTTCGCGGTTGCATTGACCATGAAATCCTATATGGATGAGGAGCTCCTCGAATTCACCGAAGACCTATACAAATCACTGACATCTAGTCAGAACCTCCTCGGACTTCTACAGGTATGCCATGCACCCTGCCGATTGTTACTTTGTTTTTTCCTAATGGGCTATCTAGGGTTTATCTGGTTCACCATACCTCAACCTACCCTCTTCTAGATTTTGAATCCTTCATTGTAGCAGACCTCAACGTTGTTAGCTCCTCTATTTTCCTTACCACTATTGAATACAACAACATTCTATCTCCGAATCTCCATCCACCATCACCCTCATCTCTTGCGTTCCTAGCTCAGACATTCCCTCTGTCGCTTCCGCAACCCTTGAGCCCTAACCTCCTAGATTTTAACCCCCTGGGACACCACCACTGCTATTTCTGGCCCTGGGTACTCTGGTGCACTTCATCCGACCATCCTTATTTCGGTCTGCACTTCCACTCCTCCCCCCGTATTGCTCCTGTTTTGTCCCACCCTCCTTCTGGGTGATTCAATGTTTGCCTTCCAGACCACCATATTGTTGGAAATACTGAGAGGGGGGGAGGGGGGGGGGGGGTGAATCAATATTCCTTTCAATTAGAGCATTAGTTAATCTTCAATTATTATCAGTGTTTGTACAATGATAGCAACAAACAAGAGGAACACAAATGCACACAGTTTTTAAGGTGGAAACCAACTCCGGGACAAAAACCACCTAATGCTTTTCTAATAATTCTTTAATATTCAACTCCAATTAAAAATAAAGCTCCAACTTCCTAGAATCTAGAAAAGCATTCTTCTCCAGCTCCCACTGGATAGACACTCCAACACCCAAGATTCTTTAGTAGTCAACTGAACGGATGCCCCAACCCCATGGGGTTTTAGCCCACTAACTGGGGGTACAAACTTCAAACACGAATATCTCTCAAACCGTGAAGAATTACATGGTGTGCCATATATCAATGGAAACATCTCGACAAGTAGAAACCATCAAAAACATTATTGAACTAAAATATATTAATTTGGTAGGTCAAAATTTCCATGCAATATTGGGTTAGCCCCTGGTGCTGCTTGGGTTGACATCGATGAAAACCGCTAATCAACAATATCCCCCTTTGGCATTGATGGAAACAAAATTACTCCCCCTGCGATCATGACACCTATTCCTACAACATTATCTCCCCCTTTGACATCAATGGCAAAGGGTAACTCCCCCCTGAAACACAACCATCCTGTGGACCTGTACACACTTCCACTCCCCCTGACACACAACCGTCCTGAAGACCTGTAATCTACTTCCACTCCCCCTTTATATTTTGAAAAAGGAAAATCTAATGATAACTTGGGAGAATCCCAAACTTCTGGTGAAGATATTCCAATGCTGGTGAATATTTAATATGTGATTCTTTTGGTGCTGCTTGGAATCTTGCTACTTGTCCAATTGCTTGCATAACATTTGGTCGGGAGGCTGTTACATATAGAAGACTACTAATCATAGATCTGCACAACCTTTGATCCACATCCTTAGATGAGTCGTCTATGCTCAATTTGCAACCTGTTACCATTGGAGTAAGGATGGGTTTGCAATCTTCCATTTTAAATTTTTGGAGCATTTCCTTGATGTAATTGGCTTGACGTATAAATATTCCTTTCTCTTGCTGAGATATTTGAAGCCCTAAGAAGTATGTCATCTCACCAAGTAAAGACATCTCGAAATCACTTTGCACCTTTGTAGCAAATTTCTTACTTAAGTCGATCATCATTGCTACCAATTATTGTATCATCCTCTTTAGCTATTAGACATGCTTTAGTTGCTTCATCCAGAACATATATGTTGTTTGGAGTTCGACTTGCTGTAGCCACAATTTCACCATACATGCCTTTCCTGATTTCACATTTCGTGGAGTTGAATAGTATTGTGTGTCCTTGATCACACATTTGTCCAACACCGAGTAGATTGTGATTCATGTTTTCAACCAATATAACATTCTTGGCTAGAGAATCTTTTCTTTCGAGAGTGACAGTACCTGATCCTATAACATTTGAAGATCCATCATTTCCAAAGGACACGGTTCCGTCCTTCTTCTCTTTTAGAGATACAAATTTATTTCTATCTCCAGTCATATGTGTTGAGCAACCGCTATCAACATACCACACTTATTTGTTCTTTTGAGCCTTTAAAGCGAGAGCACAATTATCATTCTTCTTCTTCTTCCATGTTCATTTGTTCTATGGCTTCGAAGATTATTCTGAAGGATTTTCAAGTCTGCAGTCTTTGGCTATGTGTCCAAAGTTTCAAAATTTGTAGCATTCAATATTATTTCTTAAATGTTCAAATATATTGATGTTTTGTTGAGCCCTGGGAGGTTCATATTTGACAGATCTTTTGGAATTTTATTCGTTCCTAGGGTACATGCGACATTCTACAACTTTATGACCAAATTTTCCACATGAATAACAGTAGCCATAAAAAATATGTTGGTACCTGGATGGAAATTTTTGTCAAGGAATTGTCTTCCAAGGCTGTTCTTGTGAATCTTGTCCAGTGAAGTCCACATGCATGTCAGATCTCATAGGTTCATTGTATTTTGTTGTAGAAGGTCCCGTCTTTCTCTTGTGTCCACGTTTTTTTCACGAAGATCATTGATTGTTGATGAGTTCTTCCAATGCCCTTGAGTTGTTGGCATAGTTTTGGATAATTTTTCCTTTCTTCACTTCCTCACGCAGCGAGACCACTTCAGCGTCTAATTCTTCCCTTTCTTGGTTGCTTTCTTCCAACTTCTTTTGAAGTGACTCTTCAATGCATTTGTGTTCTTCAACTTCAATTTTGAGACCTTGAACTTTTTCTTCAAGATTTTTGGAACGGATCTTCTCCGCCTTGAGATCTTTTATAAGCTTGATTGCTTCCTCATAAAATTCTTCTATTGTCCATCCTCTTCTTCGTTGTTTGATACCTCTTGTTTATTGTGCTTGGGTTTATTGTGCTTGGCCATAAACAATAATCTCTCATTGGCTTCTTCTTCATTGTCATTGTCTTCATCGGATGATGAACTATCTTCTTTAGAGAGAAAGTTCCTTTTGGACCCTTGCTTGTTGAATTTATTAAAGCCTTTCTTTCCTTTTGAGTTGCCATTACTTCTGTTTGGAAATTTTGCTGCAAATTCCCAACCTCATTACAGCTGAAACATATCAATGGAAGTTTACCTTTGAATTTTCCCTTACCAATTTTTATTTTTCTCATGAAGTAAGCATATTATTCATCTGAAAGACCTTCTTCATCATCTCCCTTTTCTTCACACTTGCAGGTGCATGTCTTTTCAATTGAAGGTTGTTTATCCTTATTGGTTTTCTTAGATGCAACGAATGCAGTTTCTAGATGCGAAGTACCCTCTTCTTCATCAAGTCTCATTTCATATGCTATGAGAACTCCATGTAATTCCTCTTTGTTGATTTTTTCCAGATTTTTACTATATTCTAAGACGGATACCTTTGGGTTGAATCTCCCTGGTAATGTTCTAAGAATCTTCCATATAATAGTCTTCTCGTTAAATGGCTCTCCCAATCCTTCCAGAGTATTAGTTATTTCATCAACGTATTGGAAGTATGCAACAATGTTGCAATCTTCTTTCATTCTGAGTTGCTCAAATTTTGCTCTATAGATTTGAAGCTTTGCTTCTTTGATATTTGAGTCACCTGCATATATATTCTCAAGCTTGTCCCATACATTTTTGGCAGTTTTAAAACCCAACACCTTATGATAAGCAGATTCAATAAGTCCACTGATAATGATATTCTTCGCTTTTGCATCATTTACCAAATTCTTCTTACCTTGTTCATCTGTAGTTGATGTAAATCCATTTTGAACAGTGTCCCATACTTCATAACCTTGCGCCAAGAGATAGACCTCCATTCTTCCTTTCCATAGTGCATAATTATTTTCATTGAATAGAGGTACACCATTCTTGGTATGCTCCATGACCTCCTTCCAGCTGTTAAACTGCTATTGAAGGAACCAAGCTCCGATACCAATTGTTGGAAATACTGAGAGGGGGGGTGAATCAGTATTCCTTTCAATTAGAGCATTAGTTAATCTTCAATTATTATCATTGTTTGTACAATGATAGCAGTAAACAAAAGGAACACAAATGCACACATTTTTTAAGGTGGAAACCCACTCCGGGACAAAAACCACCTAATGCTTTTCTAATAATTCTTTAATATTCAACTCCAATTGAAAATAAAGCTCCAACTTCCTAGAATATAGAAAATAATTCTTCTCCAGCTCCCACTGGATGGACGCTCCAACGCCCGAGATTCTTCAGTAGTCAACTGAACGGATGCCCCAACCCCATGGGGTTTTAGCCCACTAACCGGGGGTAAAAATTTCAAACATAAATATCTCTCAAACCATGAAGAATTACATGGCGTGCCATATATCAATGGAAACATCTCGACAAGTAGAAACCATAAAAAACATTATTGACCCAGAATATATTAATTTGGTAGGTCAAAATTTCCATGCAATATTGGGTTAGCCCCTGGTGCTGCTTGGGTTGACATCAATGACAACCGTTGATCAACACATATCCCCTCGACCTTGGCCTCGGTCACTACTCCACCTTCTTTGATTTCCTCAGAGCCTCTCTCAACTGGTATACATCCTCGTGTGACCAGGAAGACCAAGTGTGTTAGGGTCTGCAATAAAGGTAGTCAACTCTTGGTGAAGGTTTACAAATAGCGAATGTGATGGGGATGGTGGACAGGGTGTTGGTGTGTCAATTTTGGGCTGGAAATACAGTGCCAAAAGACTCAGACAATGGGTTTCCGAGATTTGGGGAAATACCTGACAAGAACTCCCAACTGTTTTCATGTTGACGAAGGGTTGGTTTGCCATAAAATTCAGATCCAAGGACCTCATTGATTGGTTTCTCTCACAATTTTGGCACATTAAACTTGTTCCTATGCATATCAAGCGATGGAGCCCCTTATTCGATATAGAGAGGGAACATATTGGGGCCAACCCCATTTGGGTGTGCCTCTCTGGATTGCCACTGCACCTTTACAAGGAGGAGATATTCATCAACATTAGTAATATCCTAGGAACCTATTTAGATCATGATCGATCCTACATAAACTTGGGTAAGATGAAATTTTCCCATATTCTGGTTCACCTTGATACTAGGGAAGGATTGGAGGAATCTCTTAAGATTCACTAGAGGAATACTACTCGCATATAAATTCTAGACTACGAAGGAGTAACTTTCAGATGCAGACAATGCCACAAGGTTGGGCATGTATATAAGGACTACCCACTGCTCACAAAAGCTACCAATGCACCTGATTCAGTCAGTCCTCACGCTCCACAAGATATGATCACTGTATCTCTGAACATGCCGAATCAGTCGAAAGGTATACTCTCATCTTCGAAAGACTTGCCACCCTCGGGGACTGTCAATGCTGCTGCCTCCCACTCTTCTATGAGGATTACTAGATCCATTAAAGTATCTTCATCATTGGGACAGCCTTTGGGCATCGGTACCTCTCCTCTCCCTCCTTTTAATTTTTCATCTCTCATGTCTTCACCTGCATCATTTATTTGCTATTATTCCTTTCCAACTGGTATTCATGTATCATCAATTGTGTGCTCCACTGTATTCTCCCTGGAGGTATACTCTTACCCCCCCTCCATCCATTCCCCCCCCCCTCCTATCACATCATCTCATGTGGAGATACCATATGAATCGTTGACCAACAATTCCTATAACCTCTGTCCTTGACACACTCCTGCTCATGCTCGATTGGGCATCGGTACTACACCACCCCACCCTCCGATTAAAACCTCTCAGGGCCGTCACTCAAATATTTATAAGGCTATTCTACAGGTTGTTCTAGACATTTTTGTTGGCAAGAAACTCTCCATTGAAGGGGTTCTTAAATCAAGAAATGTCTCCCCTCTGGTTACCCAATGAAGTGCCTTTCCTTCAACTGTCGAGGGATTGCTAGCCCTGCAAAGAACCTAGCCATTAGGCGTCTTTTTGACTTTGTAAAAGTGGATATATTGTTCCTACAAGAGACCCTTGGGCCATCTGAGAACATCATTGCTGCCCTCTCTACCATTTTCCCCTCCTGGATTTTTCATGCTCTGGATGCCTGCGGGCGATTGGGAGGTATTTCATTTGGCTATAACCCTAGGGTCATTAGACTCAAAAAAATTTGGGGAAGGGATGGTGTACTTGTGGCAGACATATTCTTTGAGAAACTTGGGTATGAATTAAGGATGGTAAATATCTATGGATCCTATCAAAATTTTTAGGATTTTCGGCTTTCTTTACTTCAGTCAACATTCATGCAAGTAGAAAACATCATCTTGGCAGGAGATCTCAATTATTTCTCCTTGGGTCTCACCGAATATTAAGGACCCAACGCCCATATGGATCCCATAATAGATTTATTTTGACATCTAATTTCACTCCATCATATGGTTGATCCTCTAATGGCTTCCCCCAGGCCAACTTGGCACAACAGGCGCATTGGACAGGCTATGATTACTCGCAGATTAGATAGATTTCTAATCAAGGAAGGATTGTTTCAACATTTGGTATAATATAGACAATGGATTGGTTCGGGGGGTGGTGAGCCCTGGTATTGCACCAAGAGTTCTACAACTCCCAAGGGTTGCCCTACTTTACTTTATCAACCCGGGTTTCGTACAAACTTAGAGGTGATAATGCTATATACATAGCAGATTCATTCTACTCATATAATCCTCTTCTGCTCTACGAAAGGGTGATACTTCTAGGGGTTCTCAGTGAAGTCTGTCACACTTCAATGAAACTAAAATAAATTGCAGAAAGGAAATGATAGAAAGGAAACTAAACTAAATTGCTGAAAAGAAATGACAGGAAAGGAAACTAATTTAAATTGCTGAAAATAAATGGCAAAAAATAAACTAATTTAAATTGCAGAAAGGAAATGACAGAAAGGAAACTAATTTAACTTGCTGAAAATAAATGGAAGAAAGGAAACTAGTTTAAATTGCAGAAAGGAAATGATGGGAATGAAACTAATTTAATTTATGCTTTATCTACCATGTTTCTATCCATGCAGCTAAGCTATCCATGAATTAATTATAATTCAAAAAGTGTTGATTTGCAGCTTGGAGGAAAAAGGGATAAAGAGGCTAATGGAGGGCTTAATTCATGAAACAAGGCTTAGAAGTGGAAGGAGGGGGTTTAAACCTTACTAAAACTTTATTATAGCGCAAAAAATGCTTTGGAGCGGAATGCTTTGAAAAGTGCGATGGCGGAGAAGCGAGAGTACAGTTCGGGAGTGGGAGCGAAATGTGATTTGTGAAAAGGGAAAAGGTTGTGATTTGCAATATGTGATATTGCAATATCGCAATCGGTAGACAGGAGTGGTAAGTGTGAAAAAAGAGCGGATAAAGATTGTGAAATGCGATTTGCGACGAGATAAAGACTGCAAAATGCGATTTGTGATTTGCGGTGTGGCGGAATATGGAGCGATATTGCAAATCAACGTTTGGAGCGGTACGTCTTAAAAAAAAGGAAAAAGGTTGCGAAGTGCGATTTGCAAAAAGGCCAAAGGTTTCGATGAGTCGGATGACGTGGCGGTGGGACCGGTGGCGGAGTGCGATAAAAATATCACAATCGGCGTCGGGAGCAGTAAGTATTAAAGGAAAAAGGGAAAAGGTTGCGAAATGCGAAATGTGATTTGCGATGTGGCGGGGTATGGATAATTATCGCAATTGGCATTTGGAAGCGATAAGTGTTAATGGAAACCAAAGAAAAATGTGATTTGCGATTTGCAAAAAGACGGAGCACAGAGGATTATCGAAATCGGTGGTTGGAGTGATAAGTGTTAACGGAAACCAAAGAAAAATGCGATTTTCGATGAGCGAAGTATGGTAGCGGGAGATTCGAGGAGCAAAGGCGGAGGTCAAACTTTGATGGTTTTTCAAGCGTTTTGTGAATAAAAAGGGTGCGGCAGCTGTTAAGGAAAGGAGAACTAAAAGCGTAACAACAGGGTTTTAGAGGCGTAACAACAGAGATGGAAGATGAAATAGGAGGTGTCAATGAACTTCTCCGTGGCTACATGCACCTGCAATTAAACTGTCGATTTATGCAAGAAATATGGATAGTGCATGTTAAAGACAAAAAAAAATTCTAGCCTAGTCCCAGAAATAGAGAATCATAACTCATAAAGCATTTTTTGGTCTACGGGAAGGTCTACCCTCCTCGAACTCTATCGACAAAGATGAGAGGGGAAGGCTGCCTCACAGTTTTATGGATTTCATCATATATTATACCGTGCAGATAAACATATTAAATCTATAGTAGCAAACTATAAGGGCAATGAAAATATCAGAAACTAGCTAGTTGTTCAAGAATAAAACTAACTAAATGGAAAAAAAATAACTAGCTAAATGACAGAAAGGAAAGAATAAAAACAACAAAGAAGCTAAGGCACATGGGTTGTGCCCTAACCCACGAGCCCAACTCTCTGGAACTAGATAAATAAAATGTCATCTAAATACTCATTGCATTAAAAATACAATCTTATTACATCCCGAAGTTCTTAAACAACAAAAGCCTAATAGAATGGAAAATGAATGGCATGGGATGGAATGGAATGGACTGCATCGAATGGACTAGAATCTACCAGAATCGACCATAATTAGCTCTTGATCAACTTTTTTTATCCTCAAGGGCAGCTACCAACAACTCCCTAAAAAATAGGTAATGAGTCCACTTTCCTGCCTCTAGAATTTGAATTGATGGAGGGGACCTCATGAGGATCCTTTGGATGCCTTTGAGAGTTAAGGAGGGTGGAAAACCCCCTCGAATCTCTCCAATATTTCTCCCTAATTTCCTGATATTGTGCTCATTTATTCTTCTCTCTTGATCTTCTAATGGTAGGGAGAAAGTCCCTAAATTATCTCCTTCTCCAAATCTGCTTAATCTTCCCAATATTCTCACAATATTCTAAAAAAATAACCAATATTAGGCACAAATATGCAATTACCATTAAACCTTCCTAAGAAAATATTAAAGCATAAGAAAACATTATTAAGTGCAGAAGGAGAGATTCAATATATCTTTTCATGCGCATAAGAAAGGTAGATGGGCCTGAGAAAAGTTAGATGGGCCTTAATTTATGTCTAATTTAGAGGCCCATCATCACCCCCCTACTGAAACTGTTGCTCATCCTCTGAGCAACCTATTCATCCTCCCTACCTTATGGTTCTTCCTGCATGCTGGCTTATTTCATTTTCTGTTTACTGGCCCATGCGTTGCTCCTCCCGCTAATCTTCTTGCTATTCTTCTTGCATTTCTTCTCGTAGGTGCTTCATGGAGGTCCTCAGATGCCTAAGAAAATCTGTTTCGCATGACAAGATGTGGTTGATCCACCTTTTATTTTATTTTATTTTATTTTTTCTTTGTTTGTCTCTCTCTCTCTCTCTCTCTCTCTCTTTTTTTAATCGCATACAAAATAAACTCACAATTATGTTTTTTCTGTGAACTGAGTTCGCCCTTGGTTACCCCTTTGGCACTCCTTGTCTTCAATTACATGAACTTCTTACTACCCACTTTCTAAATTCATTTTTACTTTTGTCTTGTTCCTATTCTTGGTGGACAAAGTGAGGCTAGTTGCTAGATAAGGCTGAGGTTTCTCTGCTGCTGATTTTGGCTATATATAAAAACTTTCCTTCTCACACTTTTTAATTTTTTCTTAAGCTAAAATAGATTCGAAGAAAGGGTTTAATGATTGCATACCTGAGCCTTACCATTGATTTGCTTTTGCAGGTGATATTGAAGCTGTTGATATGGCTGTTGAAGCTGTCTTCGGTGGTTCTGAAGCTACATGTGATAATCTGCTTGAGGTGCTTTTGGAGCTTCTGAGCAGAGGAGGAGGAAGTCCAAGTTTGACTGCATTTGACCAGGGTGTTGATCAAATTTTATTTTTGTGCCAACTTGCTATTTTTCTGCTTGCAAAGGTTGGAGAGCACCTGCATTCATTAGAGAGAGATACATGGAGAAATGCAATTTTTTTTTTTTTAAGGCCTACTAGCTACCTTAATGAGGTTTTCAACTGGTAGGTCTGCCTAGGTGCCTCAAAGGAGGTTTGCACCTAGGATCTTTTATTTTTCTCTTTTTTTATTTTTTCTTTTTTCAACCCAATGAACTCCTCATGGAGGTTTTCAATTAGTGAGCCAATCTCAAACGCCTCAAAAGAGGTTTTCACCTGAGATTTTATTCTTTTTCCCTTTTTTTTCACTTTCCTACTCTACTTAAAAAAAAAAAACCTTTTTCAAGTATAGGAATACATCCATAGAGCCATGTACACCAAGATGGAAGATAAAATCATGTGCACACTTGGAATACATGCTTTGACATGTACCTGAATATGAGAGATGAATTTCTTTGACTGGGATTGTATCAAGTACTGTTGGAGAAGAGTGTGTTGCTGAAAAATGATTGTTTGGAACCATATGTCAATATAGTTGTGATTCCCCTAGTCCACTTGCCGAGTTGGATCACCTTGGATGTACTCTTCTATTATGACATTCAAATATTCCTCTTTTTTCTGATTCTTCTCTTGAACACATGGAGAAAATAATGGTAAACATGAGGTAAATTTCTCAACATTTGATTCTAATGCCGACTCTTCATCAAGTGCAACCCTTGATCTTTTGATCTCCTCATTTGGATCTTCTTCTTCTTTATGTTTTCCTTCAAGGACATTAAGAAAATCTCTTCTTTGCAATACATTTATTGAGCTAGGATGCAAACCATTTAGATCAAGAGGATATGATTGGTAGTATTGTACTTCAACATTGTAAGTGGGTTGAGATAATTCATGGTGTAGGTTTGGAAATGGTGGTACGGGTAGTTGAGTGGGGGTGGTTATATGAGATGGATGTGATTGAGGCTGTGGTTGTGGTGGCGGTGGATGGTAGGGATAGCATGGAGTTGGGTATGGAGGATGTTGAGGGAAATATTGAGGATGTTGAGGATTTTCCCAATAAGGTCCTTGCCACGCATGTTGCCAAGATTTGGTTTGAGGTTGAGATTGCCAAGGCTGCCAAGGAGGGAGTGTGTCCCAAGTAGTTTGATATGGATGTGGATAAGCTTGAAATTGTAAAGTGGTTCCTTGCATCATATCAAGTTGACTAGGCTGCCAGGGTATCCTTGGTGCTACATAACATAGCTTCTTTGCTGATTGCCCTGCTCCATTGTCTTCTTGGTAAACTTCTTTAAACCTGGAGAATGATGAACAAAATTTAGTAGCATAAGATTCTGCATGGATAAAAAAAATATCAACATATTATTTTTGCTCATTTTTCATTCTTAACATTTCTACTTGTTCACTTAGATTGCTAAGAATTTCTGTTTTAAAGTTATCAAGAAAATTTCCAAGTTCATCTTGTCTTACCAATGTTGGGGCATATTTACTTACTCTTTCCCTTCCTCTTGATATGCACTTTCATGTTTCACAAATTTCTTCAAATGGAAATTGGTATACATCTCCTCTACTCATGAGATTAAGGAGAGCAATCCACTCATCCCTAATTGTTCTAAGTAAGAGGGTTTTTAGCGTGTCAAATCCTAAATGATGTAATTTTTCCCTCTTAACATTAAACATGAACTTGTCTATTAGATCCTCAAGGCTCTCATCTTCTTCTTAGTTCATTCTAGAAATTTCTTCTCTAAGATCACGATCTTTATATTTTTCTAGAAATATATTTTGCATATCATTCCATGATCTTATTGAATTAGTACCTAGAATCATTAACCATTTAAGATATTTATCCTTCAATTTTATAGGAAACAATCTCAATTTTTGAGTGTGTGATAAGTAGCCATAAGATCTACAAAGTATCTAAAATTCAAAGAGAAATGTTTCAGGATCCTCTGTCCTCATACCATGGAAGTTGGGAAGGAAAGATGGAGGGATGTTCTTCATATGTACACTGATGTCAATATATTGAATGGGAAACCAAATAATATCTTCTTCATTGTCATCATATCCATCCATCTGTTCTACCTTCAAAAGTGTATGGTGATGTGGTTCTTACTGCACCACGTGGTCAAGTGGGGGGTGGTGGTGGTGGGGTTGGTATTGGAGAAGTATTTTTAAAACATTTCTGAGTATCCCTACTCCTATGAGGCATGAAAATCATATTTTTTTTGTATTTTTTAATATTTCGGAAACAACATGAAAAAGTAAAGCATAAAATAATGCTAAAACATAATCAAAGCATCTACTAGACACCTCCCTCATAACGACGCCAAAAAGTGGTGATCCCTGGTATTGCACCAAGAGTGCTGCAACTCCCAGGGGCTGCCCCACTTTAATTTATCAACCTGGGGTTCGTACAAACTTGGAGGTGACAATTCTTTATACACAACATATTCATTCTACTCATGTCATCCTCTTCCGCTCTATGGAAGGGTGCTACTTCTAGGGATTCTCAGTGAAGTCTGTCACACTTCAATGAAACTAAAATAAATTGCAGAAAGGAAATGACAGAAAGGAAACTAAACTAAATTGCTGAAAAGTAATGACAGGAAAGGAAACTAATTTAACTTGCTGAAAAGAAATGGTAGAATAACTTAAATTGAAGAAAGGAAATGACAGAAAGGAAACTAATTTAACTTGCTGAAAATAAATCGCAGAAAGGAAACTAATTTAAATTGAAAAAAGGAAATGACGGGAAGGAAACTAATTAATTTATGCTCTATCTACCATGATTCTATCCATGCAGCTAAGCTTTCCATGACTTAATTCTAATTGAAAAAGTGTTGATTTGCAGCTTGGAGGAAAAAGGGATACAGAGGCTAATGGAGGGCTTAACACATGAAACAAGGCCTAGAAGTGGAAGGAGGGGGTTTAAACCTTACTGAAACTTTATTATAGCGAAAATAATGCTTTGGAGCAGAATGCTTTGAAAAGTATGATGGCAGAGAAGCAGGAGTACAGTTCAGGAGCGGGAGCGAAATGCGATTTGCGAAAAGGGCAAAGGTTGCGATCTGCGATATGCGATATCACAATATGGCAATTGGCAGACAAGAGCAATAAGTGTTAACAAGGAGCAGATAAAGATTGCGAAATTCAATTTGCGACGGGATGAATACTGTAGAATGCGATTTCCGATTTGTGGTGTGGTAGAGTATGGAGTGATATGAAAAATCAGTGTTTAGAGTGGTAAGTCTTAAAAAAAAGGAAAAAGGTTACGAAGTGCAATTTGCGAAAAGGCCAAAGATTGCGATGAGTCGGATGATGTAGTGGTGGGACCAGTGGCGAAGTGAAATGAAAATATCGCAATCAGCGTCGGGAGTGGTAAGTCTTAAAGGAAAAGGGGAAAAGGTTGTGATTTGCGATGTGGTGGGGTATGTAGAATTATCACAATCAGAATTTGGAAGCGGTAAGTGTTAACGAAAACCAAAGAAAAATGAAATTTGTGATTTGCGATGCGGTGGAGCACAGAGGATTATCGAAATCGGCGGTTGGAGCGGTAAGTGTTAACAAAAACCAAATAAAAATGCGATTTGCGATGAGCGAAGTATAGTAGCGGGAGATTTGAGGAGCAAAGGCAGAGGTCAAAATTTGATGGTTTTTCAAGCATTTTGTGAATGAAAAGGGTGCGGTAACTGTTAAGGAAAGGATAACTAAAAGCGTAACAACGGGATTTCAGAGGCGTAACAGTAGAGATGGAAAATGAAGCGGGAGGTGTTAATGAACTTCTCCGTGGCTACTTGCGTCTGCAATTAAACTGTCGATTTATGCAAGAAAGATGGATAGTGCATGTTAAAGACAGAAAAACAATTCTAGCCTAGTCCCAGGAACATAGAATCATAACTCAGAATTCATTTTTTGGTCTGCGGGAAGGTCTACCATCCTTGAGCTCTATCGACATAGATGAGAGGGGAAGGCTTCCTCACAGTTTTATGGAGTTCATCAACTATTATATCGAGCAAATAAACAGATTAAATCTACAACAACAAACTATAATGACAATGAAAATATCAGAAACTAGCTAGCTATTCAAGAATAAAACTAACTCAATGGCAGAAACAAAACTATCTAAATGACAGAAAGGAAAGAATAAAAACAACAGAGAAGCTAAGGCACATGGGTTGGGCCCTAACCCACGAGCCCAACTCTCTGGAACTAGATCAATAAAAATTCATCTGAATACTCATTGCATTAAAAATACAATATTATTACATCCTGAAGGTCTTAAACAGAAAAAGCCTAATAGAATGGAAAATTAATGGCATGGGATGGAATGGAATGGACTGCATCTAATGGACCATAATCCACCAGTATCGACCCTAATTAGCTCTTGATCAACTTTATTTATCTTCAAGGGAACCTACCAACAGCTCCCTAAAAAATAGGTAATGAGTCTACTTGACTCCAAGTGAAGTATGGCTTGAGTGCACTTGGTCTTGAGTTTCTTGGCTGCCTCTGGAATTCAAATTTCTTGAAGGGATTTCATGAGGATCCTTTGGCTACCTTTGAGAGTTAAGGAGGGTGGAAAACCCCCTTGAATCTCTCCAAGATTTCTCCCTAATTTCCTGATATTTTGCTCATTTATTCTTCACTATTGATCTTCCAGTGGCAGGGAGCAAGTCCCTAAATTATTTCCTTCTCCAAATCTGCATAATCTGCTCAATATTCTCACAATATTCTACAAAAATAACCAATATTAGGCACAACTATGCAATTACCTTTAAATCTTCCTAAGAAAATATTAAAGCATAAGAAAACATTATTAAGTGTAGAAGGAGAGATTCAATATATCTTTTCATGCGCATAAGAAACGTAGATGGGCCTTAATTTATGTCTAATTTATAGGCCCATCAGGGGGATATCAAATCATTTCCCCATTTACCTACAAATATCTGGAGAGTCCACTAAACTAGCTACCCCTTACAATTTCTGTTCAACGTGGCTACAGGATGAGGATTATATTAGAATTATTAATTTGGATTGGAAGAGATCTCCGAATAATACTGACCTCTCTTGCTCAGCCTCTTTTTAAAATAAGTTACACTTTATTAAGAGGAAATCTATTGATTGGGCCAAGGCCAAGAGAAGACAGGATGACCTTGATCTGACAAAGATTGAGCGGGAGATTGCTCAACTCGAGGACACTCTTAATGGTGGTTTTTCCTCCATTGTTGTCAAAGAATTTATCTTCAAACTGGAATCAGATCGCCTCAGAATCCTCAAGGACAAAGAAGAAACATAGAGGCTTAAAATTCGTGCCATTTGGTTAAAAGCAAGGGACGAAAACACCAAATTCTTTCAGCAATATGCTAGAGGTCGTAGTGCCATCAAAACTATAAGGGAACTTGATAATGAGGATGGACCGCCTGCCTCCTCCTTTGAACATCTAGCCAATTTGGGCACCACACACTTTAGGAATCTCTACAGAGCCCCACAGGAAGAAACATTGGATGAAACCATCAAAATTGCTAGCCTTTTCCTAAGGTATGTGGAAAGGGATACTGATGAGGACCTATACAATCTTGTTTCCATGGAAGAACTTGAGGTTCTCCTCAAATGGTTCAAAAAGGACAAGAGCCCCGACCTGGATGGATGGTTAGTGGAATTCTATCTAGCCTTCTTTGAACTACTTAGACAAGAGATATTGGAGGTGGTGGAAGAGACTAGAATTACTGGTCGAATGTACGATGCATTCAACTCTACTTTGATTTCCCTCATCCCTAAATCCGACCTCCCCACTAATTTCAAAGATTTTCGCCCTATACCACTGTGCAATTGTATCTAAAAAATCATGGAAAAAATTATTCCCAACAGACTCAAACCAATCCTATCTAAACACATATCCCTTGAGAAATTTTCCTTTCTGGAGAATAGACAGATTCAAGAAGCCATTGGAGTTGCACAAGAGGGACTACACTCTATGCACACTAAAAATATCAAATGAATGATTCTTAAGATTGATCTTGAAAAATATTTTGATCAGACTAGTTGGCTCTACATCAGAATGCTCCTCACGCACCTAGGATTCCCCGTCTCGGTCATTGATTGGATCATGTGCTACATAAATTTTGTATCATACATTTTTCTTATTAATAGGGCAGCAACCAATTTATTCCATGTTGTACGAGGTCTCCAAAAAGGGTGTCCACTTTCCCCACTACTATTCCTAGTATTTATGGAAGGTTTGAGCAGATGCCTGAATGATGAAATGGATCGAGGTAGGCTGAAAGGTATAAAAATCACATAAAATCGTATTTTGACACATATTCTCTTTGTGGATGATGTCCTCATATTTCTGAACGGATCCCTTGGTGATACAATGGTTATCAACTCATCTCTAAATTTGTTCTACAAAGCTACAGGTATGACTTGCAATAAATCTAAACCCACTATTATCCCTCATGGATGTACTCCACATGAGATCCACTAAGTTATTCAATGGTTCCCTTTTAGTTCTGTGAGATTTGAGGAGGAACTTAAATACCTAGGTTTCCATCTTAAGCCATCCAATTATAGAATTGTTGACTGGACCTGGCTGATTGCAAAGATTGACAAGAGACTTAATACTTGGTACTATAGATGGCCCTCTCAGGTTGGTCACCTTGTACTTATAAAATCGGTTATGGAGGCAATCCCGGTTTACTAGATGTCCTTGGCCTGGATACCTAAGGGCATTCTAAACAAAATTCAAAAAATCTGTTGTCAATTCCTTTGGAATGGCACAAAGGATGGACACACTTTTTCTTGGGCTAGATGGAATGTCATTGCACTCCCTAGGAAGTGGGGGGGATGGGATATCAAAGACCCACCTTCTTTTTCCATGGTGATGGATGAACAATTGGGGTGGAAGATCATCATAGATCATAGAATTTGGACTAAGGTGGTCATGCACAAATACATTCATCCTTCATAGTTGATTGAATGGATTAGATTTGGGCATTGGCACAGAACAAATATCTCAACCATATGGAGGGCTATACTAAACTCCATTGATACATTAGAAATGGTTTGGATTGGAATGTGAGTTCTAGAATGCTAGTCTGAATTGGATGTGACCCTTGGTTAGGTACTAGTAATGCTCACCTCCTACCACCTAAATTTATTCTCTCATTGAGCAATTTTGGTTTTCATACTCTTGACCAGGTGGCTGACCCAACCAACTTGAAATTTTTCTCTCAAGGATGGAAGAACTATCAGGATCTTCATATCCACCACTAATGGGAAGATGATTGGAAACACTTCACATTTGCACTAGCTGAAACACATGTACGAATTACTGATAGAGATGATGAGATCATCTGGGCGATATCCAAACATGGAACATTCACCCCGAAGGACGGATATCTACATATATATGATCCCCATAGAACATTGAAATTGTGTTGGTGGTGGAGATCATTATGGAAATTGAAGTGCCCTGTAAAGGCCAAATTATTAATGTGGTGCATTCTCTCCAACAAGATCCCCATTGCGGCATACCTACAAAGCATTCCGTCATTGGTCCATCTTTGTGCACACTCTGTAAAGGGGAGGTGGAGGAATTTGACCATATTTTTCTACATTTCTCTGTCACCCTATCACTTTGGACCCATGTGTTGGCTGCCCACAATCTCAACATGATCTATTCGGGTGCATCTGTTACACAATCATGGGAATCATGGTGGCACACCTCCCGCCTACATAAAATTTGCAACCTTCCCATCCTAATATGCTTGGGAATTTGGATTGCTCGTAATTGTTCCATCTTCCATGATATACTCCCTACCAGTCTGGTCATATCTACCCACTTCTTCACCATTTTCCATTTGATCCCAGATGACCATCCACACCCTTCTGATAAATCCTTTCCCTGGGCCTATTTTGATGGATCAGCACAACACTTTGGCTGTGGGGTGCAAGGGGGGGAAAATCATGTACCTTACAGATCAACATTACTACAAGGTCAAGATTGGCTTGGGTAGGGGTACAAAAAATTATGTTGAACTATCTTGTCTTCGAGCTCTTTTATCATTTGTACTCACAAAATACTGCAATAGAGTTCAAATCTTCGACAAATCAAATATCATCATAGACTGGTTCAATCTACTTACAACATGTCACGTGCGCACAATGAAGGATATATTGGAAGAGGTTAACCAGCTAAAATCTGATTTTGAATATATCCCTTTTCATCATATATATATAGGGAAAGGAATAAAATTTCTGATTCACTTTCCAAAGAGGCAACACACTTATTAAAGGACCAATGGGAGGTACAAGAACAAAATGAACACCAATTTTATCATTTCTTCCACAGGTCATTTGAAGATGCACCTGCATAGGGGGAGGGCGCACCCTAACATCTAAAGGTTTCTATCATTTTTGGTTTTTTATGGGACAATTTTCATTAGAGGAAATTTCAACCTAAAAGTGGCCTCCTAAAGAAAAATAATAAAATAATAGTTAAAATAATAAAATAAGAGTTATGAATTTTGGAGGTAAAATAAGAAAACTACTTCTTTTAGTTGTATTTTTGGCTTATCTACTTATAGGTTTTCTCAAATTTCAAGTTTAGACACTCATTAGATGTGAAATTAAATTCTACGTCCAACGAGTACCCATTATGCATACTTTTAAATGTATGTGAATTTTTTTTTTTTTATCGAGGTGGATATTCTCAAAAGTATGCATAATGGGTACTCATTGGGCGTAGAATTTAATTCCGCGTCTAATGAGTGTCTACACTTGAAATTTGAGTAAACCTATAAGGAGATCAGCCCAAAATACAATTAAAAAAAAGTAGTTTTCCTTCTTTTCCCTCCAAAATATTTACATGTACCTCTTTTTAAATTTAAAGCATTTTGATTGGTTTACATATTATGACATGGAAATTACATGAAAATTTCATGGGAAATTTTAGGCTGAAATTTCCTCTAATGTTATATATTTTGCTAATGTAAAACTCTATTATTTGCATATTTACAACACTATTATTTTTTTGGAACAATTACTGATATCTATTTTTTTGAATGTGGCTTTAGCTGCCATATCTGCATATGCTCCATAGCATCTACAACATGTAATTTTCATATTATTAATGAAAGTTATGATTTTTCCCGAGGAAAAAAATAATTCTCATTAAAACTTAGGATTGTTGCTCATATAACCATTCCTTGAGATATTATATGATCCCATACTTTTATTCCTTATATAGTTATTTCTTACATAGGCTCTACAATCTATTATCTCATGACAATAATTATTAAATGAAAAAAAAAAGCCATAAAATAAATTTTGGTACTTAGATGTGAAGGGACTTCTTGGGGGGATTGTTCTCCTGAACCCATACTTGGATCTTCAACCCAACACTCCAACTTTTTCATTGAACTTGGCACCTTTTGTTGGTGCACTTAAGCTCCATTTCCAACTTGTAAGTAATTAATATTGCTAATCTCTATAGTCAAGAGGAGGGTGGTAGGTGGGAATCACAACCATTGCTCTCAAGCACTCCAATAGTATGTGCAAAGTCCCATAACTCAGATGAGTCAATTGAAATACTTCCATACCTCTTGACTAAGATAGGTATAACCACAAAAATACATCCATCACCTTTAACCAACAATATCATGATCTCCAAGTCATCCTAGCAATCATCCTCAATAACCCAAGGAGTTCTCTACCTAATCCTGGGTCCCCATATAGAATGGTGGGTGAACATGTTCCTTGTCAACTTGGTCTAATTCCTTCTCTAAATTTTTAGGTTGAATGTGCACATTTCTTGGGTTGAATCCTTCATTGTCCATCCATCTACTCAAAATTGAACTCCCTTGATCCCCAAGGAAGCATCCATTATTTTGCACTATATTTTTTTCTACCTAAAGGAAAAGCCTTATCCCCTTTCTCAAAGTTGCCAAGTTTCATCCTACAACTCAACAAGTTCTTGAAGACACTCATGCACTAGCACCACCTTACCCATTATCCTACTTCTTGAACAAAAAACTACCTTAACCAACATTGATATGGGGAATAGGATGGCCTACTACCATTGCAAGTTTCATCCTTTTAAGATAATGTCTCCTCATTCGTTTACAATTTCACTAAAATTGGCATATTTATAGGTCCCTTAGGCTCCAATGCATACTTATATTCAATGAGCCACGCATATCTTTTCTAAGTGAAGAAAGATAGCAAGTGGCTATCAAGGCCACCTCCAACAATTGCAAAAATTATTTTCCTAAAATCCAATATGGGATTCACAATAGAAAACTATTGTTCATGACTTCCTCCCCCAAACATGCGTAAATTAATTTTTAACGCATCAGGAGCCTCTATGATTCTCCTAAGGGTATTGGTTTCAACTTCAAAGTTTCTTGTAGTTGGAATTCTTTGAATTATTCCAACTTATTTTTCAAAGGAAAATCAATGGAAAAATATTTAAAAATAAATCAAACAAATAAAATTACACATATCTATACTTAGGAAATTTCGATGGGTTCCTTGTCTTCTTGTGTTTTTCCTTTGCACCATCCATATTAAAAATGGGCATGACCAAAGAATATGCCCCAAGACTCAAACACTCAATTCTTCCATGTTTCCTCATGCTTTCTCCAGTCCACCTATTCAACCTCTCACTAAATCTTGCTACTCCCTTCCAAGTCATAATGAAGAGTGTGTGAAGTCTTGAAGGTTCGTGTGGATATAATATCTTTTATTTTTGTTGCATCAAGACACTAAATATGTGTTTTCTAGACTTCAATTCATTTTTCATGATAGGGATAGTTATGAAGAGCACCAAAATTATCTCAACATCATTACTACCATTCCTTCATAAAGTGGAAAAGAGTATGCTTTAACACCACCTGTCACAGACCTATAGTTTGACCAAATTTTATTCACAAACTTGAGTCTCTCCCAAGTCTGTTTTAGCACCTCATGTTGTGTCTCACTACCTTACCTCAGTCATCATGGATTTTTCGATCTATTCTTCCTACAACCAAGTTAAGGTTTTCCCTTAAATTCACCTTGAGTTACTATCTATCAAATGCAAATATGTCCTAGTCAATAAAGTTCATATAAAAATATGCACATGTCCAATTGTGGTATTTAAAACATCTCAACAATATTTTAACACTTAATTAGCATTTCTAATATTTAGTAAAAACAAAGTGAAGAAAATAGATACGACATACAATACATAAAAATTCCACAATACATAAGTATAGTTGGCATGCAAGGCAAGTGATTTAATTTTATTTAGATGAAAAATGTTATAGCTATAAAATGAGGGAGTTGCAAAATTCTACCTAAAAATCTATTATGAAAGTACAATGTATCTAAGGAAAAAATTACCTTTTTCATATTTCCTAACAAACTTGCACAATCCAACCCTTAAATTAGTCATAGGCCTACCACCTATATACTATTTTCTTCTTCTCAATCAACTAGTGAAATTCACCCTATTGTTCCAACTTTGAACATAGCACAAACCAAAAAGTCCCTTTACACTTTATGTGAATGAATAATGAAAGAATGTTTGGTTCCATAGCACCCTTAAGGTATCCACCGTTTATACAAGATTTATATTGCACTTGGAATCCTAATTTGACCCAAGTTCCCACACTTCCAACCTTGACTATGCTTGATGATGCTACCACCCTCTTCATGACTTATCCATTGACCATCCAACATCCAATTTTATTGTGCCCAAGTTCCACATGGCCAGTAATTGTTCCCAACTACACCCAAGTTTGTCTGATGAATGTGTGTTTAACAAAAGCGTGCCAAATGGATTCCTGTCACATGATTGCACTAAAAAGATGCTTGTTCTTGAATACTTATTTTTTTCTTCACACTCAACTAGTGTAATTCACCCTAATGATCCAAACTTGAACTTAGCACGAACCATAAGGTTCCTTTACACTCTTTGCGAATGATCAATGAATGATTGTTTGATTCCATAGAACCTTTGAGATATCCACTATTATACAAAAAAATTCTTGTACTTGTAAGCCCTCCAAGCCTAAGTGATCCCAAATTCCCTCACTACCAATCTTGACTAGCTTGGTGATGTCACTACCTTATTCATGACTTTTCCATTGACCATCCAACATCCAATGTTGTTGTGCCCAAGAGTCACATGCCCAAACAATTGTTTCGAACTACACCCAATTGTGTCCAATGAATCTGTTCTTGATAGATGTGTGCCAAGTGGATTTCCATCACATGATTGCACTCAATAGATGCTTGTTCTTGAAGGCACTTGTATTGTATCTTACAATACCCAAGTGCATACCACCCAACTAATTAGGCCTACATGTAGCACAAGCACCCAAGTCTATGAAATCTAGTCATGTTTTCTACTAATATCACCTACCACAGATCATACTTCTTATCAAACGAGATCATATAACATAACCCATAATTTTCCTTCCTTGGCCTAGTTCTCTTCTAAGCTTCACTTGGTGTGTCCAACTAGTACAAGCTACTAAGGTTTGTGATGCACCCAATCTAAGCAAGGCTCCATGATATATCTATGATACACCTTATTATCTTGTAGGGATGCCCAAAATCAACTTTTATAACCATCAACCTTCCATCATGTCCATTTATACCACTTAATCACCACCAAAATGATTATGCATCAATGATAGTCAAATCCATTCAAAAATAAGACTTTATAGTACTTATCTCTAAAAAAAAATTATTATAAAAATGTCATTAAAATAACATAAATTTAAAGAAAGCAAAAATAATTTATATATAAAATATATCAAAAAAATTGTTCTTTTAAATATAAATTATACGATATAATACCATTTTAAAAATTAAGTAATGTTTTGAAATCTAAATATTTATTATAATTTTGAATATGGTATACGATCATAGCATTAGAGAGATCTATATAATTAGTGTTAAAAAAATATTATAGAAAGAATATTGAAGTGATGGTTCTAAAATCTAGATAACATTTTTTTCTTGAAAACCAAGAAGCATGAAAGTATTACTATTCACTTAATAATTAAATTAAAAATCTAGAAGTTCTATTTAAAAATAAACACATTTATTAGAATACCTAGTATTGTGTGATGGTTAATGGAACATGTTGTCTTGAGGTTAAATTTTATGAGCATTTGTAAAGTAAACTTTTTATTATAATTTTTATTTTAAACTATTTTTTACATAGTATTTAATATTTTATATATCAATTAATTATTTAAAATAATAAATTATATTTATATATATATATAATATTTCAAAAATTTTATGTACAAAGTTTAATTTCCATGGAATCCTCAGGTGGGCATCAAATTATAAAGACATGTTCTAGCTATAATTTTCACTAGCACATTGTTTGTCCCTATATATCTACTTGACCACCTACTTAGTAATTTTCTACTAACTTAATAATAGCCTCCTCCTCAGGGGTAGGTGTCTCCAATTCCTCCTACCACAATGTTGTTACATTAGATTCCAATGTCAACCAGAGGGATCCCATTACAAAATCTCATCAATCAATCTCAGATGCAGTCGAGAAAGGGCCAAAACTCCTGATCTTGGTTGTAGCTTGGCATAATAAGTGATAGAATAGATGTCTACTAAAAGGATTTTAGAATCAACAATATGAGGTTAAATCAAAGTATCTTATGGATTACATATAGTATATGAAATATCATGCATTGATCTTCAAATTCATTAACATTTAGCCCACAGAAAAGGATCACTTTTCTTGGATCCTAAGTAAATGGTAGCCAAAGGACCATGTCGAGCTTTAGCTAGCTGACAAAGGTTTTTTATAGTGGTATTCTCTAATCTGGAAGATTTTTCGAGAGTATTTGTAACCTGACCATATTTATTGAGAAATGTATGGATTTTCATCCATTTCTGGACTCCTAGATACAACCCAGATAATGAAAAATTCTTGGCAAACTAAGTATGGATTTGATTATATGCCTTTCCCATAGAATATTGGTAAGAAGATGTTTTGGAAGGAATAAAAATACCATTGGAATATTTATTAAACCATTAGAGGTTACCAAGAGGACACAATATACAACATATGCAAGGATTTGTGTTTACATGAATATTTCATAGCCCCTACCAAATCCATGGAAATTTCTCTACATGATGAAGATATTGCACAATCGATTGACTATGAGCATGTGTCGATGCTACAAAAATACAACCATCATTTTAAAGATTTATTGTTGGTAAACATACCCCTCTTGAAGCACAATCCCAAGGTTTTGATCAAGGAGGGTTTAGGAAGCCAAAAATTAGATGAAGAAATCAAAGGATCCTAGAAGTCAATAATAAGGAGCCCCTTTAGGCCAATAAAAATTTTAATTTCCTTGAAGATATGGAAATATCCTGGGACAATACTAAGAAAATACAAGTGGCAAAAGGAAACTAAAAAAACTTCAAAAATGAGGCTACAATGAAAAAGAGTAAGAATCTAGAAGATACCTACAAAAATTAGCCCAACATCATTGAAGATCTAGAAATTGAAATGCATGAGATGGATCAAGGTAACTAGGAAATGGGGTGAGAAATTCAATGTCAGGTAGTGACAAAAGATTCTAATGATATGCATGAGGAAGCACATATGGTCTCTTCCATGGTAGAAGAACTTCATCATCAAGGCCCTCTCTTCATCCAATATTCTAAATTATATTTGTTATACGAATCCTTACTCAAGGTCTAAGACCTAGCTAAGGCCTAGATTTTCAGTCCCCAATGAAGTGACTCTAAGCTCCGCTCTTTGGGAGCCAAAGTGGCCCCTAAATAGGGCCATGAAGAAAAATGGACTGGGATTAAGAGAAGCAGGAACTTCTTCAGCAAGCAGGAAATTGTTTAGCTAATTCCGGCAAGGTCTAGTTTCTCTTGGAGGTTTTTACTCCTATCCCCTACCCTTTTAAATGAAGCTCATATCTTTCATTGTCATAGGCCTCAAAAAGTATGGAAAAAAAAGCCTCCCAAGAGATTTTATTAAAAAAAAAAAAACTGAGCAGTGTCATTATTCAAGATACAAAATTCTCAAGAGAAAAAATGGAGGACCTTTCATAGAAGTTATGGAAGGGATGCCAAGTCAAATCATTGAATGCCTCACGAACAATGAGTGGTCTAACAACCTTATGGAATCCTCATAAAATATTTTTCTCTGATTGGATGGTTGCATTAAGAATTATTGTAGGGTGGTTCCACCCATTGGATCCAAGGAATCATATTACCTAATGAATCTTTATGGGATGCACATAGCTCCAGAAAAATCCCTCTTTCTCAAAATTCTTCTACAAATTAATAAAATCTATCAAGAGGAGCCATGTATCATCGTAGGGTACTTCAATATGATCACCACTCTAGAGGGAAATAAGGGAGTAATTTAAAAGTTGGACATGGAAGCATATATATTCAAGAAAATAATCAAATCCACAAGATCCATTGATCCAGGTGGATATTGGTGGCCACCCACCTGTTCCACTTGGACCCCCACCATTGTTTCTTTCAAATATTCAGTTTCCTTAATTCTAGCCCAATTTACTATTTTTGGCATTTTTTCGGGACATGAACTTCCAAAGACAGTTTGAGGCCCTAAATGAAAATTTTAGGGCATGAAACCTTCCAGAATCATATTTTTTGAAGGTTTCATGCCCAAAAAATGTCGTTTAGGGCCTCAAAACGGATCCGAAAGTTTAGGACCCAAAACACTGCAAAAACTAGTAAATTGGGATACAATTAAGGAAACTAAAAAAATTAAAGAAACAATGGTGGGGGTCCAAGTGGAATAGGAGGGTGTCCACCAATATCCACCTGGATCATTCCTCCCCCCTTAGGAAGTAATTTTCCCCATTGCATTGAGTTCCTCAATCAGATGAGGAAACTTCTGCTTAACTTGGTCCCTGGTGAGCCACTTGCCCTAGTGAAGGAGTTGGTCTGCTTTGAAAACATGATATAGTTGGATCCTATGGTGCCAGGTGTTATTGATTTGTGTGTCCATAATCCGATCAATTGTGGCTTGTTCCATGTAGTTTGGGTTTAACTTTGTTGGTGTGAGTTGTTCTGCCATGTTGGATGTGTCTAGTAGAGGTGGAAAGTAGGGCCGAAGGCTGTCCACATTGAACACTAGGTGCAGACCAAGGAATGGTGGAATAATAAGCTCAATGTTATTATGCCCTACAACCTCGGTGATGGTGTATTGCCCATATCAGAGCGGGAAAAGCTTGTGGTGGGGTCCAGCGAGGCGCTCCTTCTGCAAATTTAGCCACACTTTGTCGCCCACTTGGAAGTTGTGTGGCACCTAATGTTGATCATGCCACTGCTTGTACTTAGCATTAGATCTGTCCAATATGTCATGAACCTGTTGGAGGATGTGCTGAATGCGCTCAATGAATTCGTTTTCCTTGGAAGCTTCAAACTGGACATGAGTCGAATCGGCCTAAGTAGCTGCAAATGGCATGGCTACGTCAATGAGACATAGTGGCTGGAATATAAAGAGCACTTGAAAGAGGTTGTGGTCAGTTGAGTTGTGGAGGTCCCAGTTATAGATATGTTGTACATAGGGGAGGCTCTTTGATCTAGGTGGATATTGGTGGTCACCCGCCTATTCCACTTGGGGCTCCACCATTGTCTATTTCAGTTTTTCAGTTTCGGCACAATTTACTATTTTTAACAGTTTTTCGGGTCCTAAACTTCCGGAGCCGTTTTGAGGCCCTAAACGACGTTTTTTGGGAAAACAGAGAGCAACATGGGTCCATGGACCGATGTTGCTCGTTCCAAATTTGTAGTCCTCGGATAGATCTTTCTAACGAGGTATGGTACACGTCAAACGGAGATCGTATGCCAAAGTTACGCCCCTGGGAAGTTGAAACACCAATTTACCCAAACGGGGCCCATAGTTTTGGCGCTTCATCTCCTAGGGTTAGGGTTTTGGTTGTTTAGGATTTTCCATTGTTTCTAAATGATAAATAGGCCCTCGAGCCTCATTGTAACTCAGTTCAGAGGCCTGTAGCCGCCACATCTCTTCTCAGAGATAGCTACCAGCGCCCTAGCTAGTTTTATTTCCATTCTGTCTGTAAGCAAATTTCAGTCATTCGTTTATTAATGAAATGAAGTGTTATTTCCGCTGCATCTCTGTATTTATGTTTATATGTTTATTCTGTTGCGTTCCTGCATAAATCCGGATCACTCTCGTCCCATGTTCATGGATGGTTTGAGTTGTACATGCGCAAAATGTGTATGATCATCCTGTTGACGACCTCTGTTTGGTCATCAGTTTGGGGATGGAAAGTTGTGGACTTGGTGAGCTTGGTGTTCAACATTGATCAGAGGTTGGACCAAAATTTACTGAGGAACCTATTGTCCCGATATAAGATGATAGACTGTGGGATCCCAAAGTGTACCCACAGTCGTTCAAAGAAGAGTTCAGCAGTGACTTATGCTGTGATATTCTTCTTGCAGGCCACCATAATGGCCATCTTCGAGAATCTGTCGACGACCACGAAAACACATTCATTGCCATGCTTAGTAGAAGGAAGTCCCGACATGTAATCCATGGAGATGGATTCCCAAGGTTGACTAAGGGCAGGCAGCGGAGTATAGAGGCCTTGCTTCTTTAGGGTCGGTTTGGAAATGACACAGGTTGTTAAGTCCCTATATTAATAGTGTAGCCTCCCTTATTGTTATTGTTGTACCCCTGTAACCCCCATATTGCTATTATTGTGCCCTTAAATTATTATTGTTAGGTCGGCTAGGATTGCATTGTGGCCCCATGGACTCCTATATATGGAAAGGAGGTTTTTTCATTTGTATCATCCAAGAATTGTTCATTCATGTAATGTATTGGAGGTTTCCCCCTCGAAGTGGCTTATTTATAAGGCATTTATATCTCTTTTCTTCTATTTTTGGAGCTAGTTTCACAACATTTGGTATCAAAGCTTTGAGATTCTAGGGTTTCGCTGCTCCAAACAGGTCATCGTGGAATTTTTGCTATAAATTTTTTTCCACGAAGGTTCAGAATCAGAAATTTTTAGAGTGCGAAGCCAAAATCCTGAGGAACATCTTCGTAAAATTTCAGAGCTTGGTTCACAATTATTTCGGAGATATGATCTGTGAAAGTTAGGTCATTTTTCAGGCTCCTGAATTTAACCTAAACAGGTCATCGTGGTATTTTCGTAATAACTTTTTTTCTACGAAGGTTCAGAAGTTGAAATTTTTAGAGCACGAAGTTGAGATCTTGAGGAACATCTTCAAAAAATTTCAAATCTTGGTTCACAATATTTATGGAGATATGATCGGTGGAAGTTAGGTCGTTTTCTGGCTCCCTAATTTCATCTCAAAGAGGTGATTGTGGGAAAATCTTCATAACTCTCTCGGAGCATCGGATTGGAATTCTATAAAAAGTGGTTGGAATTACACGGAATTTAGTTTCCTGTCTATAAATTTAAAAATCAAAGGAGCAAAAAGTGACATGTGGCAAGTTGTACAAGTTCGCTCTACTGAACTAGTCCATAATTAGGTCATTGTGGGACATTGGACATAACTTTGTCTTGAAGAATCCAAATCAGGTCAGACTTGTGGCATTCGAAAGAGGATTCAAAGGGCTGCAGAAGGGCCAAATTTTAGATATTGAAGATCTGCATTCATAGAGATAATTCAATTTCAATATCGAGCTCCTCAAAAACAAGAAAAAAGTGTGTATTTGGTTTTTAAAATTGCATAACGTTTGTTTGAAAAAGTAGTTTGAAGTTATTCCAAGGGCATATTTTATAATTTTTATCAGTATTGGGTGTTATAATGCTTAAAAAATAATAATTATGTACCCATTAAGACCTCAAAAAGCTATACTATGACGCATGAAGAGGAAGAATTACAATATGAGATATCAAAATTATGGTACCAAGTGCAACAAATTTCGATCTTACGAAGAGTGACCGAAGATGAAATAGATGGTTTAAAAGCAGAAATAGAGGCTAAGTTGGATGGTTTGAAGGATCAAATAATAGCTGATATGAATGATAAATTAGTGGAAGATCACATCGAGCATCAACAAAAAGTTCTCCAACTCTCAAAGGATAACCTAACTTTGGTGCAGAATCTAATGAAACAACAGGAAGATCAACATCACATCGAAAGAACCTCTGAAGCAGTACAGAAACAAGAAATCGACATGTACAATCAATTTTAGAGTATCTCAGCAAGTGGAAGAACCTTCCTGTAGAAGAATCCACATGGGAGGATGAGAATTTTATACAGAAGCATCAAGAAATAATCAAGCGTTGAGGACAACACTTGTTTGAAGGAGAGGGGCATGTTAAGTCCCTATATTAATAGTGTGGTCCCTTATTATGTTAGTGTAGCCCCACTTATTGTTATTGTTGTACCTCTGTAACCCCCATATTGTTATTATTGTGCCCTTACATTATTATTGTTAGGCTTCCGCTAGGATGATATTATGGCCCCATGGACTCCTATATATAGAAAGGAGGTTTTGTAATTTGTATCATCCAAGAATTAGTCATTAATGTAATGTATTGGAGGTTTCCCCCTAGAAGTGGCTTATTTCTAAGGTGTTGATATCTCTTTTCTTCTATTTTTGGAGTTGGTTTCACAACACACGTAGTGCAGGATCTGATGTACTTCCTGACATCCTATCGAAGGTTTAGCCAATAAAAATATTTCTGCAGTACTGCCACTATTTTCTCAACCCCGAAATGCCTAGCGACCCAACTATAGTGCACTTCCCAAATCATCTTGGCACGCTCGCTTGAAGGAACAAAAAGGTGTCCTAGGTTACATAGAAGTGCATCCTAGAGGTGAAAATTTGGAGCTAAGATACCCTCCAAGAGCATCTTGTATGTGTGGCCGAATTCTCGATCGCTCTTGTAGAGAAGTGGCCAATTAGAAGTCTTGTGCCCATAAGATTTGAGAACAGTGGTTATCACCACGATCGGTGGTAGGATGAGGCAGTCTGAAACATTATTGGTGCTTCGCTAATTGTACTTGATGTTCAAATGAAATTGTTGCAGATATGTGGACCACTTATGATGGCGATTATTCGACAACTTCCCTTGTTTTTGTATGAACTTCAGGGTTCGGTGGTCTATGTGGATGATCGTTTCCTTCCCCAAAATACAATGCTTCCATTTTCGGCAAGCCTGCACAATGGAATACATCTCTTTGTCATAATTGGGATACTTCCAGACTGTGTCAGACATTGTCTCACTGTGATATGCCATTGGATACCCCTTGTTGAGTAAGAACTGCCCCAATATCATAGTCAGAGGCATCTGTTGTGATCTCAAATGGTTGTTGCAAGTCTGGTAATGTGAGAACTGGGGTAGAGTAGAGGCAATGTTTCAATTCTATGAACGCCTTCTGTTGAGATTCCAACAAAAAGAAATTTTCTTTCACTCCTCCCTTGGTGCCTTGAATCAAGGGCCAAGTGATATGAGAGAATTCCAACACGAACCTGCAGTAGAAATTAGCAAGACCAAGAAAGTTGTGAAGGTATGTTAGAGTGGTTCGGGATGGCCAATATCGAATGAATTAGATCTTGGTTAGATCCACATGCACCCCCCTCTCATCAATAATGTATCCCAGATTCTGAACCTGGGTCATGCCAAAAGTGCACTTCTCCAAATTGGCACACAACTTGTGTTGCTGCAGTGTTTGGAGGACCTGTTGGATTTGGTGGAGGTTCTCTTCCTAGGTCTGGCTGAAGATCAGTATTTCATCCAAGTACGCTACTAAAAATGAGTTGGTGAATGGCTGCAAGATTTCATCCATTAGCCTCATGAAGGTTGCGGGAGAATTAATCAACCCGAAAGACATGACCAACCATTCAAAAAGGCCCTCTTAGGCTTTGAAGGCAATCTTCCACACATTGGATTGTTCGATTGCTACCTGGTGATACCTGGACTTCAAGTCGATCTTGCTAAAATATTTTTCCCCTTTGAGTTGGTCTAGAAGGTCATCAATCCATGGGATCGGGTATCTATTATAGACAGTGATCTTGTTCAGCGCCCGATAGTCAATACAAAGTTTCCAAGTCCCATCTTTCTTCTGCATAAAAACGATCGGGCTCCAACATGGTGATGAACTTTGCTAGCTGTGACCTTTCTGCAGCAACTCCTGAATCTTCCTCTTGATTTCACCGTTCTCCAGAACATAGCACCGATAGATCAGTCCATTGGGCAGCGACGCACCTGGGGTTAGATCAATGGGGTTCTTGAACTGACAAGGTAGAGGCACCCCTGTGGGTGAGGTGAAGATGTCCCCGTACTTCTCCACGATCTTGTCCATTTGTTGTTTTCGTGTGGAGGAGCCCTATTTGGAGGTCATGGCCATAGTATTCTTCTTGCCCTGAGGACGGATCATCAGGAAATTTTTTTTTATGGTTTTGTAAATGAGCTTACTGCATTGTTTTGTAGTAACCAAAGATATAACGACAGGTAGTGGTACCTCTGGTATCCTGTACAAATTATTTCCCAAAGTAACAATAACAGTGAGAGGTCGAGACTCATACATAGCATGTCACTTCCATAAGTATGCTTGGCCTAATAATACATCACAAACATCAAGAAGAGAAATTTCACATAATACCTCATTGGTGAAGGGCTTGATGTTGTAGGTAAGGCGACACTACTAGTTGACGCAGAGATCTCGTCCTTGGTGAAGCCACTTGATGGTGTACGGCTATGGGTGTGTTGTCGTCAGCAAGCCCAACCGCTTCATGACCTCTACTGAAATGAGGTTATTTTGGTTCCCACTATCAACAACGAACTATAGCGGGGAACCCTTTACCCACTTATGGGAGTGGAAGAGACGCTCCTTCTCCTCTGGATCTTCCAATTCTTCCTTTTGGATCTTCGTGGTGGAAATGGTGGCGTTGGGTTCTGCATTGATAATTTTATTCCCTTTGTTGTTCTCCTTCTAGGGTTCTGATATAGAGTCAGAGCATGCATCTGATTCAGAAGCCTTCATCTCAGCCACCAGTGACTGCTTGGCCCGAAACTCACTTGTGTCGTGAGTGGAGCTCTTACAGAACTCACACCACTTTCCCATGTCCTTCTTCGGATTCACGGTGTTTTTCTTTGCTTGCGGTTTTGGCAGGTTGTCTTGGGCGGCCATGCATTGTCTTTGTGCTTTTTTCTATGGTTTGGGGGCACCTTTCCCTTGCTTTTGATTCGAAGATCCAAAGTCTCGCTTCTTCTATTTGAATTTCTGCTCAAACTTGGCAGCATATCGGTATTTCGTACCAAGCAAGGAGATGTCGAGGAAATCAATTTCCTCCTGAATGTATATGTGCAAACAAATATGGTACTTCAGAACCAAATGTTTCTTTGAATATTTGATACCCAACTTTGTGCGCAGGGTATGGAACAAATTCGTCAGCTCATGCACATCTTGATCTCTTTGTTGACGTAATGTAGTCCATTATATGTACTTGTCCTCATAGCTCCCCACGAGATAATATTGTTCCTTGATGGCGTCTCAGAAATAATTCCAAGTGGGTACGACTGAGAATAGAGAGGGTTCACCCTTTTCCTTTTTCTCACAATAGGTTTCCTACTAGTCCTTGACATGGGGGGCGGCTTTGAGGAGTGCAAAAATAATCTTCTCCTGGTCAGAAAAGTCATGAACCGAAAAATATAATTTTAATAGATTCAACCATATATGTACAGTGTATGCATCTATTTTGCCATAAAATATTGGAATGTAAATTTTTACTTGTACCTTAAAACGGGTTGTGCCTCGAGAGTGGATGATGGATACAGATGCGCCGCCAGTTGGCAGCTGTTGAAGAATCTGGGAAAAGATATCCATCATCGCGTTCCTTTGTTTTTTGAGGGCATCCTCGAGAAATATTTTAATAGGATCTCATAATCTCTCGTCTTTCTTTTCGTCCCCCATGGTTGGCCGTCGGGGTTTGCGATGTTGATCTTGCAAGGTTCAACTAGATTGAACCCTAACTCCTTATACCCTAACCTCGTTGGGGAAATTCAAAGAAGGATCGAGAAAAAGCGGGTCGCTCTGATACCACTGATCTAAATTTATACAAGAACGAAAAAAATACACATATAACCATAAATAAAAAGATTCAGTGGAAATAAAACTTAATTTCATTAATATCAAAGAGCTGAAATTTGTTTACAGACATAATGGAAATCAACTAGCTAGGGCGCTGGTAGCTTATCTCTGAGAAGAGATGTGGTGGCTACAGGCCTCTGAACTCTGTGTTACAATGAGGCTCAAAGGCCTAGATATTATTGAGAAATAATGGAAAACCCTAAACATCCAAAAACCTAACCCTAGGATATGAAACTCTAGACTATGGGCCTTGTCGGGGTAAATTGGTACATCAATTTCCTGGGGTCGTCACTTTGGCATAATATCTTCGTTTGAAGCACATGATACATGGTTAGAAAGATCTATCTGAGGACTAAAAATGCTGACAACGATTATTGAGTCTGGAAGAATCATATTCAGCGAATATGAGTCTTCCAGACTCAATAATCATTGTCAGCATTTGTAGTCCTCAGATAGATCTTTCTAACAATGTATCATGTGTGTTGACACCTAATCCTAAGGGATTGGGTGAGATTGTATATTATTGTAAAATAGTAAATAAGGAAGGCCAAGAGACATTGGGAAATGAATACCAATAGTATCACCTCCATGTATAAGTACATATACACCCTCCAGCTAATTCATATTCAGTTTTGCGGAGTTACCTCATGGCCTGCCATGGTATCAGAGCGGGCGATTGCTGGCCCTGCTCCGACTAGCTAAATTCTAGCCGATCTCTACGTTCTCTACAGTCTTGAAATAGAAAAATTCATGTCGTTAATGATACACCATAATGATATGCTCACTGGCCTAGCATGATTGTGATATGCTCATGGCCTGGCGTGACTGTGATATTTGCGTCAAACAGAGATAGTATGCCAAAGTTATGACCCTAGGAAATTGATGTACCAATTTACCCAGACGGGGCCCATAGTATGGAGTTTCATCTCCTAGGGTTAGGTTTTTGGATGTTTAAGGTTTTCCATTGTTTCTAAATAATATATAGGCCTTTGAGCCTCATTTTAACACAGAGTTCATAGGCCTGTAGCTGCCACATCTATTCTAAGAGATAAGATACCAATGCCCTAGCTAGTTGATTTTCATTTTGTCTGTAAACAAATTTTAGTTCTTTGATATTAATTAAATGAAGTGTTATTTCCATCGCATATTTGTATTTATGGTTATATGTGTATTCTTTTGTTTTCTTGCATAAATTCGAATCAGCCATACACCTCCCAACAATTAACAAGAAATATACCTAGAAAAATTGTCGTCGAGGTAAGCACCAAATAGCTTGTAGGCTAGAGAGATTTTTAATTTCATAAAATTTATTATAGAAGGATTTTTTTATGGAGGTTTTAATCCTCCCTTGTGTCAGTTCATACCATTGGGCTATCTTACTAGAGATCAATTTCAAAACTACCCTAAAAATAGGTCATTTCTCTTAGAAAGCTTCTGTCTTACTAACCCTATGATTGTGAAAAGGATAAACAATGGTGGAAATTATTGAAACCATGCGGACATCAACCATGTTCAAATTTAAACAGAAATTTAATGTTCTTAAAATTCAAATAAAAAAATGGAACCAAGAGGAGTTCGGCAATATCTTCGAGGACAAAATTCAATTTGAAGCTCAATTAGAGATACTACAATAGCAAACAATCTTAGAAGGGAATTATTCAGATCTAGCTAGCCAAGAATATGAGCTCTTATCCAATCTCAAATAAATAAGGAAGCATGAAGAGATTATTTAGAAGAAAAAATTTCGAATAAATTGTCTAAAAGAGGGGGGGGGATACTTACTTATTTGATAAATATATAATAAAGCATGTGCATCACAATATGATATTTTCCTTAAATAATTATTTAGGCTAGATATTAATTTATAATTTTAATATTGAAAAGGAACTAATCTCTTTCTATAGACACCTCTTAAGGGAGCCCTCTCCTAATCGCCTTTCGGCTATTGGAAGGATCTTGGATCATATCTCAACTCTTGTCACGAGAATAAAGTCTTGATGAGAAAAATTAATCAACAATAAGTAGAAGAAATAATCATGAGCTTGCCAAAGAATAAAGCTCTTGTCCCTAATGGTTTAATTCAAATGGTTTTCAACCATTTTGGTCATTTTTTGGAGAATAAATCCTGGTTATAGTCGAGGAGCCTCGTCGAAATTAATATATTTTACCTGCCCTTAATGCCACCTTCTTTAACCTTGTCCCGAAATATGATCAAGTCATAGAGTTGAGTGGTTTAAGGCCTATAGCTCTATGAAATTCTCTTTATAAAATCCTTTCCAAAGTTATATCTAATAGGTGAAAGACACTTCTTGCCTCTCTTATCTCCAAGGAGAAACATGGATATGGAGAAGGTAGACAAATTCTAGATTCCATTGTGGTTGCTCATCAAATTATTCACTCCATGAAAAAGTATAAAAAATTAGGTATGATAGTAAAATTAGAATTCTTTAAATATTTTGATAAATTAAGTGTTGAAAGTCAACAAGAAATTGCAGCACACACACTAGTGTGGGACCACAGGTCCTAGCGATACATTAGTGTAAAAGCCAATTTAATTTAATAAATTGGTGCAGTGTCTAATATAATTTTCAATTAATTAAATTGTAAAATAAAATGTAATCTTATCTCATAATCACTTGTAATAGTTAACTGAGTGTGATAAAATCGATTAGCTCATGAATTTTGAGTTGAGGGTAGTTGGTGAGGCATGCAGAGTGATTCTATTAGTTATGGAGTTCGAATTGTAGTTGGAGCATTAGTTTAATGCATGAGAAATCAGTTAACTAAATTTATTGAGTTAAAGTCAGTTGGACTAGTTGTAACTGTTTGTTGCACTAGTGCGAGATCAAGTGAATTAAATCAGATTTAATTCACATGCAGTGATCTGCCATGCAACACATGGTTTTCTATGAATAGTTGCATGCATGTCAGTTCCATTGGAGACCTAGTTGAGACAAAGTTTAAAGGGATGTTAACTATCAGTTGTATCATTAGTAGGTTTCCCGCATGCAACCAGACATCCATTAGATTTCCCATGATCCTTGTGCAGTTTTGGAAGGCTGAAATTCCTAAAGAATAGGGATTACATTCCACATGAATTTTGCAAGCAAGGAAGGTTGATTAGAGGCTGAGAATTGGCTAAGTGATGGTCACTTTTGTCCGAGCCAGTGTGAGACAGTTCTGAGAGTGGAGGAGACTCTTGTGAAAAGAGTGCATTGTAATTGTTTCATGATTCCATGGTGAATATATAATAGAAGATAGAGGGGTTTTGAGCAACAAGATTTCCCTAGGGAAAATATATGTGTTGCGGTTTTATTTGATTCTTTCTTTACTTGTTGTGATTGGCGATCGTGTTTATTTTCAACAATTGATCTGTAGAAGGATTCAATATCTTTCTTTAGTACATTTCTTGATCAGATTTAATCCATTGATATACATATGTTTGTATAATTTCTATATGGTATCAGAGCACATGAAATCACTATAGTAGAGGAGAAGTTGATTTTGTAACTGAATAGAATTTGAATTTGCAAAAGTATTCTTGGTGCGATAGGCAGATCAGGATCGAAATGGATTTCAATGGCTTGAGATTGGAGTATGCACTTGAGGGTAGTTCCAATTATATTGCATGGAAAGATAGGATGGAGGCAGTACTGGAGGACAATGGGTTGAAATAATTCATTGATAATGAAATTCCCAAACCCGTTGCAGCAGATGTTGCAAATCTTGATGCTTGGCAAAAGAATGTTGCAAAGGTGAGAAGGATCTTACTGGAGGGATTAAGATGCCACATTGTCTCAAGTATCCCTGGAAAAGTGACACCATATGCAATTTGGAAAGCTTTGAAAGATTTTTTTTAGAGCAGCTGTGATCATAGAAAATTGGCACTGAAGGAGAAGCTCAGGAAAATCAAAATGGATAAAGGCGACACTATTACAAAATATTTAAAAAAGTTTGTCCAATGTCGAGATGAACTTGGGAGTGTCAGAATTATTGTCGCGGATGATGAATTAGTGAGCCTAGACCTTTTAGGACTTCCCAAGAGTTGGCATAGTTATGAGGACTCTGTCAATGGGAGGGAGAAGCTATCAGATTGGGAATGTTTTTGGTCGGATTTGGTGAAAGAAGATTCAGCCAGAGTACCAAGGATGGATCTTCATCTAAGACAAATGATTAAGAAAATTTCACTTTGGATGCTAAGGCAAATAAGGGGAAAGGAAAGAAATCCTATTCCAAATCCATGTTCGGTAAAGATGGCAAGAAGCGCGACATGTCTAGAGTGAAGTGTTTTCATTGTCACAAGAATGGAAATTATGCCACTAATTTTCCACAAAAGAAGAAGAACAAGAAAGCTTCAAGATCTGCAGCTGGTGAGGCTTTAGCCTTGCAATTTGAGCTTGACTTCTTGCTCATTGCATGCATGGTGTCAAGTGCAATGGGATTAGTGTGGTACTTTGATAGTGGTGCATATTTCCACATGACAGGAGATAAAGAAACTTTAGTAGCTTGGAGGAGAAGGACCTCCAGATGCATATCGAAATGGGTGATGATGGGCAATACAGTGCTACCGGGATTGGTATAGTTACCTTCCACAGACAATCAGGTAAAACCTTCTTATTAAAAGATGTAATGCATGTACCAGGCTTGAATAAAAATTTAGTTTTAGTCGCAATGTTGGAGGATAGAGGCTATGATGTGGTTTTCAGTGAAGGGAAAGCTTTCCTTCGACATAAAGCCATAGGACAAGCCAAGAATATTGGGATTCGTGTGAAGAATCTCTATAAAATTTATGTAGATGGCTGCGCAACATTGATGTCTTAGGTGGAAAAAGTGGTGAGTCGGGATGAGGGTGAGTTATGGCACAGGAGATCAGGCCATATACACCACGGAGCCTTGAAGGTCATGTAATAGATTTCTACGGGTCTTCCCAAGGACACTCTTTCACAATTAAACACATGAAAGGGATATACTATGGGGAAGTATGCAAATGCCACTTTTCACGAGAAGGAGAACCGAGCTTCGGAAATCCCTGAGAGAGTTCACTCAGACGTGTGTGCACCATTCTCTATTGCTTCGACATAAAAGAACAAGTACTATGTGATCTTTGTTGATGATTTTTCTAGAAAGTGTTGGATCTACTTCATGGAGAAGAAAGATCAGACGTTCTAAGAATTTCTTGAGTTCAAAGAATTGGTGGAGAAAGACATGGGGAATCATGTGAAGGCTCTTAGGAGTGACAATGGTGGTGATTACGTCTCCAATGAATTCAAGAACTTCTGTAGCAAAGAAGGAATTTGGAGAGAGCTGATTGTGCCTCATAACCCACAACAGAAGGGGGTCACAGAAAGAAATAATAGAACAATTGTGGGTGCAACACGAGCGATGTTTTATGATCAGGGCCTACCATTGCATATATGGGTGGAGGCATGCAACACAATGATATTTGTGCAAAACCGTAGTCCTCATTGGATATTGGGATGAGTACACCAGAGGAGGATTTTTCTGGTAAGAAACCTAATTTTTCATATTTTAAAATTTTTGGCTCATCTGTTTATGTGCATGTGACCAAAGACGCCAGGAAAAAGCTCGAACCAAGAGATGAGATTGGGATTTTTGTGGGGTACACTGATACTCCCCACAACTATCAGGTGTATTTTCCAAACAACAGGATGACTTTGTGAGACCGGATATGAAATTTGATGAGGATAAATCCATGTCATTGTCTCTTGAGAGGGAGATGGATTTGCATGCGGATGAGGAAATATTGGTTCCAAAGAATGAACCTCAATATGTGGAGCAGCCACATGCGAAGGATCATGGAGTGGCATAAAAAAATCATGTAGAGCCATCCACCAGACTTGGTAGAAAGCGCACCACAGAAGCTGATAGATTGAGACTTGATGCGGCAGAGCATGTAGGAGAACCTACTTCACTGCGCAGACCGAGACAGTCTCCAGACAGGTTTACTAGATACATGGCTCTTAAGAGCAAGTGTATTGTGACAGAACCATCCTCCTTTTAGGAAGAAGTGTGGCAACCAATTTGGGTTGATGCTATGGTTGAGGAGTATGACTCCATCGTCAAGAACTATGCATGGGAAGTTGTCCCAAGACTGGCCAAAAAATCAGTGGTTGGATCTAGATGGATCTATAAGGTGAAGCAAGTGGCAGATGGGAGTGTGGAGAAGTACAAGGCTAGATTTGTGGCTCGGGGATTCTCACAAGTTGAAGGGATTGACTATGAGGAGACTTTCGCACTAGTTGCGAGGTACTCATCCATTAGATCTATCCTTGCACTCTTAGCGCAGATCGGGTGGCACATTCATCAGATGGATGTGAAAAATGTGTTTCTCAATGGAGTTATTGAGGAGGAAGTGTACATATATCAGCTAGAATGTTTTGAGATCTTTGACACTGAGTTTCATGTGTGTCGACTCAAGAGAGCACTGTATGGGCTGAAGCAAGCACCTCCTGCTTGGTACACCCAAATTGACAGTTATTTCACTGGGTTGGGATTCTCCAAAAGTGAAGTGGATGAAAACCTGCACCAGATTGTGGTTGATGGTAAGCTCTTGATTATCGTACTTTATGTTGATGATCTAATTTTTACAGGTGATGAGCAACTGATAACTTCTTGCAAGGAGGATCTTTCAAGGGAGTTTAAAATGAAGGACATGGGACTCCTTCACTATTTCCTTGGTTTGGAAATATGGCAGTGGGATGGTGAGATATTTATTTCTCAAGGCAAGTATGTAAAATAGATTCTGGGTAAGCTTCATATGGAAAGCTGTAAACCCATGGATACTCCTCTTCCGGGAATTTGGAGGAAAGAGGATGCTACTTCAGGAGAAGTAGTGGACGATATTGTTTACAAGAAGCTAGTCAGTTCACTAATGTACTTGGTGAACACCATACCAGACATTTTCTACGCAGTTAACCAGCTGAGTCAAGCTATGGTTAAACCGGCCAACCTCTTTTGGAAGGCGGGGAAGCATGTCTTGAGATATCTCAGGGGCACTACAAAGTATGGATTATGGTACAGACGGATGGAGGGAGTAAAGATTCAAGGCTTCACGGATGTAGATTGGGCAGGCAGTCCATCAGACAGAAATATCACATCAGGAGGGATATTCAACATAGGATCGACAACAATTTTTTGGTACAGCAGGAAGCAGCGATCTATGGCACTCTCATTTCAGCTGAAGCAGAGTACATGGAAGCAAGTCAGGCTGCATGTGAGGCCATCTGGATGAGAAAAATCCTGGTTGGTTTTTTTGGTTCTCAGATGGATCTGACAGTGATACATTGTGATAACCAGAGTTGCATTAAACTCTCGGTTAATTCGGTATTCCATGATAGGTCCAAGAACATAGACATCTAGTATCACCATCTCAAAGATTATGTTCAGAGGCGCATTATGTTACTTCAGTACATTTCCATGGAAGATCAGGATGCAGATATTGGCGCTCACCAGGAGAAAATTCGAATACCATAGAGACAGGATCAGGGTGGTAGATAATCCCTTTCTTGTTAAGAGGGAGTGTTGAAAGTCCACAAGAAATTGCAGCACACACACTAGAGTGGGACCATAGGTACTAGTAATACACTAGTGTGAAAGCCAATTTAATTTAATAAATTGGTGCAATGTCTAATCTAATTTTCCCTTAATTAAATGAAAAATAAAATGTAATATTATATCATAATCACTTGTAATAGTTAACTGAGTGTGATAAAACGAGTTAGCTCATGAATTTAAAGTTGAGGGTAGTTGGTGAGGCATGGAGAATGATTCTATTAGTTATGGATTTGGAATTGCAGTTGGTGCATTAGTTTAATGCATGAGAAATCAATTAACTCAATTTATTGAGTTAAAGTCAATTAGACTAGTTGTAACTATTTGTTGCACTAGTGAGAGATCAAGCAAATTAAATCAGATTTAATTCACATGCAGTGATCTGCCATGTAACTCATGATTTACTATTAATAGCTACATGCATGTCAGTTCCATTGGAGACCCGGTTGAGACAAAGGTTAAAGGGATGTTAACTATCATTTGTATCATTAGTAGGTTTCCCACATGCAACTAGACATCCATTGGATTGCCTATGATCCTTGTGCATTTTTGGAAGGTTGAAATTCCTAAAGAGAAGGGATTTCATTCCACATGAATTTCACAAGCAAGACAGGTTGATTAGAGAATGAGAATTGGCTAAGTGTTGGTCGATTTTGTCTGGGTCATTGTGAGACAGTTGTGAGAGTGCATGAGACTCTTGTGAGAAGAGTGCATTGTAATTGTTTCATGATTCCATGGTGAATATAAAATAGAATATAGAGGGGCTTTCAGCAGCAAGCTTTCCCCAAGGAAAATATATTTGTTATGGTTTGACTTGATTCTTTCTTTACTTGTTGTGATTGGCGATCATGTTTATTTTCCGCAATTGAGTTGTAGAAGGATTTAGTATATTGCTTTAGTACATTGCATTAGAAGTATAATCTAAGGTAGAGGAGTAGCAAAGAGGCAAGGAACAACATTAGAAGTATAATCTAAAGCAGAGGAGCAAAAAAGAGGCAAGGAGGAGCATTAGAAGTATAATCTAAAGCAGAGGAGCAAAAAAGAGGCAAGGAGCAGCATTAGAATCATTATCTAAGACAAAGGAGCAGAGAGGAGAAGAAAAGAGGCATGGAGAAACTTTAGAATTATTACTTGAGGTAAAGGAGCAACAAAGAAGCAAGGAGCAGCAAAAGAGGCAAAAGACAACATCATGCAACAAAGAAAAAAATTGTGCAGTGCAGGGTCAAGTCGTCTAGAAACACGGTCAGAATAGTACCGAGGGTGCGTGTAGTCCAGGGTCGAGTCATGCTTATCTATGTTCAGAACAGTTCAAGAGTCGAGGGCCATTTTATGTGTTCATAATAGTGCAGGTCAAGGTCGAGTCGTGTGAATTCACATTCAGAATAGTGTTGGCAGATCACATATTGCAATCGGAGCAGGAGGAATATCACACAAACACAGAAGTCGCAGAAAATGTGAAGTGCGATATGATGATGTGGCATGATGACATGGCAGCTAATGTGGCAAGTGACGTGGCTACTAACGTGGAAAATGGTGTGGACCTAACCCCACAAATCACAAATAAATATTCATGATGTGGAAGGTGACGTGGTAGATGGCATGGTAGTGATATGGCACCCCGGTGGGACCCAAACCCTTTATCCCAAATCGCATATCGCAGATCACAAAGCTCAGAATGGATAGGACTCATGCACCCTGTTGAAACGCCGAAATGTGAAGTGCGATAAAGAGCCCGGATGTGATACGCTTCAAAGCCAAATACTAAAGGATTTAAATTACGACGTGTTACCCAATCAGATATCGCAAATCACAAAGCTTAGGAGGAATAGCACACAAGAAAAATGCTGAAATGTGAAATGCGATAAGATTACCAGATGTGATGTAGTTTCAAAGCAAAAGTCTAAAGGATTTCAAATCCGGAGGTATAAGGTTTCCATTTTAGAAATCACATTGGATAATGGAAGAGAAATATAGAACCAATTAACAAAAGGAACGTTGATATGCGAAATGCGAGATGGGACCGGACGCGATACCTCTCAGAGTTTAATACTAAATATTTTAAAGTTCGGTGGTATAAAAATTTCCTTAAGAAATTGCATCTAGAGGATGGTTGAGCAATGAAAAAAAAAATAATGAAGGAAGTTTCCGAAATGTGATAAGAGCTTGGACGCGATACCTTTCAAAAGTAAAAGCTAATATATTTCAAATCCTGGTGTATATGAAAGTCCTTTAAGAAATCACATCGGGGTTTGGAAGAGAAATATATAAACGAAGAACAAGATAAATAGCCGAAACACCGAAATGTGATAAAGGATGTTAGATGTGATTCTATTCAGAGTTCCATTGTAATATATTTCAGGTCCAGTCTTACGACAGTTACAAAGGAAAGTTTGAATTCGGTCACTAGACTTGGGTAAGTGACCCGACATAGAGAAAAAGGGAGAGTAAGTTGAAGGTCGTGGTAATGAGGAGATAGGCACCATGGGTCGAGTCAAACTCAGCAAAACCTTCGGGCAGAGTTGGGTGTTGAGACAAGGAGAAGGTTGAACGCTGTAGGAAAGAGAAGGAAGGCAGATAGGCAGAGTCGGGAAAAAGGAAATATGGTGGCACTGTTGGAAACGCAACAGCTGGGTCGAGTCGGGAAAAAGGAATTTGTGCATAAATGTTATAATATAACAATAGAAACAAAAAAGATAGTGACAACAGTAGAAAGGACAAATGCACAGCAAGCCAAGAGTTAAAAGGGATGAGTGAAATATTGTTGTAACTGTAAATATATTTATTATTTTTTATTGTATGTGATGCAAGGGCAAGTCTCCGTAGGCATAGTAAAAAATCCAATGAGTGTTGTAATGATTATTTCTGATGTAATAAAGTAAACTGAAGTGTAAGGAATCAAATGGGTGGAAGGCATAGGATCAGGCCTGTTCACTTCGAATTCCTTGTAGAATGCAAACAATCATGTAGTTATTTGTATAAAACATGTAATATCAGTGTGCATAGAGAGGTTACAGAGGTGAGAGAGGTAAGAGAGAGTGGATGAATGAGAGAGAGAGATGTTGTGCACATCCAGAGCTGATATGAAGCATATATGAAGGCTGAAGAGGCAGTATTGAAGGAGTATAACAGAGTTGATATCCATGTAAATCAAAAAATTATTTTTTATTGTAGTGCATGGGAGTTGGTGCTTCCATTTCAAGTTGTAGCTTGATAGATGTCCAGTTGGAGCTGGTTGAGGTAGGAGCCTCCTATGGGTTGTAGCCTACAGAAAATACATGGCAGTTGGTGCTTCTGTTTCAAGTTGTAGCTTGATATATGTCCAGTTGGAGCTGGTTGAGGTAGGAGCCTTCTGTGGGTTGTAGCCTACAGAAAATACATGGGATTTGGTGCTTCCATTTCAATTTGTAGCTTGATAGATGTCTAGTTGAAGCTGGTTGAGTTAGGAGCCTCCTGTGGGTTGTAGCCTACAGAAAAGAGATGGGAGTTGGAGCTTCCTTACAAGTTGTAGCTTGCAAAATTTGAGGTAGTAGCCCCCTGTAGTTTGGAGCCTACATAAAATTAGTTATGAGAGTGATTTGGAGCTTGCCTTTGCCTCACAACTATAATAATATGTGGTTTTCTCCCTTATGGGTTTCCACTTATATCTGTTGTCTATTTTCTTGATGATTATGCGGTGATGTGATGTTTTAATCTAATTAATTACTGGCTGTCCACACATTCAGTTTTCTAATTCATTATGTATTATTCTTCTTATAAAATGAAGTAGTTAATGGGTGTAAAGAAAAGAGTTTTAATATCCATGAATGTACTAAACTGATTCACCCCCCTCTCAGTTTAGCTAAGGGTTAATCAATTGGTATCAGAGTAGGTTCCTTTGGTGTAAGCCTAATAGCTTGAAGGATATCTGGCTGAGTCATGGACTATCAAAATGTACCCATGTTGAGTACAAAAAACTTTGTTGAATGGAGAGATAAGGTTAAAACAAATTTAAAGGCTTATGAACCTAAGGTATGGAAGCTTGTATGTGATGGTTACTACAAAGACTCTCCCTTTTTATTCTAAATCTTCCGGGAAATCACATGAGAAATTTTTGGAACCAAAAAAAAAAGACTCTCCCTCTTTGCAAGAAAAACAGTGGAATGCCAAGGAAAAATGTGTGATATATAATAGTCTCCATAAAAAGTATATTGATTCAATAATGGATTTAACTTCTACAAATGAAATCTGGAATAGATTGCACCTCATGCATGAAGGAGACACTAGTGGTTGCATTTTCAAGAAGGAGAAGATAAACAAGAAGAAGAAGAAAAATTCTTTTCAAAAGGAAAAAGGTCAATCAAATGAGATACCTACTAGGGTGAATGGATGTGATTTCCTTGAAGAAATTACAGTTGAAGAGCAAGCCAAACTTGACACAGCCTTGAATGAAATAGAAATATTTAAGAATGAAAACAAAGACTTTAAGACATTGGTGCCAATATGTCATGAGAGAGAATATGAGGATAAGGAAGAAATTGTTTTCCTGAAGGCACAACTTAAAGAAGAAAGGAGATTAGGAAGAATAATTAATAACCAGCTCAAGGAGAGAGATATACAATATCAAATACTAGAGTCTAAAATCATTTCAGCTAGAAGACAACTAGATGAAGAAGTAGCTAAATTTGTTAGAAGACTGGGAGGAGGCACAAGTAAGTACAAATGTAAAATTTCATTCAAGTGATTTAACTATGGAAGAGTGGGCCACTATGACTCAAAATTTCCCAGTAAGATAACAGAGAATTAGTCTAAAGGGAAAGAGAAAAGAATCTCCTATAATATGAAGAAAGGGAAGAAATTTAAGAGAATTTTTTTTTTTGCCCAGCAAGATAGCAGTGCATCTGAAAGCTCATATGATTCCCCAGATGAAGATGGAATCTAATAATTCACACTAATGGGTATGGATGATCTTGAAGATGATCCTCTAGAATCTGAAGAAGAAGGTGAGGTAGAGCTTGAGGGGGAGTTGGTAAGTACCTTAAAGGAAATTGAAAGGCTTAAACTTAAGAGGAAGAAACAGAAAGAGATTCTTCTGAAATATGAAAAGAGAGAACCAGATTCAGAAGACCTTATTAAATTGAAAGTTGAACTAGAAGAATCAAGGAAAATAGAGGATATTCTGAAAAGTGAAATAAAGGAGAAAAATCAAGAGCGTGAAAAGCTGGAAGAATCAAGCGGCAAGCCTGAGGAAGAAATTATAGAAGGCCCAAATTGAATTAACTATGAATATTCCTCAAATGAAAAGCTTTGGATAGTTGGACAAGATAATAAATGCTCAAATATCTCCTCTTATAAAGGTTGGGATAGGTTATGAAGGAGAAACCAGTAAGTCCAAGGTAGAGGATAACAAGGATATCAATTTTGTGAAAGCTGTAATAAAGGAAAATGATAACTCTCATAAATCTGAGATTATTTCAGCTAGAAGACTGATAGAAGAAAGGAACATGTTGTGTAAGCAGCTCGGAGATGAAATTTCCTCCGTGGAGAACTAAGAGAGTGCAGACATTGAAAGGGATTAAGAAGCATCTCAAAAAGGATCCACGAAAGCAGAAGCCAACAAGATCTTGATGTGTAAAGAAACAAACATAAACAAGCAGCAACATCAAGAGACAAATAATGAGAGGAAGAAGCAAGCAGTTGCAAAAATATCATTTTTTCCTGAAGATGAATTGAACAAGTTCGAAAGATCTCAAAGGAGGTTCTTTCCTCCTATGAAAAATATCACATGTTTCTCTTGTCATAAATCAGGACATATTGCAACACATTGTGAGACAAGGCATATCAAATTTATCCAACAAAATATGCAGAAAATGAGAAGACCACCTCAAGCAAACAAATGGAAAGGACAACCTTTTACCAGGTACATAAATCATTTCTAAGGCTATTGTTATTCATGCAATGAATTTGGAAATAAATCTGTTGAATGTAAACTATGTTAAAAAAGGAGCACAAAATGCTATACTTCATCTCAAACGTACCTAGGTAAAATAAGATGTTATGTATGCCACAAGATTGGACACAAAGAAAATGACTGTAGGCTGCCATATACATTAAAGGAATCTAGATAGATGATGGAACCAAATCAAATCAGACCAAACTGTGAATTAAAAGGAGATGCAAACATTATGAGGAACCCCAACAAAGTATAAAAGAAGAAGAAAAAGGGGGAGCATGTTACTTTAATGACATTATGAATCCATCATAATCTTAGGGGAGCTACTCCAGGAAGAAATTCAGACATCCATCTAGGGTTATACAAGAAGCAACTTCTCAAGGGAAGAGTAGCCCATAAAATTTGTCAAAGAAGAGCTCAAGCTATGGAGATGATAAAGATCTACAAAGGATGATTACACAGTGTGTCTCTCGGAAAGTGTTAATAATATAAAAAAATTCTTTTAAGAAGCATGAATAAAAAAAATGTTATTATCAGTATATCATTACAAATATTCATCAATTGGTATTTGGAGCAGTCTTCCTATCAGTAGAATACCAAGTGTTATTTTTGGAGCAGTGTTATGGTATGATGAACTTGCATTGAATTTGGGCATATTTTGAGAGGAGAACATATAATTGAATGATACCATTACAAAACTAACAATTGGTTTTTGCATTGGAGTAATGATATTGTTGTTGAACCAAGTCTTCAGGTACAACAGCTCTGGTTGCTCTGATTATTGGAAGGTATCTCCTGGTTTCAAATGAAGGAGAATGTCGAGCTGTATTATCAAAGCATATAAAGGTTTAATATGCCAAAGGATCATTATATTGGTTGCATTTGAAGTATTATATTGAACATTTAAGCATAATTTATTCTTGGATAGAATTGCACTCTTCCTCAAGTCAGCATTGATATATCTTCAAGGCCTCTTTCTTAAATAATTCATAAAGCTGTAGTATGATGGGAAATTTTTGTTAATCTTACTATTGAAGTTCAAGAGTCTATTATTGATTCATCTAAATCTTACTTTAGCAAAAATGACTTTTTTATATTTCACCATTTCACAGAGTTTCATCAAGCAGCAAGGGACAAAAGAACAGAATGTTCTATGGTGACATGCCTTCCAGCTTTCTCATGAGTTGTAATAGCATCAATTTGTTGTGTATATTCATTTAATAACAAAATATCTGAATGAAGGATGCTTATATTGAACTCAAAGAGGAGCAATGCAATGATGGAATCTACACTGAATTTTTTTTATAACCCCTTGTCATTGATGTCAAAGGGGGAGGAAAAGCAAGCAGGGGAAGATAGATACTTCTCAGAATAAAAGGGGGAGGAAGTGTTGGAGGATGTGTTGCCATCAATTCCAAAGGGGGAGAATGTTGGAAATATTTTCATTGATGGAAAAGGAGCATAAAGGAGCAACACCAGAATTATCATTGAGGACAAAGGAGCAGCATTATGCAGAAAAGATAAAAGGAGCAGCATTACGCAGAAAAGAGGAAAGGAGCAACAATGTGCAGTAAAGAGGCAAGGAGAAGAACTAGAAGTATAATCTAAGGCAAAGGAGTAGAAAAGAGGCAAGGAGCAGCATTATAATTATAATCTTAGGAAAAGGAGAAGCAAAGAGGCAAGGAGCAACATTAGAATCATTATCTAAGGAAAAGGAGCATAGAGGAGTAGCAAAGAGGCATGGAGCAACTTCATAATTATTACTTAAGGAAAAGGAGAAGCAAAGAAGCAAGGAGCAACAAAAGAGGAAAAATAAAACGTCATGTAGCAAAGAAGAAAACTGTGCAGTGCAGGTTCAAGTCGTGTATAAACATGGTCAGAATAGTACTGACGGCGCATGCAATCCAGGGTCGATTTGTGCTTATCTATGTTCAAAATAGTTCAAGAGTCGGGCCATTTTATGCATTCATAACAGTGCAGGTCAGGGTCGAGTCATGTGAATTCACGTTTATAAAAATGTTGGTGGATCGCATATCGCAATCGAAGTAGGAGGAATATCACACAAACATAGAAGTCACTGAAAATTCGAAGGGAGATATGATGATGTGGCAGCTGACGTGGAAAGTGATGTGGCAAATGACGTGGACCTTACCCCAAAAATCGCAAATAAATCTTGATGATGTGGCAGGTGACGTGGCAGATGACATTGCAGATGACGCGGTAGGTGACATGGCAGATGACGTGGCACCCAAACCCTTTATCCCAAATCGAATATCGCAGATCACAAAGATCAGAAGGGATAACACTCATGAACCACGTTGAAATGCCAAAATGCGAAGTGTGATAAAGAGCTCAGATGCGATACACTTCAAAGCCAAAGACTAAAGGATTTAAAGTCTAGCATGGGACCCAATCGGATATTGAAAATTGCAAATCTCAGGAGGAATAGCGCAAAAGAACAACATTGGAATGCGAAATGCGATAAGAGTACCAAATGTGATGTAGTTTCAAATCAAAAGTCTAAAGGATTTCAAATCCGAAGGTATAAGGTTTCCCTTTAAGAAATCGCATCGGAGAATGGAAGAGCAATATAGAACCAAATAGAAAAAGAAACGCCGAAATGCGAAATGAAATATGGGCCTGAACGTGATACCTCTCAGATTTTAATACTAAAGATTTTAAAGTCCGGCGGTATAAGAATTTCCTTAAGAAATCACATCGAGAGGATGGCTGAGCAATGAATAAAAAAATAACGAAGGAAGTTTCTGAAATGTGATAAGAACTCGGACGCAATACCTTTCAAAAGTAAACGCTAATATATTTCAAATCCAGGTGTATATGAAATTCCTTTAAGAAATCAAATCGGGGTTTGGAAGAGAAATATATAAACAAAGAACAAGAGAAATAGTTGAAATGTCGAAATGCGATAAAGGATGGCAGATGCGATTTTATTCAGATTTCCATTGTAATATATTTCAAGTCCAGTATTACGACAGTTACAAAGGAAAGTATGAACGCGGGTAGTAGACTCAGGTAGGTGACCCGACACAGATAAAAAGGGAGAGTAAGTTGAACGTCGTGGAAACGAGGAGATACGCACCATGGGTCGAGTCGGGCTCTGCAAAACCTCCAGACAGATTAGGGTGGTGAGACAAGGAGAAGGCTGAACGCTGCAAGCAAGAGAAGGAAGGCAGATAGGTAGAGTCGGGAAAAATAAAATATGGTGGAACTATTGGAAACGCAACAGCTAGGTCGAGTCGGGAAAAAGGCGTTTGTGCAGAACTGTTATAATATAACACTAGAAAGAGAAAAGACGGTGACAACAACAGAAAGGAAAAATGCACAACGACAAGAGCTGAAAGGGCTGAGTGAAATATTGTTGTAACTGTAAATATATTTAGCATTTTTTATTGTATGTGATGCAAGGGAAATTCTCTGTAGGGATAGAAAAAATCCATTGAGTGTTGTAATGATTATGTTTTATGTAATAACCTAAACTGAAGTGTAAGGAATCGAATGGGTGAAAGGCATAGGATCGGGCCTGTTCACTTCGAATTCCCTATAGAATTCAAAAAATCATGTAGTTATTTGTATAAAACATGTAATATCAGTGTGCATAGAGATGTTACAGAGGCGAGAGAGGTAAGAGAGAATGGATGAATGAGAGAGAGATGTTGTGCACATCTAGAGCTGATATGAAGCAGATATGAAGGCTAAAGAGGCAGCAGTGAAGAAGGATTATAATAGAGTTGATATCCAGGTAAATCAACAAATTATTTTTTATTGTAGTGCATGGAAGTTGATGCTTCCATTTCAAGTTGTAGCTTGATAGATGTCCAGTTGGAGCTAGTAGAGGTAGGAGCCTCCTGTGGGTTGCAGCCTGTAGAAAATACATGGGAGTTGGTGCTTCTGTTTCAATTTGTAGCCTTATATATGTCCAGTTGGAGTTGGTTGAGGTAGGAGCCTCATGTGGGTTGTAGCTTGCATAAAATACATGGGAGTTGGTGCTTCCATTTCAAGTTGTAGCTTGATAGATGTCCAGTTGAAGATGGTTGAGGTAGGAGCCTCCTGTGGGTTGTAGCCTGTATAAAATAGATGGGATTTGGAGCTTCTTTGCAAGTTGTAGCTTGCATAATTTGAGGTAGTAGCCTCCTATTGGTTGGAGCCTATAGAAAATCAATTGTGAGAGGGATTTGGAGCTTGTATTTTCATCACAACAATAATAAGATGTGTTTTTATCCCTTATGGGTTTCCACTTATATCTGTTATCTATGTGCTTGATGATTATGTGGTGATGTGATTTTTTAATCTACTTAATTACTAGTTGTCCACACATTCAATTTGTTGATTCATTATGTATTATGTTGCTTATAAAATGAATTAGTTAATGGGTGTAAAGAAAAGAGTTTTAATGTAAATTAATGTACTAAACTTATTCACCCCCCCTCTCAATTTAGCTAAGGGTTCATCAATTTTAACTTCTCTAAGCAATGGATTGCCTATGTTTCATCCTTTATCTCCTCTCCCTTATTTTCCATTCTCCTCAGTGGTTCACCCTCAACCACTTTTAATTCCTCCCCAAGTATCAGGAAATGAGATCCCCTCTCCCCCTTTCTCTTTTTCTTAGTTTGTGAAGAATTGGGAAGATACTTGATGACAACCAATCTCGAATGGGATGTTAAAGGGATTTGGTTGAATAATCTCTCAGACCCCATTACTCATCGAAAATTTGTAGATGATACCATATTGATGGGAGTGTCCACAATACAATAAGATCATGCCTTAAAGGCTCTCCTACATGACTTTATGCTTATGTCTAGTATGACCATTAATCCCTCTATGTATCAGGGTTTTTTTTTCTACACCCACCCTCATATTCAAGCTCATATTTTTATATTTTTTGGCTTCCAGTGCTTTATACTTCCCATTATTTATATAGAAGCGCCCCTTGTTGAGATTCCCTTATTGAAAAAATATCCACAAAATAAAAAAACTAGTATCTCTTAACATTGTAGGACATTTAGTTCTCCTTAAATATGTTTTATAGGATCTGCCTATATATTGAATATTTATTCTTGTTGCCCCCAAAGGGGTCATTTTCTCCTTCTAAAATGTCTACGATTATTTTATATGGGTATAAATTTCCATTCGTGAAAATAAATGGGCATTAGTGGCTTTGGAAAAGGTCTGCCTCACCAAATTGTGAGGTGGGCTAGGGTTGAGGGACCCAAAAATTCTTAGCAAAGTAATGGGTGCGAAACTCTGGTTGAGATGGATACATGATGGTGATGATCTTTGGAAAAGTGTTTGGAATAGAAAATATAGTTCAGGTGGAAGTATATTCATAAAGCTTCAGAAAATGTTAACACATCACGCTCCTCCATCTCTAATATTGCATAAAAAAATAAAGCGCTCTTACAACAACATACCTTTTGGGAAGTAATGAATTAAGGACTAGCCAAGTTCTGGGCTAACTCCTAGAAAAATATGCCTAATGTTAGTATTAAATTTCTTGGAAGGTGTACCAAAAATATCTCGCTTAAGTCATAGGTGATAAGTGCCCCTAACAATAATTGTCATTGTAATTAATTCAGATCTGCAATAATAATGTGAGAAAAGGCTGTAGAAAAATATATGTATGTGATTTAAAATAATAAACAGAAAAATTAATTCGATGTAATAACCCAATTATGGAAGTGCATTTAAATAAATAAATCCTTTATTGATAGCACCCAGTGAAGGAGATTTACAAAAGTTTCACAAATCCCCTCTGTGGGATAGGTCCTTTGATGTCCTTGATGCTTCAGTGATTGATCTGCCTCTCTCAATATGTGAAAAACCCAAACTTTGTGTAGAACTCTAGTGGGAGCTCGAATTCAAAAATACATTAATGGTGACGATGATAATAATCATGGTGAAGAATGAATGAAAAACCCTCTTATATATAACAAAGTATTGGCTTGATCTCGAAAATTGAGAATAATAAAATATTATTGACCAAAATCAAGATCTAACCGTTAGGAATACATTATTATATATTTCGAGAGGGAAAATATATTCAAAATGGTCAAATATATATTTTTAGAAATAATTAACAAATAAAATTATTTATTAATTATTTCACAAAGACTAAGAAAGGTGTGAAAAATAAATAATTATTGAACAGTGATTTAACAATTATTCCAGAAATGGAGTTAAGGAATAATAAATAAATAATGATTTATTTAATTATTCCTAGGTGATTTAGTCAAATGTGACAAGGAATTAATATGAAACAATGATTTAATAATGATTCCTAGAGAAAATTAAATAAATAATCATTTATTCAATTATTCTCATGAGGTTTTTTAATTTTAATCAGAAATAATATAATAAAAATGATTTACTAAATTATTTCCTATAGTGAAAGTGATTTTACTATGGTAAAATTAAACTTATATGGTGTATTTCAATTCACCTAGTTAGAAATTGCTAGGTGATCATTTTTTGGTGATAACAGATTTCCCGTCAACGTATGAGTGTTAAGAGAAAATTGTATGACCGAAATACGTTGTAAGTTACACTTCCACGAGACACCAAAGCGGATTCAGAGAGAGAGAGAGAGACAACTGGAGCAATGCAAGGAAGGAAAAAAATGGAGGGGGGGGGGGGTCCCTACTAAAATGATATAATTCTCCTTTTATTTTGGAGTACATAATCTCAAATGAGGCGGGGGAGCCATACCCATAACCGCTGACATAACTGAGTACAAATAATACTGGTGAGCCCAGCAATGTGGGACTGATACATGATACATGATATGCTTGCATCAACAAGCCAGGAAATTATACAATAAATCCCATATACATAACGTACTTGGAAATAAATAGGCTAGGAATGAATACAATAACATTTGAGTACATGAGACATAATACCCCTCAAGCTTACATGGGGATGGGGAATCACAACCAAAAAATCCCCGCTAAATAGGAAAGGGCTTTGAATATCTGAATGGATCATATGAAGGAGACATGCATGTTGTGGGAGTTGTAAGTAGCTAAAACCAAACCCATAAAATATGAGGAACGACATCTGAGGTTGGATGATAATTTGGGGACATTAGTGCATGTGGGTGATGCCTGGAGGACCACCCTCTCATGATGTCTGGAACATCTCACACAAACCTAGGAATCACTGGTATAATTTGCTAGATCACCAGAAAATCAATTTTATGATTCTTAATTCTGTGAGAATGAGATGGAGTCCAGCATGTGAGAAAAAACCAAGTCAAAGGGAAATGATGGTTCACTTTTCTTGATCTGAGGCACCGAACAATGATGAAATTTAGAACCAAGGTACATTTCCTTCTAGGCTATAATTCTGGAATGAATGTGTTGAATTCAACAAAAGAATGCCCGCTAGAGTTGAGGAAATAAGGAATCCTCAAAAAAGGCACGAGGGGTCATAGTAGAGTGACTAATGGACTGCACTTGGGATGATAATGGAGGGATATACGATGAGAGGTGGGCTGACGACTTCCCTTGTCAGAGTATAATATGCATGGTTGACCTCATGTTGTAGCCACTACAACACCACCCAAAATTTTGGGTATATTCAAAATTTTGGGTCCCCCTCTTCTCGCTTAGCCCATTAAGGTTTTGACCTGGCCTTCAGTCAGTTAACCTCCCAATGACCTATTCCTGCCAAACCTTGTTGCAATGCCCATTCATATGATGAACACCACACCCACTTATCTTGTTATCTCATGACTGCACTAGGTTTTGGGGGTTTGTTGCTTCAAAGAGAATTGAGAGTCCCTCTGTGGATTCAAAGATATGGTGTCCATATAATTCATCACCAATCATCAGTGGAACCAAGATCGAATATATAAAGTTTCAGTCTTGCTTGCATTATAAAACCTTAATTTCAGAAGAGAGTGATCCCATTCCTGTCTTAACCTAATTCGCATGCCCCATGGGGCGTATTCTCACCGGCATTGTATGGCATCATGGTAAGAGTAATCCAGTATCAAGTTCCCTTGGGTTCATGATTGGTTTCCCCATCTCAGCACATGCATTCGGGTTGGTGGTAATACCTCATGACGCTAACCTCGCCTCGCCTCAGTCCTCATCCCCTCAAACGCATTGAAGTTCCTAAAAATTCCATATTTATTGAATACATTGGAAACCCTAGATTGTCATGACATTGACCTTAGATGTGCTTGAACTATTTCCAACCCCAAGCAAACCTTCTCACAGTCATGAAAAGACACTTGTGTTGCAATCACATCATGTCAGGAGGTATCTTATACAACTACAAAGATCGTGCATATACTTGAGTGTAAGTTTGTGTGTGCGTTAAGTACATGACATATTTCCATTAGAAGCACTAATTCACCGTGGATAATTTAGGCATTCTATTTGGGTACTCCACCAAGCTTATGGCCACATGTTAATCATTTTCAAATTTAGGGACATCATTATCTAAAAGTAACAATGGACTAATTGATATTATAATATGTCATGCAGGTCGAGCCCATGCAGAATATACCCAAAAATATCATCACCACATGAAATGAAAAAAATTGAAACTAAAACTACAAGGGCTCGATTGTGAAACATGACACATTTATCTCCTTTCCATGTGGGGATGAGAACAAAGGCTATATCTGAGACCTTAAATATAAAGTGTAAGAGTATTTCGGGCTTAAATATAAAAGGTGGAAGATATGTGACACCTATAAGCGAGGAACAAAAAAGTGTGCTAATTGGGGGGACTTACGATCATGGTTAAGCCACATATTTTCCATTTATATGGCCTCATTCCTCGTGAGCTTCTTGTAGAGGGTAATTACTTGTTTGATGTTGGAAGCATATTTCAAACCAAAGCGTGTGAAAATATATTTGAGGAACAATGTACAAATCAGGTTTGGGTGTCAAGTGCAGCAAGTTGAACGACAACATACACACCCTCAGGGGTTTGAATGAATCTCCAATCAGATCACAGGGATGATCCAAATATCCGTTGTTTGTCGTGGAAACTCTTAATAAGGAGCATATGTCATTATGACTTAGGTTCTTGCTTCACTCCATACATGAGAATCAAGGTGGCCCAACTCCATGAGTGGTGATGTGATTAACAATTGAGAGAGGGGAGTTGCAATATCCTCTCACTCACCATGTTTCCACAATACATGGTCGAGTAGGGACCACTCTTGAACAGAGGATGATTTTCAAATGAATCATGTATAGCTCACGTATAAATAGAGAGTATAAATGCTAAATATGAAGTGGAACTAAGAGTTGGACTATAAAGGATTTTTGGAGTCAAATTTGTCTATACTTTCGGGTTAGTGCAATACAACAGTAATTGTGCCTCAAAGGCCCATAATAAAACATAAAAGATAAAGTTTGTAGAGTGTAGGTTAGGTTACCTCGAGGAGTAAAACACATAGTTAAGTGGAGGATGCCAAAAAACGTGGCCAAGGAAAGGAAAGTTACATAATGAAGTATTTGATCGTGAAGGTTGTGTGTAGTCGATGAAATCGATTGTGGAAAGTGATGAACTCATCTATGGAAAGTAAGATGAGTGGAATGTTTCCTTTGCATATTGTCCCTTTTTAGGTTTAACCAGATTTTCAACTCTCGTACTTTAAGTAAGCCATCATGGCGTTTGATACTCTTATTCATTTAATTAAGCAAGAAAATGGATGAGAGACAATGATAGGCTCATAAATAAAATAAGTTGTACCCTAAATCTCTTGTCATAGAGAGTATATGCCCAGCACAGGTGGTATGATAGCTAAGAAAATAAAACAGTGTGCATGGTTAAATGTTTGAATCCTCAACGGAAGAAGAAAAGGTGATGCCATAATTGATTGAGGTAGTCATTATCTCTGAATCCATAACTATGGGTATACTAACAAGGATCACTTAGATGTAGTTGACGGGCTAGGAAGAAATATTAAAATTACCTATGGATTCCCAACACCCTACATTAATAAAATGACTTCTCAGAATACGGTTTAGAGGCATCGAAGTATCATGGTATGATCAGCCTGAGATGGAGGTCATATGGCAAGTGCACTGCAAAAAAAAGGTGTTTTCTGAGTGCATAGATCACCCATAATACATTTCTATTGAAGAGCGGGAGCCATGGAACACCAAAAGTGGAAGTGTTGTGTTGGGAAACCAACTCCAAAAAGAGAATTAAAGAGATATCAACGCCTTAGAAATAAGCCACTTCGAGGGGGAAACCTCCAATAAATTACATGAATAAACAATTCTTGGATGATACAAATGACAAAAACTCCTCTCTATATATAGGAGTCCATGGGGCCACAATGTAATCCTAGCCGACCTAACAATAATAATGTAAGGGCACTAATAAAAATATGGGGGTTACAGGGGTACAACAATAACAATAAGGGGGTTACACTAAAAACAATAAGGGACTATACTAGTAATATAAGGACCTAACATGCTCCTCTGCTTCAAAAAAATGTTGTCCTCAGCGCTTGAGTAGCTCCAGGTGCTTCTGTATAAAATTTTCATCCTCCCATGTAGAATCTTCAGTGGGTAAGTTCTTCCATTTGATGAGATACTCTAAAATTGATCGATTTCGTAGCTGTCAAGTTCTTGTTTCCGTGACTGCTTCAGGTTCCAATATGATTTTTCCTTCATCATCAAGTTCTGGAAATATTGTTTGAACTGGAAGTTTGTCCCCTATAACCTTTTTTAAGCATGAAACATGGAAAACTGGATGTACTCTCGAAGAAGTAGGAAGCTCCAATTTTTATGCCATAGTACCAATATTTTGCAACACCTTGTAAGGACCATAGTACAGCGTATTTATTAATATGCAAAAACGCGGGGACATTTGTTTGTATGATTTGTAGTTGTAAAAATGGTCTCCCATGATTGGAAACTTCTCTCAACTGCGATGTTGATGCACTTTTAATTTGTTTCATTCGATTTTGTGCCAAATTTAGGTTATCATTTAAGAGTTGGAGAAATTCTTGCTGATGCTTGATGTGATCTTCCACTGCTTGAACCTTCGAATTTTCCCTTAAAGATGATGTGATGGATGGTGGATGATATCCATAAAGTGCCATAAATGGGGTCATTTTTGCTGCAGTATGGAAAGAAGTGTTATACCACCATTCCGCGAGAGGTAACCACTTGACCCATTGTGTTTGTTTATCAGATACAAAACAACGAAGATATCCTTCCAAACATTTATTTACTATCTCAGTTTGACCATCAGATTGAGGATGATAAGATGAGCTATGAGCTAATTGAGTACCCAAACAAGAAAATAATTCCGTCCAAAAATTTCTAGTAAAAATGGGATCTCTGTCACTCACAATAACCCTTGGGCTTCCATGTAGCTTTTGAATTCTGTCCATAAATGTAGTAGCAACTGTACTTGCTTTAAATGGATGAGATAATGCACAAAAGTGTGCATACTTGGTAAGTCTATCAACTACCCCCATGATGACATTCTTTCCTTCAGACTTAGGTAAACCTGTGATAAAATCCATTGAAATCTCCTCCCAACGTTGACTTGGAATGGATAAAGGTTGTAGAAGTCCCGGGGTCTTAATTGTTTCCACTTTATTCTGCTGGCAAACCAAACATTCCGCCACAAACTTTTGAATATCAGATTTAAGGCCATCCCAAAAAAATTCTTTCTTCACCCTGTGGTAAGTTTTTAAAAATCCCGAGTGTCCTCCTAAAGGAGAAGTGTGCAATTCCAAAAGAACCTTTGTTTTAGTTGGGAATTCTTGCAAATATATAAGCGATCTTTGTACCATAAGGAATCATTTTTCCAACTAAATGTATCAGATGTACTAGGATCTTGCTGCAAATTTTGAATGAGTGTCCAAACTTCTTCGTCTGTATTCCATTCATCCCTTGCTTCGGTTATCCAATCTAGTTGGATAATAGAAATGACACAAAGCAATGCTTCCACCTCTTCATCCTTTCTTGAGAGTGCATTTGCAACAACATTTAGCTTCTGTTTTTTGTATATGATTTCAAAGTCTTAACCCAAAATATTTGTGACCCACTTTTGCTGCTCTTCCGAAGATAGTATTTGTTCCAAAAAGTGTTTAAGACTATCATGATCAGTTTTTACCTTAAAGTGTCTTCCCATTAGGTAAGGTCTCCATTTCTTTAGTGCATGTAGTATTTCCAACATTTCCTTCTCATAGATAGCCTTTTGTAAATAATTTCCTTTGATTGAACGACTTTCAAAAGCAATGGGTCCTCCTTCTTGCATTAATAAAGCACTAATTCCATTTCCTGAGGCATCACATTCCACAATAAAGGTTTTTGTGAAGTCTAGTGTAGCTAATACCGGTGCTAGGAACATTGCCTCTTTAAGATGTTCAAACGCCTTAGTTGCTTCAAGAATCCATGAAAATGCATCTTTCTTCAATAATGTTGTTAGAGGTGCTGCTATTCTCCCATAATTCTAAAAAAACTTGCTATAATACCCTGTTAACCCGAGAAATCCGCGCAATTGCTATATGGTTGTGGGGACTTTCCATTCCTTAATGGCTTTAATTTTGTTAGGGTCTACCTTAACACCCTCGTGAGATACAATATGACCCAGATATTCCACCTCTTGTACTCCAAAGAAACATTTGGATGTTTTTGCATATAATTGTTTCTCCTTTAATAGTTTGAGCACCCTGTCAACATGTTCAACATGATCCTTCCAAGACCTGCTGTAGATTAGTATATCATCAAAAAATACTAGCACAAATTTTCTAAGGAAGGGTTTGAAAATGGAATTCATCAACCCTTGAAATGTAGAAGGTGCATTGGTAAGGCCAAAAAGCATGACCAAAAATTCATAATGACCCTCATGAGTTTGAAATGTTGTTTTCGGAATATCTTCAGTCTTCATTCTAATTTGATGATATCCTGAACGAAGATTCAACTTGGTAAAATAAATTGCTCCATGTAATTCATCCAATAATTCATCAATCACAGGAATGGGAAATTTATCTTTAATGGTGAACTTATTAATCTCCCTATAATCGGGACACATGCGCCATGATCCATCCTTCTTGCGTACCAATACTACAGGAGCAGAGAAAGAACTTTGAATAAGTTGAATTATACCAGCCTCTAACATTTCTGCAATCATACGTTCAATTTCACTCTTTTGGACATAAGGATATCTGTAAGGTCGGATGTTTGGAGGAACACTTCCTGGAATCAAATGAATAGCATGATCATGATCACGAATAGGTGGGAGTCCTTTGGGAGTATCAAACACCTTGGAATGATTGTCCAAGACTCTTTGGAGATCTGGAGAAATAGATTATTTTGATGTTGGAACTTCTAGTGAGCATAATTGTGCAACTATGCCTCGTTGTTCTTTCTTCAGAAGCTTTTTCATGACATTAGAGCTTATTATCTTTCCTGGCTTCCCTGTGATACCCCATAATTCGATTTCATTTCCTTCCGAATTTTTTTTTTAAGAAAAGTTATTGAAAATTAAAAGCTACCGTCCCCAAAGATTGTAACCATTGTATTCCTAGTACGACCTCAACACCTCCCATTGGGATGGAAAGCATTAGACTATTCAATACATATTTCCCCATGGATAGCTTGATATTATGGCATTTTCCAAAGCAATTTATAGTTCCTCCATTTGAAACCATCACTTGACATTCTAGTGCTGGGTATATGAAACAATTCAATTCCTTGGCTACTTTACAATGAATAAAATTATGGGTACTACCCGAATCAATCAACACTATTACCTTTTTCTTCTTGATATGTCCTTCTATATTGAGAGTTTGAGGACTGGTAATTCCTGCCAATGCATTACATGATATGCTCGGACTCACTTCTTCTTCTTCTAGGGTTGCTTCCTGGTGTATATCCTCTTCTTTTGAAGTTTCTTGTTCATTTTCTTCCTCCTCTTCACAATCTATGTAAAATAATTTCTTATCAGCACACTTATGACCTTTAGTGTATTTGCTATCACAACTGTAGCAAAGCCCTTTTGCTCTTTTTTCTTCCAATTGTTGTGGTGTCAACCTTGTAGGTTGTGGAAATCTAGGAGTAGCAACACTTCCTTCTTTATAGAAGTGAGTGGTAGGCTTCCTTGTCGCCATAATTTTACATTCAATATTTCTTGCCAACTTGAATGCCTTCTCCAATGAATCAGGTTCCAAAACGCGAACTTCATGTTGGATGTTATCCTTTAAAGTACCTATGAAGAGATCAATCATGTGTTCCTCTGGAATATCGGTTACCCTTATATTCAATTTTTGGAAGTCCTCAATGTGCTACCCCATTAAACCCTTTTGTTTGAGATTTATCAATTGGCTAAAGAAGGTGTTGCTCTTTGTATCCTCATAATGTGCTATCATTTCCTCCGTAAAAATTGACCAAGTGACAATTTTTTTATGGGAGCAAAGCCATCGATACCATAGAAATGTATTTTGTTCTAAATGTAAAGTGGCAATGTGTACCTTGTGTGTGTTTTGCACATTATGGAGATCAAAATATTGCTCCATCTGTAGTATCCATGTTACGGGATCCTTTCCATCAAACTTCCTCATATCCATCTTTGGAATATGGTGGTTCTTTAATCCAACATTAGAGTTTATGAAATCACAATTAACATTTATTTTGTTCTCATCATGAGTTTCCTCTACTATATTTTCGCCATTAGGAAACATTTCTTGTTTCAACTTTGCCAAACCTTCGATGTCTAATTTTATATCATTCTTCATGTTTTCCATTTTTTCATCGATCTTAGCTTCCATGTCATCCATCTTAGCTTCCATGCCAAATTCCATGCCATCCATCTTGGCTTCCAAACCATTCATCTTAGCTTCCACACCTTTCTTCAAACCATCCTTATTAGTTTCCACGCCTTTCTTCAAAACTTCCATTTCATTTTTTGTTGCTCTTTGATATAGCGAAATTTGGTGCACTTGCTCATGGACTTTTGATATCTCATGTTGCATTTCTTTGTCTTCATGAGTCATAGTAGAGCCTTTTGAAGGCTTAATGGGTGTTGAATTATTTTTAGGAGGCATTTTAGAACCCAATACTGATATCTATGCTCAATAGGCCTTTGGAATCACCTAGAATTGGTTTTTCAAACAAGACTTATACTATTTGAAAAAAAATACACACCTTTTTCTTGATTTTGAGGAGCTCAATATTGAAACTGAATTATCTCTGTGATTTTGGATCTTCAATATCTAAAATTCGGACCTGAATTAGCCCTCTGAATCTTCTTTTGAATGCCATAGGTCTGACCTGATTTGGATTATTTAAGACAAAGTTATGCCCAATCTCCTACGATGACCTAATTATGGAATAGTTCAGTAGAGTGAACTTGTACGACCTACCACGTGTTACTGTTTCCTCCTTCGGCTCTAAAATTGATATAGAAAAAAATATGGTCCATGTACTTGCAACCACTTTTTACAGAATTCCAATCCGATGCTCAGAGAGAGAGTTATGAATATTTTCCCACGATCACTGCTTTGAGATGAAATTCGGGAGCCTGCAAAAGACCTAACTTCCACAAACCATATCTCTGAAAATGTTGCGAACCAAGCTCTGAAATTTTGCGATGATATTCCTCAGGATTTCTTCTTCACTCCCTAAAAATTTCAGCTTCTGACCCTTCGTAGAAAAAGCGTTATAGTGAAAATTCCACGATGGCCTGTTTAGGTTAAATTCAGGAGCCTGCAAAAAGACCTAACTTACACAGATCATATCTCCGAAAATATTGCGAAAAAAGCTCTGAAATTTTGCGACAATGTTCCTAAGGATTTCGGCTTCGCACTCTAAACATTTCAGCTTCTGAACCTTTGTATAAAAAACGTTATAGCTAAAGTTCCACGATGACTTGTTTGGGGAAGCAAAACCCTAGAATCTAAAGCTTTGATACCAAAAGTTGGGAAACCAGCTCCAAAAAGAGAAGAAAAGAGATATCAACGCCTTAGAAATAAGCCACTTCGAGGGGGAAACCTCCAATACATTACATGAATGAACAATTATTGGATGATACAAATGACAAAACCTCCTCTCTATATATAGGCGTCCATGGGGCCACAATGTAATCCTAGCCGACCTAACAATAATAATGTAAGGGCACAATAATAACAATATGGGGGTTACAGGGGTACAACAATAACAATAAGGGGGTTACACTAACAAAAATAAGGGACTATACTAGTAATAGAAGGACCTAACATGTTGTGATAAGGCTAAATCGTTGATGACTAAAAAAAGTCCAGAGCAAAGAGATGTGTTACAAAGGCAAGGATAGTAGCAAAATTTTATTAAGGAAGCGACTTGAAGACTCACATGAAAATGGTATTAAGACTGCATGGTTGAACACACAGTGCAAAAGTGCATGGAAAGTCTAGGATCAACAAAACACGACTCATGCATCTTGATTGCGACCCAATAGTCTGCATAGTCGCACAACCTTGATTTGTGATGGCGAGGACTGGTGTGACTCAGCATTCATGTGACCCTACGCCTCCTCCATTGTGTAGACTAACCAGAAATCATGTGGGAAGGGTGGTTGTAGCTGGATGATGCATCAGTTAGTTGTTGTGACTACATGAAGCACCTGACAACACCACAATAGGTTGCATTGGTCACACTCCCCAGCTAGTCACTCATTCGAATTACAAAATTCTCAAATGGGCAACCAAGAGTGTGACCTTTGGCCTGTTGTGACCAATCACCAAGTCGCAAATCTCATGGAGCAAAAATTAGTGCCACCAATGCGACTCCTCGAATATGCGACCTTTGTAAGTCACATCACCTCCTAGGTCACCAAGTTACGTTTCAGGAATCAAGAAAGCCACCAGGAATTATGAACAGTCTTGTGATGTGACTATGCAACCTTTGGTAAGTCACATTTTCTCCCACCAATCACTAACTTCGCAACAAGGGGCAACAAGTGACCTGTAGTCCAAAGGAAGAAAGAATATTTTTTCGGGCCAACTTTGGATTGAGCTTTGGATACAAGTTATTTGGCTTCTCGGTACATGTTGAATCCATTAGCTAACAATTTCGAAAACAATAATGATTGTGACAACAATAGTGGGAAAAATAGTGCTTTCATCAATGGCGTCGATGAAGTGATAGAGGAAGTCTTGACAAAGTTCGATAAGATTCCCCAAGTTGCAGAACCGTGCCTTATTGGCTCAACCAAGAAATTAGAAATCAATACTTAAACCACAATGCGACTATGCGACTTCTGTTAGGGTCGCTAGGTCGCAGAAAACCACATCAATTCATGGGGAAGGAAATTTGTGACCTGCCTCTAGCACAACCTGGCGACCTTCTAACAAATTGCAATTTCTCTACACACTTCTCAATTAAATGAAAAATAAATAATGTGTGACTCCCTTTTGTTAAATATCAAAGGGCGGGGGCCTGCATATGGTGGATGTGAAATGAGCATTTGATCATGCTTGTGACATCAAACACATTATGCATAGCATGCATATTGAGAAAGAATGCATTGTTTTCACAGGGTTCCATCATCAATGCTAGTAGAAAGGAATATTAAGCTAGAGAAAATGTGTGGCACCATGCATACACCTTATCATGTGAGAAAACATTGTGGATTGACCTTGGTATCATATCATGACCTGATGGAAGCCTTCAATTTTGATCTATGCAATGGACACCAATTGACATTTTGAGATTTCCCCCCATAGCATGATTAAACAAGCTCATTATGATCACGCATAGGTAGCATGAGGAAGAAGTAGTGTTGACCTTGGTGAAGGAAATTGTTGTTTTCCTCCAGAAGCTGCACAAATAGGATTTAAACCAACAGGACAACTCACATCATATGGATGCTCAAGGTTTTGTTTCAATGACAAGAGCTATGACAAGAAAACATGCACCGCTACCCCAGTCATCAACTCCTGAAAATTCTTTTGGCAGTGTAATTTCATTAGCAACATGTAGAAGTTATTGATTTGCATGGAAAAAGCTAGGGTTTCTTCTAGCGAGCAAGGCGGTTCCTTACCAAAATCCCAAAACCTCACCATGATCCCAAAGGCGCATCATCGAAAGATGGGTGATTTCAAATGGAGCATGGTGGCAGGAGGATAGGCGGGTTGCAAGACTCAGAAACCACATATTTGTAGCATACGGGAAACCAACATCCTAGGGTTTCCAAGAACCCTCGACATCCCCTCTTCTCTTTCATTCTAATGTAAATATTTATCACCATAATGTGAGTAGTTATTCTGAGACTGATCGGGGCATGCAACGGTCAATAGGCATGAGAGAGAAGTCAAGAAGTCGAAGAGTGATGAGGGGAGGTCAAGGGTCATGGTAGGTGAATAGTCACCCTATCTCTATAAACTTCACTTCATGCCTCATTCAATGGAATTTTGGCACTTGAGTTGAGGCTAGGACTAGATAGTGAATTTGTGCTTGAGAGCTAAAGGCACTCAGCTCTTGGTAGCTAGTAGAGGGAGTTGTAGTGAGACTAGGGTTTTGCATCGGGAATTGGTATGAAGAGCCCACTTTCCATTATTGGGTTTTGATGAGTTGCAAGATATGTATTTGAATTTGCAGCAGTATTAATAAGATATTCTTCTTTTTCGACACTGATTCACATGCTTTCTCTTGGTGGTAGTATTAGTTATTTGATATTTCACTATGTTTGTATGGGTGTTGTCATATATGCAATTATATTATGGATTGATTCATAGTGGTTGCATGTATGTTTTTCTTTTGAATTAGTGTTTACTTGTCCTTGCCATGTCAGTGATCTATTGTGAACTATTTCGTAATTAACTTCTGGAATGTTCATGTCTATGTATGTCTAATTGGGTTTTGGCTCACTGATCCCTCTCATGGTGTACCCCTTTTTATTGCTGCTTAGACTTGCTTGTATCTCTGTCTACATTTTGTCAATCTTGGGCTGATTTTGTCTCACCGTTTCATCATTTCACCCTTGTCCCTGCTTCATCACCTTCTCATATGATAGCCAAGATCGAAAACACTTATGGCAGTAGTCAAGCCCACATACCGGATGGGGATCCTATCCCAAACAGTGTGAGGTATAACTGGGACCTCTCACTGGGGAGACCCCCTTGTTGTTGGCGGTACAATGTTTCCCGTTAGCACCTCGCAGTGACTGACTCGATTTTGGAGGGGAGGGTCAATTCCTCAGATGGAGGCTTTTCAACGATGGAACAATATAGTTGAAGGAAAAAAGGAGTTAAAAGGGATGAATGTGATGCAATGATGGATGGAATACTGTAACACGACGCGATGGGAATCAGAACAAACTCCATGAATGCAAGAGTGACTCATCTTAGGTGCTATGGTTTAGGGTGACTCAATGATGATGCCAAATGGGATAGACCCAAGGGGATCATAAAAAATATGAGTAAATAAGGGTTAATTATCACGAAAATCGACACATGAGTCAACAAGTTCCAAGGAAAAGTAGAACCAAAGTACAGGTGGCTCATATGAAGAAATTTGGTTTTAATTTGTGGCAAAGTGAAACTTCGTGGGAAAAATGGCTTCTAGATGAATTGTCAAATTACCAAAAACAAAGGAATACCCATTATAAAACTTGGTGAGAGATATCCAACGGTGCTAACGGTTCATCAAACCGAGCTGCGGTTTGGTCGCAATGGGTGACGAAAAAAATGGGGTTTTTCATATAAAAGGGCTTCTTGCCTCCAAACCCAATTCATTTGCATAGTGAGTTTTTGGATAAATTGGAGAGGAGGAGAAGGCCCTAAATTTTTTGGAGATCATAGCAGACAAACCGACCGTCGAATCAGGATCTGTCAGTTGGAGGTAGGTGGCCTAACCTTACTCTTCATTTTCTGTGGTTTGAAATTTCATATTAGGGCTTTAACACTCTATGGGGGACCGTTGTTAAGACTCACAGTCACAACAGATGTTTGGCACCATGTTCTGTATTATGGAGCACATAAATTGAGCTAATAAGTGCTAATAAAGCATGACTGGTCGTTTGTGGTGAGTTGAAGCTATGAACTAGAAATGCGTGCCTTTGACTCTAAACTAAAAAAACATAATGGTATTTTTCAGGTATGGAAAAGCTAAAATTTGCATGGAGAGAATGATATTTAGAGACTCTTCATGTTGAGATTCAGGGAAATATGACAGTTAGAAGTGTTTTGCCTCAGTATGGGGTTCTTAAGTTCTTGGAGAACCCATTAATGAGGGATAGTGAGCCCTTGTTTTTTATGATTGTGAGCTACTTGATCCGAACTTATTCATGAACGCAATAGAATACATATATAAACATAAAAACATAAGTGCAGCATAAACAAAACTTTATTTCATTAATATCAAAGAACTGAATTATGCTTGCATATAGAATGGAAATAAGCTAGCTCAGGCCATGGTAGCTTATCTTTGAGAAGATATGTGGCAGCTACATGCCTTTGTACTGTGTTACAATGAGGCTCAAAGGCCATTTTATTATTTAACAATGAGGGAAAACCATAAACAACCAAAACCATAACCCCAAGAGATGGAATGCAAAGATTTTGTGGGCCCTGTTGGGGTTAGTTGGGCAGCCAAATTCCTGGGGTTGTAACTTGGTCATATTATCTTTGTTGGGTGCATACGACACCTTGTCGGAAATATATCTCCGAGTACTAGATGATTTTATAAAGGCCATTTTCTACAACTATGGCATTTTTTGGACTTGAAAAAAATGTCATTTAGGGCGTCAAAACTTCTCCGGAAGTTTAGGGCTGAAAAACTATTAAATATAGTAAATGCTGCTATAAACAAGGAAATTGATGAAACTGAATAGGGGTCTAGGTGGGTGGCCACAAATATCCACCTAGGTCAATCCCCCCCACCCACCCCACCCCCCATTAGGAAGAAATGTTCCCCATTGTGTGCAGTTCCTCCATGAGGCGAGGAAATTTTTGTTAAACTTGGTCCCTAGTGAACCACTTGCCCAAGTGAAGGAGTTGTCCTACTTTGAGAACTTGGTAAGTTGGATCCTCTGTTGGCAGGTGTTCTTGATCTGTGTTTCCATGATCTAATTAGTTGTGACCTATTCCAGGCATTCTGGGTTTAACTTTTTGTGTGTGAGTTGTTCTGCAATGTCATATGTGTCCAGTAATGGTGGAAAATATGCCCAAAGTCAGTCCACATTGAAGATTGGGTGAAAATGAACGAATGGTGGAATGTTGAGCTCGAAGGAATTTTCTCCTACATCCTTGGTGATGGTGTGTGTCCCATATCAGAATGGGTGAAGCTTGCAGTGGGGTCCAACAAGGCACTCCTTCTGCAAATGTAGCCAAAATTTATCTCCCACCTAGAAGTTGTGTGGCACCCGATTTTGATCACGTCAATGCTTGTACTTATCATTGGCTCTGTACAATATGTCATGGGCATACTAACAAACATGTTGAATATGCTCAATTAATTTGTTTGCACAGTCAGCTTCATATTGGACATGAGCCGAATTTGCCTAAGTAGCTACAAATGGTACGGCCATAGTGGTTGGAATCTCAATCCCACCTGAAAAGGGCTATGTCCAGTTGAGTTATGGATAGCTCGGTTGTAGGTGTGTTGGACATAGGGAAGGCTTTCATCCCATGTGTGAGGATGCTTTGAGTTGTACATGTACAAAATGCACATGATCATCATGTTGATGACCTCTATTTGGACATAAGTTGGGCAGTGGAAAGTTGTAGACTTAATGAGCTTGGTATCGAGCATCGACCAGATACTTGACCAAAATGTACTTAGGAACCTGTTGTCCCAATCTGAGATAATGGACTGTGGGATTCCAAAGTGCACCCACACTTGTTCAAAGGAGAGTTTAGCAGTGGCTTCTGATATGATACTCTTCTTGTAGGCCGCCAGAATGGTCATCTTAGAGAATTTTTTGATGTCCACGAAATCATAATCGTTTCCATGCTTAGTAAAAGGAAGGTTCGACATGTAATCAATGGAGATGGATTCCCAGGGTCGAGTATGAGTAGGCATAGGAGTATATATGCCTTACTTATTTATGGTCGGTTTTTCAATGGCGCAGGCAATGCAGGATTTGATGTACTTCCCAACATCTTGTCGAAGGTTCAAATAATATAAATATTCATGCAGTACTGCCATTGTTTTCTATACCCTGAAATGTCTAGTGACCCAGATGTAGTGTGCTTCCCAAATAATATTGGCATGCTCACTTGAAGGGACATGGAGGTATCCTAAGTGGCATAAAAATGCATTCTGGAGGGGATAATTTGTAACTTGCTTTCCTTCCTGGAGCGTCTGGTATTTCTTGCTAAATTCTGGATCACTCTTGTAAAGAATCATCCACCCTAAAGTCTCGTTCCCACAAGAGTCGAGCATAGTGGTTAGCGCCATGACCGACGGATGGTTGAGGAAGTCTGCAACATTTCTGGTGTTTCCCTTCTTGTACTTAATGCTCAAATGAAACTGTTATAGGTATGTGGACCATTTCTAATGGAGATCGTTCTACAACTTTCCTTGTATCTATATGAACTATAGGGGTTGGTGGTATATGTGGATGATTGTTTCCTTGCCCATAATGTAATGCTTACATTTTTTACAAGCCTGCACAATGGAAAACATCTCTTTGTCATAGGTGGGATACTTTTAGACTGTGTGTGAAAGTGTCTCACTTTTATATGCCACTGGATGCCTCTACTAAGTAAGAATTGCACCAATAGCATAGTTGGTGGCATATGTCTCAATCTCAAATGGTTGTTGAAGGTCTAGTAATGTGAGCACTGGTGCAGAGTAGAGATGATGCTTCAAATCGATGAAAACCTTCTGTTGGGATTCAGAGCAAAAGAAATTTTCTTTCACCCCTCCCTTAGTGACTTGACTCAAAGACCAAGTGATATGAGAGAATCCCAACACAAACCTAAGGTAGAAGTTGGCAAGATCCTGAAAGTTGCAGATCTCTATTAGAGTGGTAAGGGATGGCCAATATAGAATTACTTGTACCTTGGTTGGGTCCAAATGCACACCCCTCTCATTTATGATGTAACCCAAATATTGAACCTAGATCTTACCAAAAATGTATTTCTCCAAATTGTCACACAACTTGTTATGCCACAATTTTTGGAGGACCTATCGAATGTGGTGGAGGTGCTCTTCCCAACTCTGGCCGAAGATTAGGATTTCATCCAAATATACCACCAAGAATTAGTTGGTGAAAAGTCACAAGTTATCGTCTATCAACCTCATGAAGGTTGAGGGGGCATTCGTCAACACGAAAAGCATGAACAACCATTCAAAAACACCCTCCTTGGATTTGAAGGAAATATTCCACACATTAGAAGGTTTGATTGGTACCAGGTGATAATTGGACTTCAAGTCAATCTTGCTAAAATATTTCAACCCCTTGAGTTGTTCTAGTAGGTCACCAATTTGTGAAATCGAATACCTATTCTGGACAATGATCTTTTTCAATGCCCGATATTCAATACAGAGTCTCCAAGTCCCATCCTTCTTTTGTACCAACACGATCATGCTCCCACAGGGTGATCAACTTAGCCTAAAGTTACCTTTCTGTAGCAGCTCCTAAATCCACATCTATATTTCATCGTTCTATAGAACTGAACATCTATAGATCTTTCCATTGGATAGCGATGCACTCGAGGTTAGATCGATGGAGTGTTTGACCTGAAAGTGTAGAGGTACCCATGTGGAAGAGCTGAATATGTCCCTATACTCCTCCATGACCTTGTACATTTATTGTTGCCATGCAAAGGAGCCCTATCTGGAGACCATGGCCACAATATTCTTCTGGCCTCGAGGGCAAATCACAGGGAAAAAAATTTCTCAGTTTGGGAGATGATCTTACTACATTACTTCATAGAGATCAGAGAGATGATGGTAGGCAGTGCTACCTCTAGTATCCTCTACAACTTATTGCCCAAAGTAATAATAACAATGTGAGGCCTAGATTCTTACATAGCATGTCACTTCCACACGTATGTTTGGCCTAATAATACATCACAAACATCGAGAGGATAATCATCACATAGTACCTCATATGTGAAGGTCTTGATGTTGTAAGGGAGGCGGCACTGTTGGCTGACGCGGAGATCTTGTCCTCTGTGAAGCCACCCGATGGTGTACGGTTACAGGTGTGTTGTGGTGGGTAGGCATATTTTCTTCACAACCTTTGTTGAAATGATGTTATTTTGGCTCCCGTTGTCATCAATGAACTGCATCAGAGTACCCTTCACCCACATCTGTGAGTGGAAGAGGCACTCCCCCTCCTCTGGATCTTCGGTCTCATCCTTTTGGATATTGGTGGTGGAAATAGTGGCACTGGGCTTTGCATCAATAATATTCTTCCCTTTGTCATTCCCCTTATATGGTTCTAACTTAGATTCAGAGCATGCATCTGATTCAGAAGCCTTCATCCCGACCACTAGTGACTTCTTGGCCTGACACTCACTTGTGTTGTGAGTGGAGGTCTTATGGAACTCACACCACTTTCCTATGTCCTTCTTTGTCTTCGTGGTGTTTTTCTTTACTTGTGGCTTCGATAGGTTGTCCTGGGTCACCCCGCCTTGGATTTTTCATTTTTTCTACGATTTGGGGGTCCCTTTCCCTTCCCTCGGATTCACAGATCTGAAGGCCTGCTTCTTTCATTTAAAATTCTACTCGATCTTGACAACATATCGATAGGTGGCATTGAGCGAGAAGATGTCTAGGAACTCCATTTCATCTTGGATGTACTTATGCAAACAATCATGGTACTTGAGTACCAAATGCCACTTGGAATCCTTGATACCCAGCTTCGTGCAAAGAGCATGAAAACCATTTGTGAACTCTGACACATCTTGGTCCCTTCCTTGCTGCAACGTGGTATGCTTTATGTATTTATCTTCATAGCTACCGAAAGGATAATATTTTTCCTTGATGGTGTCTCATAAATAATTCCAAGTGGGTGTAGCTACGAACAGTCAGGGTCCCCCCTCATAATTTTTCTCACAGTAGGTTTCCCACCATTCCTTGACATGGGGTTGTCTTTCAGGAGTGCAAAAGTAATATTTTCCCAGTTGGAAAATTCATGAACTGAAAAATATCCATCCAATAGAATTAACCATTTATATGTGGCATTTTCATCTATGTGACCTTATAATATGGGAATGTAAAAGTTAACTTGTACCTTAAAAGGTGTGGCTCCTCCAGAGTGGCTTTCGAATGAAGATGTGCCACATGTGGATAGCCATCGAAGGATATGGGAAAAGTTATCCATCATTGCGTTCCTCTGTTTTTCAAGGGCCTCCTTGAGCAATATTTTAAAAGGATATCCTACTCCCTCGTCTTTCTTTTCTTCCCCATGGGAGTTCATCGGGGTTTGTGAGGCTGATCTTGCAAAGGTTTGACCAGATCGAGCCCTAACTCCTTATACCCTGACCTCGTTGGAGACATGCAAAGAAAAACCGAGAAAGAGCATACCTCTTTGATACCACTTATTTGAACTTATGCAGGAACGAAATAGAATACATATATAAACGTAAACATGGAAGTGAAACATAAATTAAACCTCATTTCATGAATATCAAATAACTTAAATATGCTTATACATATAGAATGGAAATAAACTAGCTCGGGCAATGGTAGCTTATCTCTAAGAAGAGATGTGGAGGCTACATGCCTCTGAACTATGTTACAATGAGGCTCAAGGGCCTTTTTATTATTGAAAAATAAGGGAAAACCCTAACCTCACGAGATGGAACAACAAAATTTTGTTGGCCCTGTTGGGGTTAGGTTGGCAGCCAACTTCCTCGGGTTGTAACTTGGTCATATGATCTTTGTTTGGTGCGTATAATGGCTTGTCGGAAAGATCTCTCTGAGTATTATAGGATTTTCTGCAGACCCCTACCTACGACTGGCTATGGGCATGCTACAAACCTTAAAAACACCATTTAGTGGGTAAAAACTACTCCGCAAATTTAGGACCCAAAAACCTGCTAAAAATAGTAAATGTTGCTATAAACAAGGAAATTGATGAAACTGATTAGGGGTCTAGGTGGAATAGGTAGGTGGCCATATGATCGAACTGAAAATATAGGACATATATTTTCTCAAACAGGATTTCCCCCCTTGGATATGGTAGGGGAGATGCATCCAATGTTGCTTCATGGGAGGCATATAGATGAGTTTGTGGATCATCATTGTAGACCTAGTGTTCATGCAAAGGGCACGACCATTTAGATCAAGGACTTAGAGAGGTTGGAGACACTGGCTACAACCACAACAGTGCTACGGATCTTGGGTACACATGCCTTTCATCACACCATGGGGGGAAGATGATGCTTACGGAGAGTGTGTTGGTAGGGACCTATTATGCATGAGCCCAGATGATGTTGTCTTCATTCAAAAAAAAATTTACATTATGCAGATGACGTACCAATGATACTATTAATTTGGGAAAGTTTTGTGCTCATTCTTATCCAAGAAGAACCCAACCATTCGTCCACATGTACAGATTCGTGATGGGGGCCCATGATATCCCAGGATGCACCACTAGGGGAAGCTACTACGATGGAGTTGGACGAGTTTTCCAACTTGGGTTCTTTTCACATTAGGAAAAGATGCCATTGTACATAGATTACTATCCAAAATGTGGCATGAACTATCATGTGGATCCTGACTCACCACTACCGCTAGGATGAGCATGGGGTCCAGATGGTAAGTGAAAGTTATGATATGTTTGGTTGCATATAAAGTTTATAAAATGTATATGTGTGCTATTGATTTCCAAACTTATGGAATGAAAATATAGCACGGGTGAAACTGACAGGATATACGAGACGAGTCATAGTGCATGGGGCTGCAGATCAGGGTGGATCGACATCACAACAGAGACCAGAAAATGATTCTCTACTAGAGGGCCTCCTCTGCATGTTCAAAATGCTACTGACTGGGGTGACAAAGCGCAGGTGGCATGATATAGAAGATCAATATAAATATGAGTGCATTGGACTTCCCTCTAAGTGTCGAGGTATCATGCAGTGCATAGCTATGGTCGATGAGGCAGTTCAAGACCTATGAGCTAGTGGTATGGAGTCGTTTGATCGAGAACCGCCATATGATAGTAACTAGGGATAGGGACAGGCAAGTCCCATTTTTGTAATGTAACAAACTATGGGCATGTTGTATGTATTTAGAGTAATGGGCTCCAAATACTTATATGTTTGATATGATGATACATAATATGGTTATGCATTTTTTTGTGACGATTGTGGTTCGCCATTTGTTGATGTTCTAGTTTCCTTCTTATATATGCATGTGATACATTCCAATCTAGAATGTTATTTGAAATGGTATATACATAGTGATTTTGGGCTCTAGGAACATGACTAAATGTAATCATAATTCGAATTCACGTGCCAAAATCTTAAATCATAGATATTTTCGAAATAGGATAGGATTATGCACATGATAAATCCCGTTCAATTGCATGACAAGTAGCAATGAATCAATACGAACATGAAGGTGAAGGATGAAACGATCAATGGAATCAACTAAAAAACCTATCACGACATCATATTTATCTTAGTTATTGGTGGAAGATCCAATTCATGCGTCGTTGGAGTGAACTAACGAATTCAAAGGGGTAAAAATAGCCCAAGCTATCGAGGAAATAATCCCAGAGAAGCGACTCGTACCATCGGCATAACCGATATGATATTTGGATGATGGATCCATCTAAAAGAAATAATAAGACAATGAATGGGTGAGACAACAATGAGAGAAAATGTCGACACTGGGACGATAGAAATCGTCACTGATGATGAGGTAGCAAGAGGATTGATGTCGAATAAGTCATCAAGCATAATGGTTAAGGTTGAGAGCAAATTTATGGATTCACAAAGAGGTAAGGATGATTGTGGAATCCATAGCATATTGATCATGGGTTTGTTGCAGAAGGAAATATGCACGATTGTGCATATTGTCCCAAGGATAATCATGGGTTTTCATGGCTTCCATGATTTATTCATTTGAATGAAATATGGGAGAACAAGAGGAGGAGAGACCACATGATGTGTAGGAACTACCTGAAGTATCGTCATGAGATACAATGTTCACATGCGCATCGACAAAAGGAGGGGACAAATTAATAGTAGATGGAATGTCTATCGATGTTGAAACCAGAGTATTCGAAAAAGAAGGTTCAGCGAAATCACAATAGGAAACTCAAAGAGAGTCCCAATACATTGATCCTATGGATGATGACAGGTAGAGAATAGGAGTTGTGTTATCCGTAAATTCGACATGGGGAGGAGGGATCAAAATGGGTGGTGAAGAGACCTCTTGTTTTAGCGTGATAATGGGACCAAAATCCACAGGTAAATAAGAGGTGGATTCAATACAAGTGGCTTTTAATTCACGAAGAGCCTGACGGGTATCGCGAAAATCTTTGAGATGAGGATAGTGGTGAGAATAATGGCCATCATCATCACACAAAGCACAAGGATGATTCATGTGTATTTATCTATTCTTCTTAGCTGATTCGGGTAAGGTGACATTTTTGATTTTCCACGACCTTGGGTCTAGGATAGAATCTTAAAATATATGACACTACTAAACCAAGAATCTCAACAGAACTACTTTTCATAGTGGAATATAAAAAGAAATAAATAACACATGCACGAAATATAGAATTTTTTTTACATTTTTCAACCCAGCCTTAGTTACATTAAACAACCTATAACACAACAGTCTAGGGCTTCCATACTAGGGATAATGGCCCTCAATCATCCACTAGTACAAGATACAAACTGGGGCTTGGTGCTAGTACATTAACGACCAATATGCCATCAACAAGATACGCTGACCATATGGCTGATGCAATCAACTCTCTCAGCTCCTCTCGGTCGTACCATGTACCTTCCCGGTCCTTCAGCTCCCGATCTGAAACTCCTGCCTCTATAAATGCTCTAAGTCCATCTGACCACTGAACCTCGGTTATCCAATCTTCTCACTAGTTGATTTTTCGTCCACTAACGCATCAACACATCGAGACTCCTATCGAGTTGTTCACAGCTCCACTTCTGAAAAACTCTCAATCTACCCACTGCTGCTCCTCGGCCACTTAGGGACTTCAGCCCACTATGGTCTTCCTGTGTTGCTCCGATGAAGACCAACATAGGGCACGGAGGGTTGCCTCCTATCACAACAGGATTTCCATCTCCCATAATGAAAATTTACTAGGAGGACTTCCCATGATCTATTGTATAATTCCTTCTCCACACACAAGTCTCTAGCTACTCAAACTACTCCTGGATAATCAAACCCTTGAGCTCCAACAACCTTCACTCTAGCAACTACCTTTATCCATCAAGGTGTTGCACACCGAGCTCCGACTTGGGCACTATCACATTTTCCTCTAGTAGATCATAAATTCCCAATCCACGTTCACACTTAGTCCACTCTCACGATGCCCTCCAACAGTTCACGAGTGTCCAATCCACATTGTAGCATTTGCACCTAGCTAGGGCATCTAATCATCTAGGAGATGCTTACACATGGATGCCAACAAACTTCCCCAATCTTCCCTTTGCTATGAAATAGAGGAGATATTACACAAATCTAGACTCCATCAATATGCCGTCACCTAGTACATCCATCCAATCATTACCAAAAGATCATCTGAAACTCCTTACTACTGCTCTCTTGCCTAGGTTTCTGTGCAAACTGTTGTAGCTTCCTAATTCTAGTTAAGGCATCCAAAAACCCTACAAAATATGTTACAACAATGCTCCAATATTTTTTTTCTCCCTTCCAAATAGGCTTCCCTTCCTTTGCTTCCACTACTAGCCTTATTTTGCACCCTTGAATGCCTCAACTCAATGCAAAAACACTTCAGTAACACCATCGAAGCTTCAGTGAGGGTTTTTCCATCAAACCACATGGAAAACACTTGTGTTTGGGTTGCAACATACTATATAAGGATGTGGGCTGGATAAGAGAGCTTCCCTAGGCCCTATGCATCACCAAATAGACTACCCACACCTCCCAGTAGTTTTTCTATACCATCAGCCCAAAAAGAACACTAAAACACTTGTAAACATACATAGAAAACCCTTTAATATTACCTATAAAATGTGGTTTTTTTCACCAAGGGATACATGCCACAAACTTCCCACAAGTCTATTATTTAGCACCTTCTAGCCGCAATCTTCTCCACAGAGAAATATGCACCAAAATGCAGGAAATAACCTCTCCTAAACTCGGTTTCATGTCTCCTTATCCATGCCTTAGATCTGCACTTCAAACGCAATCCAAAACTCGTCCTCCTAACCTTAGATTACTTTGTCCTATTTCATAGGTATTTTATGATGAGTTGGATTGTTATTTTGCCTCATACTTTACCTATATTTATAGGCATCAAGTGGATGCAACGAATTATTTTAAGAGATCTTTTCCAACAGTCATTACGTCTCCTAACATTAGGCCGACCTTGACCATTCATGTGAAAAACCCAACCATAACTTCAAAAATTTATAACTCTTCAATGACAACTCGGAATTGGATGATTTTCGATGTGTCAGATTCGTCTCAATGAGCACTATCATCCTCATCCGTCACATGTTGAAAACTCGTCATGCTTTTCACCCAAATCCTGATGGGTGAAAAACACCATGCTTGGGTTCCAAGCCCACAAGTGACTCTTGTGGTGATTTTCCCTCCAATCCCCAAACCCTAGCGCTTGGATTACCTCCTAGGATACACAAAAATCAACACTCCCTCTTAGCGAGGGAGGTAATTCCAAGAATAGGAAGTAACGATCATCATCCACCAATGAAACTATCCCATCTGGAATCCATCACTGTAACATACTAGAATGAACCCGACAATCTCGGCAGTGCCTCTACCTCATCACATCTGAACCTTAAGATCCCAAACCTCCATAGGGCTTCTCCCTCTGAGTCTAGACTCCCTCTGAGCCTACATGATCTATGTAGAAATTATACAACAAGCATGTATATCATGGATTCAATCTAATATAACAATGTACTAAAGTTAAATACTGAATTGCTTCCACAAATATTTTTCATAATTAAAAACACAATCACCAATCACATGACGGAAAGAAGAATCAATAAAGCCACAACACATATAAATTTCCAGGGAAATATTGTTGCTCAAAACCCCAATATCTTCTATTGTATATTCAACATGGAATCATGAAACAATTACATACAACTCTTCTTACAAAATCCCTCATGTACTCAGCTAACTATCTCACACTAGCATACATAAAAATGACCAATACTTAGCCAATTTTCTGCCTCCAGATAGCCTACATTGCTTGCACAATCCTTGATTAATGCAATCGCTAAAGAATAGGAATTTTTTCCTTCCTTGACTGCATAAGTATCATGGGCACTCCATTAGTTGTTTGGTTCCATGGGTGAAACCCAATAATCCTACAAATGATAGTCAACTTCCCTTTCACCTATATTTCAACTAGGTCTCCACTGGATCTGACATGCATGCAACTAATAATAGTAAATCCTCAGTTGCATGTGAGATCACTGATTGTGAATTAATTAATATTTAATTCACTTGATATCTTACTAGTGTATCTAATAGTTACAACTAGCACAACTGATTTTAACTCACTTAACTGAGTTAAAATGATTACGACTTGCATTGACTAATGCACCACTGCACTTCGAACTCTGTTACAACTAGAATTACTCTGCATGCCTCACCAACTACCTCTAACTTGAAATTCATGAGCTAAATAAGTTTATCACTCTCATTTAACAATTACAAGTTATTTTGAGACTAGATTACATTTTATTGTCCATCTTAATTAAGGGATAACTAAAATAGACATGCACCAAATTTGGCCCTATGGGCCCCACCCTAGTGTAGGTGCTCAATGCACTAGGCATGGTGTTTATTTTTTCTTTTTGAATCTCAACAATCTCCTTTGGCTCAATATTGCAGGAAATCATCCTCCTGGATCAAATACCATACGTGCAAATCCCACAAATCTCGGATATGCAACATCACGATCTGATGAAGACTCTAGCATGCCAAATTGTAGTCCATCACATGAAGCCATCTCAATCAACTTGATATCGTCCATGTTGAAGAAACCCTTGATTTTCCCAACCATCCATGACAATCAACAAAATTCCATGATAAAAAATCTTCCCTACAACAATTTTTTGTTCACTAGGCTCACCACCAATCCACCAGAACTCCCAGCCAATCTCGCTGCCAAGCTAGTCAATACCACATCAACATGTCTTCAGTTGAACCCTCTAATCCATGACATAGACACCCATAACTCCCTCTGAGTTTCTTCGTTGTGCACAACACTATATCATTGTATTCCAAAGTAGCTTAGACATGCTCTCATACCATGTTGATTTTCCATGACCTTGGGTCTAGGATATAATATTAAAATATCTGACGCTACCAAACCAAGAATATTAACATAACTACTTTGTACAGCAGAATATAAACAACAATAAATCACACATGCATAGAATATAAACAAATTTTTACATTTTTCAACCCAATCTTTGATATATTAAACAACATATAGTACAACAATATAGGGCTCTTGTACTAGGGATAATTTCCTTCAATCATTCACTAGTACAAGGTACAAACTGGGGATTGGTGTCAGTACATCGATGACCAATCTACCCTCCACAAGATACTCTTACCATCTGGCTAATGCAATCAAATCTCTCATCTCCTTCTGGTTGTACCCATTACCTACTTGTTCCTTCATCTCTCGATCTACAGCTCCATCCTCTATCAATGCTCCAAGTCCATCTGACCACTAAACCTTAGCTATCCAATCTGTTCACTAGTTGATCATTCGTTCACCAATGCATCAACACATAGAGACTCTTATCGAGTTTTTCACAGCTCCACTTGTAAACAACTCTCAATCTGCCCAAATTTTCTCCTCATCTACTTAGGGACTTCAACCCACTATGGTCTTCCTGTGTTGCTCCAATGAAGACCAACATATGGCACAAAGGGCTACCACCTATCACTGCAAGATTTCCATCTCCCACAATGAACACAAGCTAGGAGGACTACCCATGATCTGTTGTAGAAATCCTTCTCCACACACAAGTCTCGGGCTGCTCAAACTGCTCCTAGCTGATTAGAACCTTGAGCTCCAACAACTACCACTCTAGCAACTACCTTTGTCCATCAAGGTGTTGCACATCAGGCTCCAACTTGGGAACTATCATGCTCTTCTCTAATGCCCAATCCATTTTCACACTTTTTCCACTCTCACATTGCCCTCCAACATTCCACGAGTTTCCAATCCATGTTGTAGCATCTACACCTAGCTAAGGCATCTAATCATCTAGGAGACCCTTACACATGGCTTCTAACATACTTCACCAATTTTCCCTTTGCTCTATAATAAAGGATATATTGCACAAATCTATTCTCCATCAATATGGCCTCACTTAGGACACCCATCCAATCATCACCAAGAAACCATCTAAAACTCCATGTTGCTGCTCTCTTGTCTAGATTTGTGTGCACATTGTTGTATGTTCCTCATTCTAGTTAGGGCATCCAAAAACCCTCCAAAATATGCTACAAAATTCCTCCAATCACTATGTTCTGAATTCCAAATAGGATGACCTATAGAAAATATAACAACGGGATTCAAACTGATCTTGTAATGTAATAAAACAAGATATTGAATCCTTCTGCAATTTGTAGAAACAAAACACGATCGCACAATCACGTAACAAGTAAGAGAAAGAGACAATCAATCACACAACACAATATGTATCCAGGGAAAGAAACTTCTCAAAACCCCTTAATATCTATATTGCATATAGTCAAGATCATGAAACAATACAATGTTATTCCTCACACTGAGAAACCTTTTCACTTTGTTGACTATGTCACTCTGATCCTACTCGAATCTTGCTTGTGATCTAAAAAAAATCAGTCAATTATTTAACCTCTTGCTTGCCTTTGCATGGCCTACCTTCCTTACACATTCTTGGGCTAATTTAGCCCCTATTAATTAGGTCAATACCAATTAATTATTGCGCAATACTTCAAGGCCTTCTCGATGACCTCATGCATGACCTGTGCGATTTTATAATAGTAAAATTGATAAGTCTCTTCCCTTTAACCTCAGTCTCAGCTGGGTCTTCATTAGAACTAACATAAAACAACTATTTATAGCAAATTATTGGTTAATTGATTTATCACTACTTGTGAATTAAATCATATTTAATTCACTGGACCTCTCACTAGCTCATCTCTCAGTTAGAACTAGTTAAACTAATTTTAACTTAATTTCTTGAGTTAACTAATTATAACTCACAAATAACTGTAACTGGAACCCCTAAAATCATGGAATTTCCTCTGCAAGCCTCGTTTTTTACCTATAACTCAAATTTCCTAAGCTAATTAGGTCTTCGTGACTCAATTAATAAAACAAGTTGTCATGAGATGAAATCACAATGTTTGTTCCAATTTAATTAATGGAAAATTAAATCAGTAGCCTCATATGGTACCGTTTATGGGTGCCATTTTCTGGATTCCATTTCTGGTTTCCATTTTCACTGTTTCTTGTTGCAAATTTCAGTGCTCCCTCTCAACAAGAAAGGAATTCAATCTATCCTGATCTGGTACCTTTGGAATGTTCTGCAGGCAACACTTCTCTATTGTTGTTTTCTCTTGAAACTGAATAGCCTCCAAAAAATTGAATCAGTATGATGCATCTATTATCATAGTCTCTGATTGCTAGCAATTACTGCATTTTCTACTAAAATCTTTGCGCTGTTGCTAACTTTGCATTTGTGCCCTTTGCACTGCTACCAACTCTGATATGCGCTCCAGTATCTGACACATGTCACTTTGATTTCTGTCTTTCTAACATCTGAATGCTTCAATCCTATTGATCCTTCCTATTACTATATAGTGTGGGCTCCATGTAGCCAGGTCTGATCCATGAGAGACCATCTCAATGAATCCTGCCAAAATTTCTTCTCTTGGGATTTTGTCTACACATCATCCCACCTCTCACCTGCAAGTATTGATGCATGTGATCTCTCTGTCCATTTTCTCGAAATTTCCCCCTACTGGAGGTCTCTCCTTGAGTGGACACCTCCACTAGGTCTCCACTATGCTTCTCCAATTGTGGCTGCTCCACAACCTTCTAAAACTGCCTTTGAGACTGCAAGTTGAGAGGTAATTTATGCTCCCTCTCAACCGCCAAGTCACTAACCTCTTCTTTTCTCCTCATAGCTTTGCATGCATCTTCTGTTGATCAGTGGTTATCATTGATGTCAACCCAAGCAGCACCAGGGGCTACCCCGATCTTGCATGGGAATTTTTACCTGCCAAATTACTATATTCCGAGTCAAGGATAATTTTTATGGTTTCTACCTATTGAGATGTTTCCGTTGATATATGGCATGCCACGTAATTCTTCACGTTTTGAGAGATATTCATGTTTGAAGTTAGTAACCCCAGTTAGTGGGCTAAAACCCCATAGGGTTGTGGCATGACATGAATCATTTGTTGTGGTCATTGAACAGTCAATAATTAATAATTTTTAAGCTCCTAAAAACCCTCTCACATTCAATTTTTGAAGTCTCTCTCAACCTAAGCATTTATATAAATTGTGATCCTCATATCCTCCTCATGGTGGGATTTCGCTACTTGAAACAGGTCATCATGGAATTTCCACTATAAAGTTTTTCATAAGAAGTTTCAGAAGATAAATTTTTTATGAGGTGAAGTCGAAATCTTGAGGAAGCTCTTATAAAAATTTCAGGTCATGGTGTGTAATATTTTCAGATATATGATCTGTGGAAGTTAGGGTTTTTGCAGGATCCTGAACTTCATCTCAAAGAGGCGACCTTGGGAAAATAATCATAACTTTCTCTCTGAGTATCGGATTGGAATTCTATAAAAAATGGCTGATAGTGCACGGAATTTAGTTTTATTTATATTAATTTCAAAGCCGAATGAGGAAACAGTGACACGTGGCATGATGTACAAGTTAGCTCTACTGAACTAGTCCATAATTAGGTCATTGTGAGAGATTGAGCATAAATTTTTCTTGCAAAATCCAAATTGGGTCAGACCTGTGGAATTGGAAAGAAGACAAAGAGGACTATTGTAGGATCGAAAATCATATATTGGGGATCTGAAGTAACAGAGATACACCGGATTCAATATTGAGCTCCTAGAAGGAAAGAAAAAGCTAGATCATGTGCCGTCAAATGTTGCAAAGGACCAGTCTTTCTAGGGCAGCAAAGCAAAGTAAGGTGCAACAGAGGTAAGATCCAAGTAATTATATTATGTATATGCATGTTCATCTCTTAATTGCATTAGGTTCTTTGTATTCTAATTTGTTTTTTTTTTAAGCACTGACATATGCTCTGCAGGATGAGGTAAGTTTTTCTATTATCATGTCATGGGTATTTCCATGAAGAATTTTTGGAGGTATTATATATTCATCAAGATAAGACTCAATGCATGATCTAATGTTCTGAAGAGTGAGAAAGGGTAGCATGACAAGAGCAACAATCAAGGTGCAGAACAGAAGCAAGAAGTTCACCACATGAAGTCTTCACATGGGAAACACTGCATACAGTCACTGTAAAGGTACCATTGTACTGAGTCATTGTAAAAGCATAATTGTAAAATTTTTACAAGTGTCTATCTGCCAATAATTGAAGAGGAAGTTTCGGGAGGTCAAGGATCATCATTAGGTGGTTGTGTCATAGTTGGGGTTATGGTCTAGTGTGTCATCTTCTTCTACATCATTCTATATCATTGTAAAGTGGATCATTTTCCCTAGTACGAGATTCCATTCTTCTTTTATTCTTCTATAGAGTGGTAGGATAGTGCATGAAGTCACCAACTGATTCAAGCCTGTGAAAACTTCAGGGTGGTAGGGTGGTGAATCGGTGATAGGGTGAGTTGTAGCTCATTCGATGTTAGGGCATCCGTTTAGTTGACTACTGAAGAATCTTAGACGTTGGAGCATCCATCCAGTGGGAGTTGGAGAAGAATTATTTTATAGATTCTAGGAAGTTGGAGCTTTATTTTCAATTGGAGTTTAATATTAAAGAATTATTAGAAAATTATTCAGGTGGTTTTTGTCCCGGAGGGGGTTTCCACCTTAAAAAAAGTGTGCATTTGTGTTCCTTTTGTTTACTACTATCATTTTACAAAGACTGATAATAATTGAAGATTAACTAATGCTCTGAAAGATTAATAATGATACTAATTGAAAGGAATATTTAATCACCCTCCCTCTCGGTTATTCCAACATCTTCTACCTCGAGATAAAATAGGTTCTTAGCTCTTGCACCGATTTTTTTCACCCGTCACGTGGCGATGTATCTAAGGAACACCTTTCCTTTTATAAATATCACATCATATCCACAGTCTTCCAATACCGCTACAGAGACAATATTCTTCTTTAGTCCTAGAACATTCAATACATATTTCAGTCTGAGAGGGGAGCCAGACTCCCTCTGAAAGGTAATTGTACCTATGTCGGTCATATTATGCCTCCCGTCATCTCCAAACTCTGTTTTCTATTGGAGTTCCTTCTCCTCCAAGTCACTGAAGATATCTCTATTCCCTGTCATATGGAACTAAGCATTGTTTTCTAGATATCACATGCATCCCATTACAATGTTGGCCATGCATGCAATGAGAGTAAAATAAAGCTCGAACTATGAAGCTAGCGCTTCAGCCACTACAATTTCAGGCTCCTTCTTGCTTGCCTTCTTCTGTGGGAAATTCGAGGCATATTTCTCGTGCTCGTGAAAGTGAAAACACTTGATCTTAGACAAGTCTCTCTTACCCTCTTAGCCTTGGGACTTCTTTCCCTTGGCTTTCCTGCCTTTTCCGACCAATGCAAAATATTCTTCTGTCTTTGTCAGAGGTTCTGTCTTTGGTGCTCCGCCTGAACTCTTCTATTACCAAGTCGGACCACAAACCCTCCCAGTCTAGTAGATTCTCTCTCCCATTCATAGAATCTTGGTAACTATGCCAGCTCTTGGGAATTCCTAGAAGTGTTAGGCTCACCAAATGATCATCAGAAACAGTCACCCCAACATTTCCAAACTCATATCGACACTAAGTGAACTTCGTCAAGTATTTCTGGATTGTGTCGCCCTCCTCCATCTTGATTTTTCTGAGTTTGTCCTTCAACGCCAACTTCTGGTGGTCGCTGTTATTCTGAAAAAAAAATATGTCAAGGCCTTTCATATAGCATATGTAGTCACCTACCCATGGAGACTCGAGACAATCTACCAAGATCCTTCTCGCCTTTGCTACCTTCTTCTTCCATGCATCAAGAAGTTGAGCATCTGCTGGTGCGGACTAGGGAATATCATTGTCTATGAATTCCTTCGGTCTGTTGTCCTCAAGCACTGCCTCCATCCTGTCCTTCCATGCTATTTAATTCTAATTTCCCTCAAGGGCATATTCGAGTCTCAAGGAATTGAAAGACATCTTGATCTGCTGCTGTATCGTGAAGAATAAATCTGAAAGTTTGAACCTGTTAAAAAACAAACTCAATTTATTTTCTTCTATTTTGATTATTGGAACTCTAATACCATGTAGAAAATATAACAAGGGGATTCAAACTGATCTTGTAATGTATTAAAACAAGATATTTAATCCTTCTACAATTTGTGGAAACAAAATACGATCACACAATCACATAACAAGTAAGAGAAAGATACAAGCAATCACAAAACACAAGATGTATCTAGGGAAAAAACTGCTCAAAACCCCTCTATCTCTATATTGCATATGGTTAAGATCATGAAAAAATACAATGCTATTCCTCACACTGAGAAACCTATGCACTCTGTTGATTGTCTCACTTCGATCCTGCTTGAATATGGCTTGCGATCTAAGAAAAATCAATCAAGTATTTAACCTTTTTCTTGCCTTTTCCTGGCCTTCCTTCCTTACAAATTATTGGGCTAATTTAGCCCCTATTAATTAGGAAAATAACAATTAATGATTGTGAAATCCTTCAAGGCCTTCTCAATGACCTCATGCATGACCTATATAATTTTCTAATAGTACAATCGATAGATCTCTTCCCTTTAACCTCAGTCTCAACTAGGTCTTCCTTAGAACTGAGATGAAACAACTATTTATAGTGAATTACCAGTTACTTTAGAATTAAATAATATTTAATTCACTAGACCTCCCACTAGTTCATATCTCAGTTAGAACTAGTTAAATTGATTTTAACTCAATTCCTTGACTTAACTAATTACAATTCACAAATAACTATAACTAGACCCCCTAAAATCATGGAAATTCCTCTACATGCCTCCTCTTTGATCTCTAACTCGAATTTCCTAAGCTAACTAATTATTTCTAACTCAATTAACTAATACAAGTTGTTATGAGATGAAATTACAATTTTTCTTCCAATTTAATTAGGGGAAAATTAAATCAGAGGCCTCATATGGTACCATTTTTGGGTTCCATTTTCTGGATTCCATTTCTAGTTGCCATTTTCACTGTTTCTTGTTGCAAAATTCAACATCACCTTCCTTTTATGCCACTACTTTCCTTTTTGTGCACCCTTGAATTCCTCAATTCACTGCAAAAACACTTCAGTAAACCCAGAGCAGCTTCAACAAGGGTATGTCCATCACACCACAGGGAAAACACCCTTGTTTGGGCAGTGAACCACTACAAAAGGATGCAGGATGGATAGGAGAGCTTCCCTAGGTCCTATGCATCACCAAACAGACTACAGACACCTACAAGTAGTTTTTCTATACCAGCGGTGCAAATAGAGCACTAAAACACTTGTAAACATACACAAAAAACCCTTTAATCTTACCTCTGAAATGTAGTTTTGTTCAGAAAGGGAGGCATGCCACAAACTTCCCACATGCATGTTCATTAGCAACTTCTAGTTGCGAAATTCTCCACAGAGAAATACACACCAAAATGCAGGAAAGAACCTCTCCTAAACTCAACTACTTGTCTCCTTATCTGTGCCTCATATCCACACTTCAAACTTAGTCCAAAAATCGTCCTCCTAGCCTTAGATTCCAATTTCTTATTTCAAAGGTATTTTATGATGAGTTGCATTGTTATGTAGCCTCACACTTGACCTATATTTATAGGCATCAAGTGGCTCCAACGACTTCTTCTAAGAGGGATTTTCCAACTTTCATTAGGTCTCCTAACATTAGGCCGATCTTGACCATTCATGTGCAAAACCCAACCATAACTTCAAATATTAATAATTCTTCAATGAAAACTCAGAATTAGATGATTTTTGATGTATCGGATTCATCTTGACGAGATCTATCATCCTCATCCATCACATGTCGAAAAATCATCACGTTTTTACATAAATCGCGATGGGTGAAAAGCCACATGCTTGGGTTCCAAGCCCACAAGTGACTCTTGTGGTGATTTTACCTCCAATCACCCAACCCTATGGATTGGAGTACCTCCCAGGCTACACAAAAATCAACAGACATAGATCTCAAGAATGTTGGAGTCAGGAAAGGTATCAACGCCCACATTTTTGAGATGAGGGAGTTCATGAAAATTATTGGTGGCATGCCCAACAACATCACACAAAGCGCATGGAGTATGATTTGGAGGCTTAGAAGGATCATGATTCATTTGGAGTGCCTTGTCTTTGGTTCCCTATTTTTAGGATTTCCCTCCCTCACCAAATGCTTTCACAGTAGGAGTAGGTTGTTGTTGAGGTTGTTGTGGAACTGAAGCAAAGGAAGGGGAAGGAACAACAGGTTGAACCGAGGTCAAAGCAGTGTAAGGTTTAAGTTGATCAAGGGGAGTGTTTGCGGGGTGATCAATGTACCAGAATGGGATCCCCAAGGTGATTTTAGGAAGACTCAATGTAGCCATGACAGGGACAGACAAAATTCCAAGTTGAGGGAATAAGAAAGGTATATGACTAGAAGGATAATGACCTGGAGGAACTTCTCCTGTATGGTTAATACCTAGAGGAATGGCTCCTAGTTGGAAAGGACTATGAGAGACAGTAGTAGAAGGAAGTGATCCTCGAGTAATTATACCTAAAGGCTTGGTTGATTTGGGAACATCAAGTTACAGAGGCGCTAGTTGTTGGATGGTTGTACTGGACCTCTAATGCTTGTAGCATGAAAACACTTGACGAGCTAGGCTTAGAAGGGGTAGGGGGGGGACCATAGGAAGCACCAAGCAAAGTGGAATATTTGTAGACTCCAGGAGAGACATTGGTGACGAACGAGATAGTCGCATTTCCAGTCATTGATGGTATATTGGACTAAGGTGATGTCTTCTACTTAGGATCATAGTATGTCAATTGATCGATGATGATGATATTTATATTATGAGGAAAGTAAATCTTATGTAAAACTACAGATGTGAAAGTTGACATGGCATATGTATAACTATGAACCAAAATAATGATATAATCTAATAGGGAATCAATGAACTTTGATGTCAATAGAGAGTATTTTTGACAAAAATGATAGGGAAGTTTCGATATAATCCAAGGGGTTGTGATGGATGAATGTCCCAAGCACAGAGAATGATGGAGGACGGGGATAGGTCAGGTGAACCAAGTTGATTCCAAACACTAGAAACCATCACATAGGTGTAGGCGCTTTCATCTATAATACACCGTTGAATAGTGGTGCTTCTTATGGAGACTAGTATTTGAAATGGAACAGATGTAGTAAGGGGGGGATGTTCAGATTTATCATTGTATAAGAAAATCATACGATCATCAGAAGGATCCACATCAACTAAAGAAGAGAGTAGAGATTTCCATTGGGATGGGCACGTCTAGAGGAATTCTAGCATTGACATGGCAGTAAGAGACTATGCCAAGTCATCTACTATGCTATAGGCATGGGAAGCTTTAGCTTAAGCAATGTTTCAACGTAATGGACCTTTGAAGGTATTTGGGATAACCTCTACCTTAGGATGATGGATTTGTATGGTATCATTTGATGACGAAAGAGGCTCGATGGAAACTTGAGGTTAGGAATCATTCATAGATTTAGCAGGTGGCTTGTCATATTGGCATAATCAATTCTAAAGGTTGACTTGTTTAGTGCTAACCTCATCAGAATTCATCATAAGGATCCGATAGTCATTGTGACAATATGGTGAAGGTTGTGGAGCTACAAGACCTTGTGTAGGTTAAGCCACTAGGTACCCTTGATGAGCAAAAGGATTGGTAAGCATAGTCGACTGAGATGAAAAAGGAGGAAGAGGAGGTGGAGCAATAGGCTATTTTCCTCTAGAAGAAATTATTTTAGCTTCCCATGTTGGCACATTTGAGGTAACACGACACACTCATGAGTATAATGGCCATATACGTCGCAACAGGCACAAGGCTTAATTGTACGAAGATCCTTTTTTTCTTGGGATTTCCACCCTGTTGTTGGGTTACAGGATTAGGATGGTTTCCATAAGGTGCATTAGATGTTGGACCCTAGTTATCTTAATTACCATGAGATTATTGGTTCTAGTTACCTTTCCCCTTTTTCTTTCCTAAGGATCAGGCAGATTGGTTTTGGTCTGTTGAGCATACACTTGACCTTGAGGAGGAGGTCATCTTCTTGCATAGGTGGAGTCAGCATGGGGGGTTGGGCCATTTTTTCCAAAGGGGATGGAGGGCTAAGAAGTGCATATGGAAAATAAAGAGGAGGGGAAATTTTTTCATAAATAGGTTGAGCAACATCTGGCCCTGGAATTTTCTAATGCAGTTGGGGATAAGAATATGACGTGATTTGACCTGGATAAGGGTTTCCTCTTGGAGGGGGATAATTTTAAGGGTAATTGGTCCCCCGGGGGTTGATCATAACTCATCGGATGTGGAGTATATGGTTGCAGGTGAGGGTGTAAAATGGATTCAACTATACCGACTGCGGCATGAGATGCCCCCGACACATTAGCAACACCGAGCTGAGGTAGATCGAGGAGAACATTATAAATATAACCTGATTGAGCATAGATCATGTCATATTTCAAAGCTACCTAGAGAGCATCTTCCTTAGACCGAGGGAAGTGTGTGTTAGTGTGAATTCTAATTGCAACCGTATGAAAAAAAATCACTTTAGCTGTGCATAAAAAAAAAAAAAACAAACACCAAAGATGGCCGTAAATTTCCTTAGATATGTAGTTAGTTGATCAGAATAAATGCTACAAAAATCCAGATCTATGCAGTTAAAGACATTAAAAATAAAATAATAAGAAAGATTTAGGCTCCATGCATCCAATGAACAAAACAAGAATTTTTAAAGAATTTTTTTTATTATGACACCTGGGAAGGGAACATAGAAAGATGTTACCAGTCCCCCTCAATGGGATGGGTTCGTGTATGTCCTCAGCACTTCAGATCTAAGATCTCTCTCTCTTGATGGTGCAAAAAACCCAGACAAAAATGGAACTCAAGGGGAGCTCACAAGAAAAAGTAGCAAAATATGACAATGATGGAGGATCAAAGTCAGACCAAAAGTATAGATCCAGAGTGATCTTTAGGCAACAAAAGGTAGTGAATGAATGGAAAAACCCTTCTATTTATAACAAAATATTGAGTTAGTCTAGATATTGGTGCATAATTAAAATATATTAACCAAATCTAGATCCAACTTTTATGTAATCTTTTCTTATTTTTGTTGGAGGGAAAAAGAATTTGGATTTGGTGAAATCCCTTTCTTTGTAAATAATAAATAAATAAATGATTTATTTTTTAATTTAAGAATTTGGTTGAGTAATAATTAAATAAATAATTATTTATTCAATTATTTATAAATTATTTAGTCAAATTTAACAAGGAATATTATTTAAATAATGTTTTAAATAATTATTCCTGGAAAATAATAAGATAAATAATGATTTATCTAATTAATTTTCATGTTTTGGGTTAAATATGACTAGGAATATTAATTAAATTGTGGTTTAATTAATTATCCCTTGAGAAAACTCAAACAAATAAGGATTTATTCAATTATTCCTCATGGGGTTTCCTGTTTAGACCAGAAACAACTTAATAAATTATGGATTATTAAGTTATTTTTCATAGTGAAAGAAATTTTACTATAGTAAAATTGGTCTTACATGGTGTACTTTGGTCCATCTAATAGTAACAGGTTATATGACCAAAAATTGGTGTAATAGATTGCCCCCCAACGTGCGAGCGTTAGGAGCTAATCGTATGACCAAAGTATGTTGTTAGAACTCAATCACTAGACACCAAAAGGGGAGTCAGAGAGAGAGAGAAATATAAGGTAGACTAAAGTGCGAGAGGACAAGACCTTGAGGAGGCAAGACTTACAGGTGTGACAAGTCTCTTTTATGAGTGATTACATGTTCTACATGAGGCAGGGGAGGCATACCTATGCCTGCCGAGATAACAAAGTACAAATAATAATGATGAGTCCAGCAAACAAGGGACTAAACGATATAGTAAATGTTGGCATAAACATAGGCCAGATAAAAACATGATAATGGATCCCACATACATACTGTGTCTGGGACAACATCCAGGACTTATACAATAATATCTGAGTACATGAGATATCAGTACAACCAAAAAGGCCCTGTAACATAGGAAAGGGCTCTCAAAATATGAATGATACATGCAAAGTAAAAGGCATTGCAAGTGGCTGAAGATGAAACCATCAAATCGATGGAGCTACATCCAAGGCTGTAATAGAGAGGTCATCTAGGTATGTGGGGGGCTACCTGAAGGGCCACCCCCTCATGAGGTTTGAAACATCTCACACACCTAAGAATCACCATTATAATTTGTTGCATCACTGAACCATCAAGTATATGGGTCTCGATCATGCCATAAGGAGTTTGAACTGAGAAAGAATCAAGTCAAAGGGAAATAAAGAGTCCCTTTTCTTGATCCAAGGCATCGAACAAAAGTGGAAGCTAGAACCAAGGTACCTCGCCCTCTAGGCCTATCTCTTAGAATGAATAAGCTGATGTCGACAGAAGGAGGTTCATCATAGGTGAGGAAATAAGGGATCCTCAACTAAGGCACGAGGGATAATAGTAGAGCGATTGATAGACTGACACCAAAGATGATGGTGGAATGGGGGGTACTAAGAAGTGGGCTGACGAATTCCCTTGTTAGAGCATAAAGGGCATGGATGACCTGGCAATTACTAACTCGACACCGGAGGGGATAGGGGACAATATGATTGAAGGAAAAAATGTGCGACACGAGAGAGGAACAAAGAAATAAATGATGGAGGACTGTGGCATGATACTAAGGGACTCAAGACAGACTCCATGGGTGCGATGATGACTCAACTTAGATGTTCTAAAGAAGGGTGACTCAATAATGCTGCCACACAGAACATGCCCGGTGGGGACCATAAAAACATGAGTACAAGATGGTTACTTAGGAAGAAAATAGACATGAGCATGGACAAGTATGAAGGAAAAGTCGTGCCCCAAGTACAAGTGTTGCATGTGAAGAAATTCGATTTTGAGTAGTGGTGAAGTGACCCTTCTTGGAAAAAATGTGTCGAGGTGAAGTATCAAATCACAAAAAACGAAAGGATACCCATTTGAGAGCTCGGTGAGAGATTTCCAATGGTGTTGATGGTTTGTCAAACCATGCTACAGTTTGGTCACAAATGGAAAAAGAAAAATATGAGGTTTCTCTTTTAATAAGGAATTTTCCCTCCAATTTGATTCATTTCCAAGTGTAGCTATTGTGAATGTAGACAGGAGAAAAGGTCCTAAATCTTGCAGCGATCGTAGTGGAGAAACCGACCATTGGAATCAAGATCCGTCAGTTACAGGTAAGAGGCCTAACCCTACTCTTTCAATTCAGTGGATTAAAAGTTTAGTTTAGGCACCCAGAGCTCAGGAATAGACCCCTTCTATTCTTCACGGCCAGGTCGCACTTTTTGGGGCATTATCTACGACCTAGGTAGCAGGTTTTGGGTAGAAAACTACGATTGTCGCAGGAATGGCCTGAAAAGTGCGAACTGTTAGAGAGAGGGATTTTGGTGCTATGTTTTGGCTGAGAGCTGCGATTTTACGATTGTCATGTAGTCTTTCCTTTCTGTATACTAAAAAACATGATGGTTTTGTGCAGATATGGCAGAGTTGAGGATCAACTGGAGAGAGAGAGACCTGGACACATTACGGTCTGAGATCTGATAGGATCATCGTGTTTGCGCTGCATTGGCCAGGTTTTGGGTCCTAAAGTTTATGGAGAACCCTTTGATGACAGTTGGAGAGCCCTTGTTGGCCCGGATTGTCAGTTATTTGGATCTGGATCATGAGATATTTATAGTGCAGGGGCACCAGATCGAGTTGACTGTCTAGGATATATATTTCTTGACTAGTCTCTCGCCACTTGGGATGGTGGGAAACATACAGCTGGTGTTACCGCAAGGGCGGAACATTATGGAGTTTGTAGAGCGCCACTATCGACCAGGTCTCCATGTGAATGGGACACAGATACCGATCAAAGATATAGAGAGGCTAGAGACTCGTGTAGTGGCCGTAGCGGTGCTGTGGGTTCTAGCCAATGAGGTGATCAACCACATCACTCGGGTTCAAATAATGCTTGCTGAGAGTGTGTTGAGTGGGACCTACTATGGGTGGGCCCAAATGATGATGTCGTCATTGAAACGACAGTTGTTTCTATGCAAGTGGCAGGTGAACCATGACCGTGCATATGGCACAGTGATGTGCCTGCTCTTCTTTCAGAAGATCCCAACACTTTGGCCTTGCATACAGATCTAGGATGGGGGCCCGTGAGACCCCAGGATGCATCGCTGGGGTCGACTACTGTGTAGAGGGGGAGGTGGGGAAGTCAGACGGGTGTTCCGACCTGAGTTTTTCACTCATTAGGATTAGATGCCACTATACATAGACAACTATCCCTATAGTGGGATGATTTATCATAGGGACTCGGACTTGCCACTATCGCCAGGTTGAGCATGGGGGCCCGATGGTAAGTGACAAGTTTCTTAACTTTTATGTGCATTTTAAAGTTCAAGAATATTATATATGGTACTGATTCATTCGCTTTTGGTATGCAGATACAACACTGATGAAACCGACTGGGTATATGGGGCGACCTGTAGTATCAGGAGCTGCAACACCTAGTGGGTCGAGGGGTCTGCAAAATGAGGATGCAGTTGCCCTCCTAGAGGACATCCATCGTAGATGTGAGAGGCTACTAACTGGTGTTTCAGAGCCCGTCTAGCAAGATATTGATGACCAATACATAGATGCATGTATTGGTCTACCCTCGGAGTGGTGAGGGGTCATGCGGCACATGGCGATGGCCAGATAGGGGATGTGTGATCTACGAGCTGCTGGAGTCGAGCCATTGGCTCGGGATCCTCCAGATAGTGATTAGATGTAGGGGCATGAGGTGCCCCCAGTTGTGATTTTTGTAACATGCTATGGGCATGTCATATGTATCAGAGTTGATGGACTCTAAAACATTTTGAATGACACATATAATGGATATGCATCTTTTTATGGTTTGTTTTTATTGTCTTGTGTGAAATGCGTGTGATAAATGCTAATCTAGAATATTGTTTGCAATGTTATCTACATAGTGATTTTGTGATCTAGGTACATGACTGAATGTAATGATTTCAAATTAATGCATCAAAATCTTCACTCGTAAATATCTTTTAAAAAGAATAGGATTATGCACACAATAAACACCATTCAATTGCATGACAAGAAGCAAGGAATATAAACAAACATGAAGGTGAAGGATGCGACGTGAAAGGGAATCAGTTAATAAACCTCTCACTGCATCATATTCGTGCTGGTTATTGGTGGTAGTACCAATGCATACGCCGTTAGAAAGGACAAGCGAGTGGAAGGGGGTGAAAATGGCTCAGGCTACTAAGGCTAGATTCCAGGAGTAGCGACTTGCACCATCGACATAACCGATATATGGTGTGGACGGGGGGTCAATCTCAAAGGTGCCACAAGAAAAAAACAAATGAGAGTATGATGAACAATGTTGGCAATCTGAACTCAAGGTAGAAATCAAACAAGCACTGCTAGAGGGAGTGCTCTGGGTAGGATTTTTACCACTCGCACACTAAAAGTTGGATGGTGTGGGGGAGTTTCCTTGGGGGCATCTTGTGCTTAGGTCACAAAATTCACCATAGATACGGATGGTGCCGTTCCTCTTATGGTTGAGAAAGATGAATTCAGGGGTGGAAAAGGCTTCTAGGATGTTGTCATCCTAGTAGAAGATGGGGTGGCTAGTGGAAGGGTAACCACATGACACGGAAAAGCTACCTGACTCATCATCATGAGAAGAAAGGTTCACATGTGTATCGTCATGAGGGGTGACAGAAGAACAAGAAGATAAGGGATCTACCGATGTTGAGCCCACGGTGATCGTAGAAGGGAGGTCAGGTGAAACGGAAGGGGAAGTCCCAGAGGGGTCTTCCACTGTCGATATCATAGTGATGACAGGTAAAGGATAGTGGCCGAAGACTCCATCATCTCGAAATAGGGAAGGGGAATTTCAATAGGAGAAGATGTATCCTCAGGTTAGACTGAAGAATACCGTGCAAGAACGGGAGAGGCAGACTGGTTCTGTTTGATCTCATATTCCCGAACTACTTCCAAAGATGCGCGATAATGCTTGAGGCGGGGACAGGGGTGGGTATAATGACCATGCAGATCACACAAAGCATAGGGGTGGTTGGTGTGAATAGTATTGGGGTTCTTGGTTGTAGTCATGGAATAAACAGAGGCTTTAGGGACCTTAGACTTAGGGAACGCGACATTAACCATGGGCTTGATACGAGGAAATTCAGGACAGGTATGGGTGGCATGGCCAACAACATCACACAAAGCACGCTGGGTGGTGCGCTTTGGAGGCTGAGGAGGAGAAAGGGTTGTCTAGGGGGGCTTGTCCTTAGGTTCCTTCTTGTGAAATTTCTCCCACTCACCTAAATCTTTCGCAACAGGAGTAGGTTCCTGTTGAGGTGGCTAAGGCACAAAAGCAAAGGGAGGGGTCATGGTGACCGGTTGGACCAGGGTCAAAGCTGCAAAAGGTTTGGGTTGACCAGGCGGGATGGTGGCTGGGGGATAAATGTACCAGACTAAGATCCATAGGGTCATGTTAAGAAGAGACAAGGTAGTCATAATAGGTACTGAAAATACTCTAGGAGGGGGAGCAAGAAACGGTATGTGATTGGAGGGGTAATGGTCAGGCGGGACAGCTCTGAGATGGTTAAGGCCAGGGGGAACCATTCCATGAGGCTATATAGGATCATGGATTCCAGATACAGGTGAGAGGCCTTGAGGAGAGGGTCCTGAAGGCTAAGTCTAAGTACTAGGAGCAGGTTGCGGAGGGCGGGGCTGCTGACTAGTTAAATCGGTCAGAGTGAGGTCGGAATGAGATGATTACATCATGCAAAAATTCGACGAACCAGGGTCAGTGATAGGAGGAGGGAGAGAAGGGAATGAAACAAGAAAAGAGGAACCTTTATAGACTCTGGGTGAGACACTGGTCGAAGGTTCAATTATTTTTTTATTGGCCACCGAAGAGATGATGGACTCAGGGGAGGTCTAAGACTTCGGTTCGTAATATATCAACTGGTCGATGGTGAAGATATTTCTATTGTGAGGAAAGCACATCTTACAGTGAACCATAGATGGGACAGTAGACATCCCATAAGTTTAGCTATGACCCAATATAATTTCATAGTCTAAGGGGGCGTCAATGACTTCTACGTCAACACAAATAATCTTGCCGCAAGAGTAATAGGAAAATTGCGGAACATGCCAAGGGGCTGGGAAGAGTGGCCATCCCACTCTTGAAGGGTGATAGTGGAAGGGGCTAACTCAGGAGATCCGAGTTGCTTCCAAACCGAAGTAGATATCACACAGGTGGATGCCCCCTCATTAATGATACAATGGGAGACGTTGGCATTCTGGATCTTGATAGGGATTTGGAAGGCGACGGAAGGAGGAAGGGGGGGATGTTCTGACCGGTCAACATCAAAGACAATCAAATGATCATCTGAAGGATCCACAACGCCCATGGAATTTAGTAGAGATTTTCATTGTGAAGGGCACGACTGGAGGACTTCCAGCGTTGAAATGGGAGCATGGGATTACAAAAAGTCATCTACTATACTATAGGAGTGGGCAGCTTTACCAGAAGCAGTGTTTCGGTGTAATGGTCCCTTAGGGATATTGGTATGAACTTATGCCTTAGGCTGAGGGATCAGTAAAGGACCATTAGGTGTCGAAAGAGGCTCTGTGGGACCTGAAGAAGGGGGCTCGGTAGCAGACGTAGCGAGGGGCTTTTTGTACTGACGGGACCGAGTCTGAAGGTTGAGGTAAACGGTAATGGGTTGGTTAGAGTTCATCAGGAAGATTTGGTAATCAGAGGTACTAGATGGAGGAGGTTGAGTGACCGCCTAAATTTCAGGGGGTTGGGTAGTCACATATCCCTGCTGGGGGAAAGGATTGGTAAACACATCCGGTTGGATAGGGGAAACATTGGGAGGAACTGAAGGGGAGGATTTTTGTCCTCGGGATGTTTCTTAAGCTTCCCACATCTAGCGCATCTAAGGTAAAAGAGGACAATCAAGGGTGTAGTGAGCATAGACACCGCAACAAGAATAATGTTTATTCGTGCGAATGGGCCTGTCTTGCTTGGGCTGAGTGTCCTTTTGTTGGGTTACAGTGTTAGGTGCATTCCCTTGGGGATTATTTTCTAGATTACTTGGGGAATATTGGTTTTGGTTGCATTTCCTCTTCTTTTTGGAATTAGGAGGATTAGTCGCACCTTGTTTTGTAGACACCTGACCCTGAGGGGGTGGTGGTTGTTGTTGCGGGGGTTGAGAAGGCAAGGGAGGCTGAGGTTATAATGTTGGAGGAGCTGGAGCACAAGGTTGCAAACATGGATAATAAGGTGGTTGCGAAACATTGGGGTAAACAGGTTGGGAAAAAGGAGGAGGCATGTCATATCCTGGATACATGTTACCGGGAGGGGGGAAAGAGCTGGAGGAGCTGGCCCCTCCCTGAGGGAATCCATAACCCATAGGAGGATGATTGTATAGATGTGAAAGGGCTCCAACAATACTTTCGAAGGCATGGGATGCCCCCAGTGCGTTGGCACCACTGGGTCTACAGAGATCAGGTAAGACGGTATAAACATAACCAGATTGTGCGTAGATCAGGTCATACTTTAACGCAATCTGGAGGGAAAATTACTCGGTCCGAGGGAAGTGAGATACAACATCTTTGCCAATGATAGAAAAAATGGATCTGAGAAACCAGTCCATGTAGACACAGTCCTTGAAGGTAGGGGCTCGACATAGGCTCTTTCTAATCTGCCATTCTTGGACATGATTAGATAGGCGGGTCGTAGACAATTGACAGAAAGAGGTCAAGAGTTCGGTACCAATGTCATAGTGAAGGGGAAGCTGGAAGTAAGACAGAAAATCCCTGGAAAGAGTTGCAAAAGTAGTATGAGAGGTAGAGGCCTTGTTGACATATCACTTGGAAGCTTCTCGAGCAAGCATATGCTAGAACAACCGAAGACAGACAAAGTCATCGGTGATGGAGTTAGATGAACACCACATGTGGAAAGAATGAACATGGTTGGTAGGATCCTCCCCAGCAATTCCTTTAAACTTGGGGATGTCTAAAGGGAGGTTGGTTGGCATAGCAGGCCAACCAGGATCATGGCGTATGGGGTCATTAATCAACTGGATAAATTCGGGAAGGCTGAGGTCTTCCATATAAGGGAGCAGCCGAGATTGATCTTGTTGTGGCACCACTAGTAGCATTCCCAACATTAGGGTCGGGGCTACCACCAGCGTTAGGTCCTGAACCAGACATGGTGAAGGTGACAGGAGGAGAGCTAGGGATAAAACTAGAAGGGGAACCCGATGAACCAGGAGCAAAGTCAAAATGGGGACTCAGTGGAGGATGAACGTGAACCCTACGCAGAGGAGTAAGTCTTCCTAACTAAAATTGAGGATGAAGGCCTAGGAGTCTCTGGGGTAAATGCCTTCGGGGCATAATGATGGAAAATAGACATGGATCACAGAAGGAAGAGATACCAACAAGGGCAAAGGTATAGGATCAAATGATTACAATGTCGAAACAAGGGCAGGGAGGTGCAGGATCAATTGATTACAATGTTTTAGTCTTGGCCTGGTGGTGTAAGCCAGGTGCTCTTCGCTTAGGGTGTGTGTGTATGTGATAAGTGTGTTAATTTTAATTAAGCTGAGACATGTGTGGAGAAAAAATAAAAAATATGTTTTATAACTGTAAATAAATCTGAAAATGAAAGTAAAGGAAACTGACTACGACAGAAAATAAACAGCTAAATATGCATCAATTTAAACCCAAGGAGGAGGGCTTCCCAACAACTAGTCTATGGGTGGGTGAAATATAGTCAAAACACATAAAATGGCCAATGGATCTAAATTTGGGAGGGACAGGGATCTAAAGGTAAGATCTACTGGAAATAGGTGCAAAAAATAGCAAAAAAACGAGAGGGAAAAGTGTTGCAAAAAGGGTGGTGAAAGGCTACAACCTGAAGGGAAACGGAGGGGACCCTAAAGGACGACAAAAAAAAAACTGAAAAGAGGTGTTTTGGATGGACGAATAACCAATTTGAAATGGATGTGAAAGTACAGGCTCATATTTGAAAAAAAATGGCTAAACACACTAAAATCTTAGAAGACCTGCTTCAGCTAAAATCCTCCTAAAAAGGTGGAAGCATACTGAAGCCCTAAGGGGCTTGGTTCTTACCTCTACGAGTAAAAATCAGCAAGTATGGGTCAAATACAGGTGGAGAGGGAGGTTAGACAACCCTGAACAATAGCCGAGACAAACCCAAAAAAATCACAGAAACATTCCCGCAAAAAGTATAGGTCATAGGTTCTGACCTGTTTTCAGCTGAGGTCGCAGGCTTGAGGCTATTTTCTGCATCTTGAAGGTTGAGGTCACAGGTTTTGGCCCAAAACGTATGACCTGCACTTACGGCTGTCTCGGGAGCAGGTTTCAGAATTTGTCATCTCTGCTGCGGATGATCCTTGTTACTTGCGCAATAGGCCCAGAAACACATAGAAGTAAGAATTTTTATTTTTTTAGGGTTATAAAGGTTAAAAATAAGATCAATAAATGAAAAATAAAAAGCTGAAGAAAAAACCTAGGGGTTGAAGAAGCTGGTCATGTAGGGATCTGAAAAATGACAGTGGTCGTAATTATAAACCCTTGTAGAGTCGCTAGTTGTTAGTGTGAATTCTAATCGCAAGCGTACGAAAAAAAATCACTTTAGCTGTGCGTAAAAAACAACCCTAACATCAAAGATGGTTGTCAATTTCCTTATATCTGCAGTTAGTTTGTCAAAATAAATGCTACAGAATCCAGATCTATGCAGTTAAAGACATTAAACAACAAATAATAAGCAAGAGTTGCTCCATGCATCCAGTGAACAAGACAAGAATTTTTAAAGAATTTTTTGTATTATGACACCTGGGAAGGGAACATAGAAAGATGTTACCAGTCCCCCTCAATGGGATGGGTTCTTGTATGTATTCAGTGCTTCTGATCTAATGTATCTCTCTCCTGATGGTGCAGAAAACCTAGACAAAAATGGAACTCAAGGGGAGCTCACAAGAAAAAAGTAGAAAAATATGACAATGATGGAGGATCAAAGTCAGACCAAAAGTATAGATCCAGAGTGATCTTTAGGCAACAAAAGGTAGTGAATGAATGGAAAAACCCTTCTATTTATAACAAAATATTGAGTTAGTCTAGATATTGGTGCATAATTAAAATATTATTAACCAAATCTAGATCCAACTTTTATGGAATATTTTATTATTTTTGTTGAAGGAAAAAAGAATTTGAATTTGGTCAAATCCATTTATTTGTAAATAATAAATAAATAAATGATTTATTTATTATTTTAAGAATGTTGTTGAGTAATAATTAAATAAATAATGATTTGTTCAATTATTTATAAATGATTTAGTCAAGTTTAACAAGGACTATTATTTAAATAATGTTTTAAATAATTATTCCTGGAAAATAATAAGATAAATAATGATTTATCTAATTAATTTTCCTGCTTTGGGTTAAATATGACCAGGAATATTAATTAAACTGTGGTTTAATTAATTGTCCCTTGAAGAAATCAAACAAATAAGGATTTATTCAGTTATTCCTCATGGGGTTTCCTGTTTAGACCATAAACAACTTAATAAATTATGGATTATTAAGTTATTTTTCATAGTGAAAGCAATTTTACTATGGTAAAATTGGTCTTACATGGTGTACTTTTGTCCATCTAATAGTAACAGGTTAGATGACCAAAAAATGGTGTAACAGTGTGAAATGACATCCTTATCTATGGGGGGGGTGGGAATTATCTAAGGAACCAATCCATGTAAACACAATATTCAAATTTAAGGTCCCTACACATGCTCCTCCTTCTGCACCATTCTTGGACATGGTCATATAGGTGAGTGGCAGAAGTTTTATGGAAATAATTCAAGAGTTTGGTATCAACGTCATAATGGAGAAGTAAATGAAAATAGGATAGAAAATCTTTGGCAAGAGTCGCAAAATTGGAATGGGTGCCGCTGGTCTGATTGAAATACCACTTAGCAGCAGCTCTAGTAAGAGTACATTGGAATAAATGAAAATAGATGGAGTCTTCAATGATGGAATTAGAGGAACACCACTTGTAAAATGGGCGAACATGATCTGTGGGATCTTCTCTAGGATTTCCTTCAAAATTAGGTATGTCGGAAGGAAGTCTGGTAGGCACAACTAGCCAATTGTGGTTACGGAGAAGAGGGTCATTGATCAATTGGTTAAAATTAGGGAGACTCAAACCAGCCATGAAGGGTAGTAATGGAGTAGGAGTGACCATACCGGAAGAGGTTCCACTGGTTGGATTACCCGGGTTATCACTTGGGTTACCACCTTGGTTTCCTGCACCTGTGTTGGTGCTTGACATGGTGGCAGTACAAGGATGGGAAGACACGGAATCAAAGGAAGAACTAGATGAATCAGTAGAACCAGAGTTAGAATGAGGACATGATGGAGGACTAGGAGGATGAACTCTAACTTGATGGGGAGGAGTAATATGTCCTAATAGGAACTGAGGGAGAAGGCATTGAATTCTCCATGAAAAATGCTTAGGGCCGCAGTTATTTCAAGACAATGATGACACTAAGGACTAAAGGATGATAAGAGAAAAATATTAACAAACGACAAGAAAACACCTAGTGCAATGGTGCCAAGTTTAAACTAACTATATAATGATGCTACTCTAATACAAGAAAACATGTCCTATAAAAGAAAATTACCTCTAGCCTATAGGTGATATAAATCCTAAAAAAATCCTAAATCTATTGTTTTAGATGGAATTCCAAAGAGCTTCTTACTTGGCGGAATCTCATCCCCATAAGAAAATTTGTCCAGAGAAATTTGGGGTAGAGAATCAACTGCTTCCCATATCCAGTCCTATAGGGTGTTTTCCTATGATTGGTCACTATGGTTACCTTCATCCCACGTGGGTGGTAAATTTTTAAGCTTCTTAGTGATCAACCACTGCAAAAAATTCCATACCGCGAGTTGGGTAGCCTCAATGACAACTGCTTGCATGATGACCTAGCCTAACCCCCTCTGAATCAGGTTTCTGATGCACTCTGGATTTGGAAAGTGGGATGGTGAAGGATTTTAAGATCCCTACAAAGTCAACTTCTATGTCTCAATGTAAATGATCTATGGATGTTATTGGAAGCCTATCAAACTGATCCTACACCTAACTACACAAATTGTTTAGCCTTGATGCTAAAGTGGGCTTAATATGTGTGTGTTAAATTATTATAATGTGGTGTGTTTCAAGTTTTGGATTAGAGTTGTTAACCAAGAATACATTCGCTTAGGGTGTGCAAATGTGTGTGAAAAAGTGTGTTCATTGTATGAGTTAATTGAGCATGTTTGATGATGCCATGTGCTGTTGAAATAAAATGATGAAAAAACTGTAAATAATGTTGTAAAATGATAGTAAAATAAATAGTCAATCAAGCACAAACCCCATCTGAAAAAAGAATCTCAAAAAGCTAAATAAGGAGACGCAAACAAGCTACTAAAAAACAAAAAAATGCCTAAAATATCTAATTTCAAAGGGATTGTGATCTAAAGGCAATAATTTGTTGAAAATGATGCAGACAAACAACAAAAATCAGAGGTGAAATCTGCTACAAAGGATAGGAAAGAAGATTAAAAACCTAGGACACTCAAGGGGATCCTAAGGGGAAGGCAAGAGTAATTAACTCAAAAGGGAGTCAAAATGGTGAAATAACCTATCCTAAGAGGCTGAAATAAAGTGGATCAAACCTTGAAAACCATTGTGGCTAAAAATGTTGAAACCCTAGACTCCTCACCCAACCAATCTCTTCCTTAGAAGGTGGAGGTGTACTCCAAATCATAGCGAGATTTTTTCCTAACTCAAAGAGAAAAAATAAGAGTATCTAGGCCTAAGGGAGACTTAACAGATATTAGAAACCCTTCCTAGTACAGATACAACACTCTTGGAAAATATGGAAAATTTCTTGGAAATTTTTCAAAACGCAAGTACTAACCTGAAATAGGTGGAAAATGCAAATTTTTGGCCAAAAAGGCACTATAAAATTTGGCCCAATTTCCGACGGCCACTTCGTCGCTATTCTGACACATAGTCGTCATAAGAGCGACAGTTCGAGGTCGAACAAAACGTGGTTAGCCATTACGTCGCAATTCCAACGCTTTGCCAAAGTGTCACAATATTGACACTTTTTCCGATGTTTCCAAACAATCGTCGCTCTTCCGACGTTTTCCAAACCATCGCTCTTCCGATGTTTTTAAACTGTCGCAATTCCAATGATACGTGTTCCAACGTTTTGAACGTCGCTCTTCCGACGTTTGTAAATTGTCGCTCTTCCGACATTCGTAAACTGTCGCAATTTCGACGATATGTGGTTCGACGTTTTGAACGTCGCTCTTCCGATACTTATTAAAGTGTCGCAATACTGACGCTTTTCAAAATTGTCGCAAGACTGACGCCTTTCTGAAGTGTCGCAATATCAACGCTTTGCAAAAGCGTCGCAAGACCGATGCCGGGAAGAAGTGTCGCAATAGCGACGAACATTTAATTTTTTTTTTTTTAAATGGAACGTCACAAGATCGACGAAAAGGGAAAAACGTCTCTTTTCCACATTTGGGAATGTCACTCTTCTGACGTTGGTAAATGTCGCTTTTTCGACGGCATAGTAAAAATTTTTTAAAAAGGGACGTCGGTCTTCCGACGCTTATGAGGCGTCGGTCTTTCGACACACAGCTTAAAATATTTAAAAAAAAATGAATGCGACCAATTTCATTTTAACTCTCACAAGTGATGGAATAAAGTAAATCTTATATAGGATTTGATATAGTTTAACTCTCACAACATTACATTCTTTGAATTTGCAGGCAGCAATACCACGCAGTACCAATGTGGATCCTTTCATGGAGCAGAAGCGAGTAAGCCCGATACTTATTAATACACTTGCTTTGCCTCATATTAATCAATAACTCACTGTTCCTGCAGTCTAGATGAGTGGATCATGAGTGAGTTTAGCGAACAAGAGGAAAAATTTTGTAATATCCGTATCTATGCATTGCTTGCACATCAATAAATTGATAATTTGTTTATTATCAGCTTTGATTTCATTGTCTTCTCCTCTTTTATTTGCGGCGCTGGGAATCATGGAAATCATTAATATTGAAACCTATGATTTGAAAAATAAAATTGAACGATATATCTTATGTACAGAACCCCATTTCTCTGGAAAATTATATATATGCTGCATAATACATAATCACAAAACAGATATGGACAGTAATCAAGGTTTCAGTAATCAAGGTTTCTTTTGTGCATAAAATCCTAGCATATTGTCTTCAATGTTGTTGTCACATCCATCTTGTTGTCAAGTAGATATATCAAGTGCCAAACCAGAATGTGCTTCACCGGACAGGTTATCTCAAGGCCAGGGTCACTGTTTCACTATTAAAATTATTTATGTTCACAAGTTTTCACTGTCAGGAAGGGTCATTATTTTATTGTCAACAAAGCATTTTTATGAGCCACATAAGGGATGCAAGTACTACTGATGATAATCCTTTATAGCCAAAATTATAACTCCCAATGCAAAACACCCTAATTTATTAAGTTTTTGTCTTTTCAATACATCACAGAGTTGGTCTCATGAAAGATTGCATTTCTAAGATCCTTGACAGACCATTGATGATCACAGGAATGCCTTTAAGAGCTTTGATGACAAACATATATACAAAGGTTTCCATCAGTTGTGTTTTGTGTGTATATATATATCCAAACTCCATAAATTAATTGATTCAAATATGCTTAAGAGATTTCTTATTCTTTCTTGCTTCATAATTTAAATATTCTATTGTGCTTTCATCGAATTCTTGGTCAAGTTCACGTTCTAAAGGGTAGAATTTAGTTTGATATATATAGTTGTTTAACTATTGGAAAGGATGTGACTATTGGAGAAATTGAGCCTATTAACTTTAGACCTGCAACAGTTGCAGATCTAAAGTTGCTTGCACATGGGTCAAAATTACAGGCTTCCACAGAGTGAATTTCGTTGGTCACAGAGTCGAGTTGTAGACTACAAGAGGAGTGGAATTCAGGATTTCAATTAGGTCTAATTACAAGCTTGTTGAAGGCTGAGTTGCAAAATTCAAAAGAGCTGAATTATGAAATTTTTACAGAACTGAAACCTTACCCACAAATCCAAAATAAATTCATTGTCCAGACTCCATAAATTAATTGTTCAATCAAAATAATTTGCAAAATGGACCATGTAGTAGGAAATTCATATCCCAACATTAGTTACCCAAGCATAATGATCTATGTAACATTCCTGAGTTGATATTTTTCATCAATGCCACTGTCATCCAAAATTTCAACATCATTGCATTCAGAATAAATGGTAAAAGGTTGTGCGTCACTATTGCTATTTTAAAACAATTATAAGAGCATCATTTAGATGTGGCAGATAACCATGAAAGTGCATGCAGTTCTGCTGCTACAAACTCCAAAATCTGATGAGCCTCAGCTTGACAGTCCTTTCCTTCGACAACAGGTAAACGGTTTTCCTTACCTTTCCCTATAGTTTCAGATGTAACAGATCCTTACTGATCAATTGATACAGTACATGTTCCCCCATAATAATCTACCAAGCTCACCATAAGAGTAGATGGCCACTCATCTTTGGCCATACGTTGCATGGAATCTCTCCTGGTGGAGGGAGTCGGTTTGGATACTACAAAAATAGTAGCAAAAGGGGATAGGCAATTAGAAACCCACTTGTAAAAGCTAATGTATAGACACATCGAGCGGCTGAGAAAATTATTTAAAAGAAACGTGTACTTCAATTTTCCAAGAAAACAGAAAATAGAATATTTAAATTTAATACAAATACATACAAGAAATCATAACAATTAAGATTATCCTAATCAGGAAAGTAGAATTGATTTTCTTTCCATATACAACATAAGAGTCACAATTTGGAATTGACTTAAAGTGAGACAAACTGCAATTTGAAGGTTTACTTGTCCAAACACACCCGATAGGCATGATATATATTTAATACAACATATTCTTCAATTTACCAACAAACCATAGAGTTGAGTTAGAATTCGTTTGCAATTAAACATACAAAAAGAGGCATAATCATTTGATTTACATTTGTGGAAAGCATGAATGACATTATCCAACTATATATAGCATATCATTGAAAAGAACATGCTGGAAATTATCTCTTTATATGATTCTTTGTGGCCTGATTCATTGTGCAAAAATGAATGTCAAAAGGTACACAATGATGCAAATTTTAGAGACACCTTTTCAATAACACAGAAGTAGCCCTTGCTCAAGTAAAACCCTATTATTTGAAGATACATGAAGAATGAAGTATTGTGCGGAGGTTTGAAGTATACTCTTTCTCCAAGGTCTATAACCCTAAATTTGTACTCAATGCATCACCATCTCAGATCTAGTTCTAGACCAAGAAATAGAACTAGTTCTAGTTCTCCGAGAGTTTGTTTTTACTCTTTACATTATGAAGCTAATCTCCAGGCTAAAATTTAGAGGGACAATATAAGTACTTCACTATGTGATCATCTTCTCTGTAGTAGACATCATTGAAAGACGTTATTGGAAGCCAAATCAATACTCTTGATAGATTCTCTTTCCTTTTACAAGTAAGTTATCCTCTATGCTCTATGTCTGCAATCCAAAAGTCTATATCCTAATTTGAGACTATGGTCTGAAGCATCTTTCCAAAAGTTCTATAGGTTGAATCCTAAAGGAATCTAGGACCAAGATTGAAAGAATAAATCCTACATCTCTTTGAAGCTAATCTCTCGACCAAGTTACAGAAACAAGCACTTATAATGACACCAAATAGTTACATGTGACTATACATGACATTCGATACAATATTCTTTGTGATTTATGGAAGAAGATGAAAGAATATCCAATGAAGTTTGAAACCTCTTAACCATCTATTGTAACTCGCTCTTGCTTAAGGTTGAAGGTCAAGTTTATGATAATCATCTTTACAAAAGGATAAATATTTTGTGGGAAAATGAAGGTAGAAAATGAAGCAGAACAGAATTTGGAAGAGTACCGTATATATGTGACATGTGATCTGAAGTATCAAAGATCATATGACAATAAATTTGTTGAAGCATCTCATCTCAAAATATTGGGAGAATTGTTTACAATAGAAAAACACAAGAAGCATTCACGATAGATCTAAACCTATGACTTCTTTGGTGGCATCTGAATCATTTATGGCATTATAGTATACTGAATTTTTGTGACACTCTGACATACAAGTTTTGAAATCTTTGTGGCATTATGCCTATGTGGTAGTTGAGTTCTATGAAATATCTCTCTCTTTATATGATCCTTTTTGGTCTGATTCATTGTGCTAAAATGAATGTCAAAAGGTACATAATGATGCAAATTTTAGATACACCTTTTCAATAAAACAAAAGTAGCCCTCGCTCAAGTAAAACCCTATTATTTGAAGATACATGAAGAATTAAGTATTGTGCGGAGGTTTGAAGTATACTCTTTCTCCAAGTTCTATAACCCTAAATTTGTACTCAATGCATCGCCATCTCAGATCTAGTTCTAGACCAAGAAATAGAACTAGTTCTAGTTCTCCGAGAGTTTGTTTTTACTCTTTACATTATGAAGCTAATCTCCAGGCTAAACTTTAGAGGGACAATATAAGTACTTCACTATGTCATCCAAGATATATTTACTAAGGCAAAGTCCTGAGGAGGGTTGAATTAGGATGTACCAGATCGATACTTTCTCTGGATTGTAGCCTTCAGACCAAGTACCTAGTACCAGATCGATACTTTCTTTTAATACTACTCATCCCTTTTGCAGATACTTGCCAAAGGCTATGGAGGTAATGGGGTTCTTAATTCTGTTGTAATTGCAGTCCCGTCTGCTCCACCAACATCAGGGACTTCTCCAACAAATACTACAGGATATGATTTGAACTTTTGTCATACCTTGTTCGATTATTAAGGCGTTGTTTACTCATGTCACAATCTGTCTGAGACGACACTTTCTGGCATGAATTTAGCTAATTTTTTATCAAAAAATTTAATCAATAGTGGAATAGTGGAAGTGTTTGAAGTGTTGTGTATTTGTTTTTCTTCCTTTTTAAAGATGGTAATGGATTTAGCATTATGGTATGACTTGAGGCTGAGTCCAACCCATAAAAATTTCGGCTTGGATTCCAAACAGAGAAGAGTCAAACTTGATAATCCAACTCAAATAAGAGGGAATGAACATATTTTATGCTAAGAACGAAAAGACAATTAAGAAAATCCTATTTAAAGGGAAATGCCTTACCCAGATACCAAAATAAGGAACTGAATGATCGTTTTACAATACATTGGATTTTATCTGAGTTCAATTGACCAGGAAACCTTAGGCAACAAGTAACTCCGCTCATGGCTGCCGAGATCAGGTGGTTAAAGTCACCAACTGCATGGACACACAGATCAATAGAATGTCAGTTATGGGTTTTTTCCCCAAAATAATCACTCCCCTGTATCACTCAAGCTGTAGAATATCTTCACATCAATCACATCAATCCTAATATCTTCATCGAAAAACTTCAATCCTAATATCTTCATCGAAAAACTTCTCACGCCGAGAATTTTTCACAGACGAAGAAATATCACAAGAAGAAAATTTTATAAGATACATTTGACATATTAACTGAAAATATAATTGGTGATAAAAATATGAAATCTAGGTAATCAAAAACCCACACAACAAAAACCCACATCATTTTAGCAAATGAAATCCTACATTTCAAAAACACAAGGTCAAGGATTCGAATCTGAAAAAGACACATACCTTGCAGGCAATCACAGTTCTCAGCCTCCTTCCTAACGACATCAAGCAATAAAAATTAACCCTTTCAAGTTGTAGATCTGAAGTGCCCTCATATCTCCCAGTAGGATCGATCCCGTGTTCTTCACAGACCACTTCCCAGAACTTGGAGCCGATCTGGTTGCCACATTGACCCCCCTGAATGTGAAGGATCTCTTGCATTTTTTCTATCGATCCAACTCAGATTTGGATCAGATCCTCCCTCCTTCTCTGGACAAACCATGCAACCAGAGGGAAATGAACAAGGGAAATTAAAACTTTTGATATTTGAAATTTTTTTACATTTTGAAATGAAACACGTGTGTTTTGTTAAGGCCACTCAAATTAATTTAAAAACAAATATTTTTTAATAATTAAAATCATTTTTAAATAATTAAAATCATTTCTAAATAATTAAATGTTTGTTTATTTTGATTGTTTAAAAATATTTACAATCAAAAAAATAGAACATATCTTTTTGAGAAGCAATTAAAGTTATATGAGTAAATAATGGACTGATTTTTGCATATAGTAATCCTTCTACCCTACTAAATCATCATGCTTTATTAAAAGGAGTTTTAAACTTTACACTATTAAATTATGTTGTATTTTAAATATTTGGAGTTTTAATCTCTTTTATATATATATATTTTTTCTTTATAATTTATGTATTATTTTTTCCTTATTTTTAAGTATTACTTTAAAAGTGAAATTTACATTTTTTTCCTTTAATGATAGTAATCTATGTATTCATTCCTTCAAATTAGATACATTTTCTATAATAAATAATAGTGTAGTCTAATTAATAGATGAAATGGTTTTTTTGATTGAAACCTCACAATATTAAGATTGTGATTTCTTATTGTTTATAATCAATTTTTGAATACATAAATGAATTAAACACCTTAAAAATCTCTTTAGAAATTAAAACTTAATAAATTAAATAATTTAAATTGTTTTGGGTAAATAAGTGGTATTGTTGATTATAAATAATTATTAATGAGATTAAATCTAAGACATTTATTTAAATTATTAATTATACAAAATTGTTGAATTTTTATTTCATAAACTAAGGATTTTGGTTGATTTTTTAATCTAATTATGTGATATTAAAGATGAATTATGGTAAATTAAAATAAGTTTTATGTGGTTAAAAGGGAAGTCGTAATGTTCTGGTATGAATGATTATTTTCAATGAAATTTTTGGTTTAGTAAGGATAACTCATCTATGGACATTTTCCATGATTTTTCAAACAGAGTCAATATAGGAAAGGTGATACTTAAATGGCTCCCACATGCTTTAGAAATTTTATATCGATTGGTTTATAAACATTAGAGGTGGAAAAATATCCTAAGCTCTAGAGCTAAGTTTGTTCCAACTTAGCTATATCTTGAACAACAAATTGTTGTTGACGTCAAGGATATGATAGAAATTTGGTGGGTTGTAGGGTAGTCTTGTCATGAAATAAATGTAATGTAGTTACTAGGTAGGTAGGGGGAACCATGATATTCCCTAATAAAGTAAGAGAATGATTTGACTACTGGACAATTAGAGGAATGATTCCACACAAAACCAAGTGTGGTGTTGCAACACTTTCTAGGCTAAGGGCTTTTGAATGGGTTCCCCCACCATATGACCGAAAGAAGAGAATGGTCATTCCAGATGCTCTGAAAGTGTTGAGGCTTCAGCCAGGCACAAGTATTGTCTGCTAGGAAGGCTTTTCAAATAAGTTGGCTAGCATCACTATGACACTATTACGGAATTAGAAGGGAAGAGAAAGGCAAAGGCTCAAGTATCATATGAGAGAAGAAAGAAATTGGAAAAATTGAGATTAAAAGCAGTGGAGTTAGCCGAAAAGCAGCTTGCCCCAAAGATGGAGCTGTTAGCTTCAATAAAGTATTAGATAAGCTGCATGTTGTGCTCAATGAAGCAATCAATTTTGAAAATGACTCATTTAAGCATATGGATTTTTCTCAAAGGGCATTGAAAGAGCCTAGCAAGACTATTGATGGGAGGATTACTGTAAGCAATCTGGCAGACGTGGCAAGCACAGGTCTTGGTCAAAGTACAGATCAGGCTCAAAGGAAACTTTACATTGGTGGTATTTCATATGACACGACCAATGATAAGCTTTTAGAAGTTTTTTCCAAATATGGAGAGATAGAAGAAGGTTTGGTTGCATATGATAAGAATACCAAAAAATCCAGGGGATTTGCATTTGTGACATTCAAGACTATGGAGGCTACAAAGCGGGCTCTTAAAGAGGTTAGGGGTTTAGAGGTTTACGATTTAGGGGGTTCAATGGGTTAGGGGTTGTGAATTAGGGTTTAATGGGTTAGGGGTTAAGGGGTTATATGTTTAGGGTTTAGGGGGTTAAATGGGTTAGGGGTTAAGGGTTTAGGGGTTAATGGTTAAGGGTTTAGAGGTTTATGGTTTAGGGGTTAAATGGGTTAGGGGTTTAGAGGTTTAGGAAACCCTTGAAGCAACAAATACTCGTATAGATAATGAGCTTCGAGATAAAAATCCCATAGACATGAAGAGTTTCATACGCCTTGTTAAAAAATGAGTAAATTAAATTGTGGATCTAAAAAAGAACTCTAGAGAAGATACCTCTATTTAAATAAATTACAAACCATATTGCAGAAAACAATTACTTCTTCAAAGCTAATTCATCGAATTTGGAGGGCTTAGGAGATTGGGGGTTAGGGGTTAGGGGATTTAGGTGCATTTAGGGGTTAGGGGTTGAATAATGAGTTAGTAGTTAAGGGATTAGGGATTAGGGAACGGGTTTGGGAGGGCGCCCTCAAACGAAACGACAAGGCACGCCCGACCAAACGAAGGCACAAGGGAGAAAACGAAAAACGGGCTGCACGGATGTGCACAAGTCACCCGTGTGGTCACAACTTAGAAAATTTGATACGGCCGCCCTCAAACGAAACGACCCAATGTGAACGCGTTTGGGCGGGCGCCCTCACACGACGCGCACAACCGAACGAAGGCACAAGGGAGAAAACGGAAAACGGGCCGCACAAACGTGCAAAAGGCACCCGTGTGATCACAACTCAACAAATTTGATACGACCACCCTCAAACTAAATGACCTGACCCGACCTGAACGCATTTGGGCGAGCACCCTCACAATATGGCGCGCCCGACCGAACAAAGGCACAAGGGAGAAAAGAGCAAACTAGTCGGGTGAACGTGCACAAGGCACCCATGGCAACATGCAAAGAAATGGCAGGACAGATTTGGTCATTGCCCTCACACCAAGTAACACCATGCATGATCGAATGAAGGCACAAGGAGAAAACCCGCAAACGAGGTTAAATGGGTTCAATAGGGAAGTTAGGCTTAAGGTTAGTTAAGTGTTTAGAGGTTTAGGTTTAGGGGGTTAAATGGGTTAGGGTTTAGGGTTAAATGAAGAAGCCAAGGTTTAACCAAGTTAGTGGTTAAGGCTTAGAAGTTTAGGTTTAGGGTTAAATGGATTAGGATTTATAGGTTTATGGTTTAGGGTTAAACAATAGTTACAAGTTATAGGTTTAGGTCTTAGTTTGTAGTTTGAAATGGTACCGTAAAGCAGGATTTTAGGGGTTAGAAGTTAGGGGCTAATGGGGTTAGGTTTTAGGGGGTTAGATGGGTTAGGGGTCGGGAATTAGGGTTTAAGGGGTTAGGGTTAAGGGTTTAATGGTTTAGGGTTTAAGGGGTTAGGGGTTAAGGGTTTATAGGTTTAGGCCGGTTTAGGGGGTTAAATGGGTTAGGGTTTTACTAGGGGTTTAGGGGGTTAAACGGGTTAGGGGTTAAGGGTTTAGGGGTTAGGGGTTAAGGGTTTAGAGGTTAACGGTTTAGGGGTTAAATGGGTTATGGGTTTAGAGGTTTAGGGGGTTAAATGGGTTAGGGGTTGGGAATTAGTATTTAAGGGGTTAGGGGTTAAGATGATAGTTTCATTGGTCTCTGTTTATGTACATTAATTGCTTATTCTTTGCGTCTCAATGTAATAAGGATATACTGAGAGGATTGGAGGGTAGAGAGAGAGAGAGAGAGATGGAGATTGGGGAAGAGCGAGGGAGGTATGAGGAGAGAAAGGGAGAGAGAAGAAGGATAAGAGATAGGACTTAAGAGAGAGATGGAACCAGTATCATAGAAGAAATAATATGTGACAAAATTACTCTATATGGAGATGGGAGATAGGAGCACCATACCTACCTACTTACCTATGTGTTTCCTTGGGCGGCCTCACATAGCACGACTTGACCCAACCCGACCCGACTCGACCAGCCAAAACGTGTTTCCTTGGGCACCCTTCATTACAATATGGCACGAACCGACTTGACCTAACCCGAACTCATTTCCAGCTAATTGGGCACCATCACATGACTCGACCCGACCCGTATGAATGTGTTTCCTTGGGCGGCCTCACACGACAAGACCTAATCATGGCGCAACACGGCGAACGATGCCACAGGGGAGAAAACGGTAAACGGGCTACTCGAACGTGCACAAGGCACTCGGGTGGTCACAACTTAGCAAAACTGATACGGGCACCCTCGAACGAAATGACCCAACCCGAACGCGCCCAGTCGGGCGACCTCACATGATGCAACATGGAACGCCCGACCGAATGATGCCATAAGGGAGAAAACAACAAACGGGTAGCCCGAACGTGCACAAGGGACCTGGGTAGTCACAACTTAGCAAAACTGATACGGGCGCCCTCAAACGAAACAGCTCAACCTGAACGTGCCCGGTCGGGTGACCTCACACGGCCCGACACGACGCGCCTGAATGAACGATGCCACAAGGGAGAAAATGGAAAACGGGACACCTGAACGTGCACAAGGCACCTGGACGATCACAAATTAGCAAAACTGATACAGGCGCCCTCGAACGAAACGGCCCGACCCAACTCGAACGCACCCGGTCGGGTGACCTCACACGGCGTGACACAACACGCCCGAATGAACGATGCCACAAGGAAGAAAACGAGAAATGGGCCGCCCGAATGTGCACAAGGCACCCGGGCAGTCACAACTTAGCAAAACTGATACGGGCGCCCTCGAACGAAACGATCTGACCCAACCTGAACGCGCCCAGTTGGGCGACCTCACATGGCGCAACACGATGCGCCCGAACGAATGATGCCACAAGGGAGAAAACTGAAAACGGGCCACCCGAACGTGCACAAGGCACCTGAGTGGTCACAACTTAGCAAAACTGATACGAGCGCCCTCGAACGAAACGACCCGACCCGAATGTGCCTGATCGGGCGACCTCACACGGCGCGACACAGCACGCCTGAAGGAACAATGTCACAAGGGAGTAAACGGAAAACGGGCCACCCGAACGTACATAATGCACCCGGGCGGTCACAACTTAGAAAAACTGATACGGGCGCCCTCGAACGAAACGACCAGACCCAAACGCGCCCAGTCGGGCGACCTCACATGGCGCAACACGGTGCGCCTGAATGAACGATGCCACAAGGGAGAAAATGGAAAACATACCACCCAAACGTGCACAAGACACCCGGGCGGTCACAACTTAGCAAAAATGATACGGGCGCCCTTGAACAAAATGGCCTGACCTGACCCAAACGCGCTCGGTCGGGCGACCTCATATGGCGCGCCCGACCGAACGATGCCACAAGGGAGAAAATGGCAAACGGGTTGCCTGAACGTGCACAAGGCACCTGGGTGGTCACAAATAAAAAATGATATGGGCACCCTCGAACGAAACAACCCGACCCGACCCGAACACACCCGGTCGAGCGACCTCACACAACACGACACGAAACTGCACCCAAACGAACGATGCCACAAGGGAGAAAATGGCAAACGAGCAACCCAAACATGCGCAAGGCACCCGGGCTGTCATAACTTAGCAAAACTAATACAGGTGCCCTACACACCCGGTCGAGCGACCTCACACAGCACGACACGAAACTGCACCTAAACGAATGATGCCACAAGGGAGAAAATGGCAAACGGGCAACCCAAAGATGCGCAAGGCACCTGGGCTGTCATAACTTAGCAAAACTAATACAGGTGCCCTCGAACGAAACGACCCGACCCGAACGTGCCCGGTCAGGCGACATTACATGGCGCGACACGATGCACCCAAACGAATGATGCCACAAGGGAGAAAATGAAAAATAGGCCACCCGAACATGCACAAGACACCCGGGCGGTCACAACTTAGCAAAACTGATACGGGCGCCCTCGAACGAAACGGTCCGACCCGACCCGAACGCGCCCGGTCGGGCGACCTCACACAGCGCGACATGACGCGCCCGAACGAACGATGCCACAAGTGAGAAAATGGCAAATAGACCACCTGAACGTGCACAAGGCACCCGGGTAGTCACAACTTAGCAAAACTGATACGGGCGCCCTCGAACGAAACGGCCCGACTCGACCCAAACGCGCCCGGTTGGGCGACCTCACATGGCGTGCCCGACCGAATGATGCCACAAGCGAGCAAACGGAAAACGGGCCACTCGAATTTGCACAAGGCACCTGGGCGATCACAACTTAGCAAAACTGATACGGGTGCCCTCGAACGAAACGACCTAACTCGACCCGAACGCGCCCGGTCAGGCGACCTCACACGGCGCGACACGACGTGCCCGAATGAATGATTCCACAAGGTAGAAAATGGTAAACGGGCCACCCGAACGTGCACAAGGCACTCAGGCGGTCACAACCTAGCAAAATTGATACGGGCGCCCTCAAACGAAATGACCCGACCCGACCTGAACGTGCCCGGTCAGGCGACCTCACACGACGCGACACGGTGTGGCCGACCAAATGATGCCACAAGGGAGAAAATGGCAAACAGGCCACCCAAACGTGCACAAGGCACCCAGGCGGTCACAACTTAGCAAAACTGATACGGGCACCCTCGAACGAAACGGCCCGACCCGACTCGAACGCGCTCGGTCGGGCGACCTCACACGATGTGACACGACGCGCCCGAACGAATGATGCCACAAGGGAGAAAATGGAAAACGGGCCACCCGAACATGCACAAGGCACCCGGGCGGTCACAAATTAGCAAAACTAATACGGGTGCCCTCGAACGAAATGGCTCGACCCAAACCTGCCCGGTCGGGTGACCTCACACGGCGCGACACGATGCGCCCGACTGAACGATGCCACAAGGGAGAAAATGACAAACGGGCTGCCCAAACATGCACAAGGCACCCGGGCGGTCACAAATTAGCAAAACTGATACGGGCGCCCTCGAACGAAATGGCCCGACCCAACCTGAACGCGCCCAGTCGGGCGACCTCACACGGTGCGACACGTCGCGCCCGACCGAACGATGCCACAAGGGAGAAAACAGAAAATGGGCCGCCCGACCGTGCACAAGGCACCCGGGCGGTCACAACTTAACAAAACTGATACGGGCGACCTCAAACGAAACAACCCAACTCGAACGCACCGGGTCGGGCGACCTCACATGGCGTGACACGACGCGCCTGACCGAACGAATATGCCACAAGGGAGAAAATAGCAAACGAGCCACCCAAATGTGCACAAGGCACCTGGGCAGTCACAACTTAGCAAAACTGATACAAGTGCCCTCGAATAAAACGGCCCGACCCGAACGCGCCTGGTCGGGCGACCTCACATGGCGCGACACGGCGCGCCCGAACGAACGATGCCACAAGGGAGCAAATGGAAAACGGGCCACCCGAACGTGCACACGCCACTCGGGTGGTCACAACTTAGCAAAACTGATACGGGCGCCCTCGAATGAAACACCTGACCCGAACATGCCCAATCGGGCGAACCCGCATGGCGCGACACGATGCGCCCAACCGAATGATACCACGAGGGAGAAAACAACAAACGGGCCACCCGAACGTGCACAAGGCACCCTGGCAGTCACAACCTAGCAAAAATGATACGGGCGCCCTTGAAAGAAACGACCCGAACCAAATGCGTCTGGTCGGGCGACCTCACATGGCACGACACCGCGCACCCGACAGAACGATTCCACAAGGGAGCAAGCGGAAAATGGGCCACCCGAATATGCACAAGGCACCCGAGCGGTCACAACTTAGCAAAACAGATACGGGCGCCCTCAAACGAAATGGCCCGACCCAAACGCGCCCGGTTGGGCGACCTCACACGGCGTGACACGACACGTCTGACTAAACGAATATGCCACAAGGGAGCAAACGGAAAATGGGCCTATGGTGTATGACTGTAGGTGAAGCCACCCGATGGTGTATGACTGCGGGTGTTTTGTGGTCAGTAGGCCTAGCTGATTCACAACCTCTGCTGAAATGAGGTTCTTTTGGCTCTTGTTTTCAACAATGAACTACAACGAAGAACCCTTCACTCACAACTATGAGTGGAAGAGGAAATATCCCTCCTCTGGATATTCGGGCTCATCCTTATGGATCTTGGTGGTGGTAACAGTGGCACTGGGCTCTACATGAATCATATGCTTCCCTTTGTCATTCCCCTTATCGGGTTCTAACTTAGAATCAGAGCATGCATCTTGTTAGCACTCATTTTTTCACCCTCGAAAGTTGTCTTTCATGATCATTTTTTGGCTATGATTCCTTGTGCCTTCACTATATTCACCATTTTCCATCGTTATCATATACCTCGATTAATCTAAAAAGCCCTAAATTACCCCAATCTGGCCATTTGCATGCTAAAATATATGAAATCCTATTTTTCCTAAACGACCTTAATGATTGTCCTATCTATTTCCCTCTTTTTCCATTTTTGTAAAAAATCTCAAAATGCCCTAATCCTATCGTATTCTAGCTTATTTTATTGGGAAAATAAAAAAGTGTATATCATTTTTATATTTAATATAAAATTGTTCGTATTCTAGCTTATTTTATTGGGCAAATAAAAAAGTGTATATCAATTTTATATTTAATATAAAATTGTTTATATTTTTAATAAAATTGTGGGCTTTTTACTGCCAATAAAAAAGTGTATATCAATTTTATATTTAATATAAAATTGTTTATATTTTTAATAAAATTGTGGGCTTTTTACAAATTGTTTATATTTTTAATAAAATTGTGGGCTTTTTACAAATTGTTTATATTTTTAATAAACTTGTGGGTTTTTTACAAATTGTTTATATTTTTAATAAAATTGTGGGCTTTTTACAAATTGTTTATATTTTTAATAAAATTGTGGGCTTTTTACTTCGTCGAGCCCCTGGCTCAGCCCAAGCACCTACACTAATCACCACAGGACCGAGGCCAAGAACCACAAGCTAAACCACAACCAAATCCAAGTCATCAGGGGAGGGGCCCAGTGCATGCACTGAGTCCCAATTGATTGTATGAGTGTGCATAGCCTTCAGCTCATAGTTGAAACATGTAAAACCTCAACACGTATATAAACACCAATATCGCTTATATGCCTGGTGAATGTGGGATTATCCCACTGAACACCTTTGCCACCAACTGTCGCAAGAGCGACACTCTGAACATAAATATTTTTAACAGTGAAACAGTGACCCTGGCCTTGAGATAACCTGTCCGGTGAAGCACATTCTAGTTTGGCACTTGATATATCTACCTGACAGCAAGATGGATGTGACAACAATGTTGAAGACAATATGCTAGGATTTGATGCACAAAAGCAACCTTGATTACTTTCCATATCTATTTTGTGATTATGTATTATGCAGCATATATATAATTGTCCAGAGAAATGGGGTTCTGTACATAAGATATATCATTCGATTTTATTTTTCAAATCATATGTTTCAATATTAATGATTTCCATGATTCCCAGCGCCGCAAATAAAAGAGGAGACGACAATGAAATCAAAGATGATAATAAACAGATTATCAATTTATTGATGCAAAAGCAATGCATATATACGGATATTAAAAAATTTTTCCTCTTGTTCGCTAAATTCACTCATGATCCACTCATCTAGACTGCAGGAACGATGAGTTATTGATTAATCTGAGGCGAAGCAAGAGTATTAATAAGTATCGGGCTTACTCGCTTCTGCTCCATGAAAGGATCCACATTGGTACTGCGTGGTATCGCTGCCTGCAAAGTCAAAGAATGTATTGTTGTGAGAGTTAAACTATATCAAATCCCATATAAGCTCACATTTATTTTGGGAATATAGCAGCATGGGACAGCATGGATAAATTGGAAACGTTGTCCCACGTTTTTAAGTTAATGCTGCTCTTCACCCCTGTCCCTGTTGTCGGTTGTTTGTATGGGAGGCTTTATGAGATTCGACCCGGGGATGAATCGGTGCTTTGCAAGATCTAGCGCCTTCCTCTACACGTCGACCGTAGTGTCCAGATCGCTATTTACCCAGAACAATCTAATAAAAATTATCCAATATTTTAATGGACCCAAACCAAGTAACAAAACAACCTACCCAAACATAGCTTCCATAACACACTATCTCTGCGACAAATATTTTAAATATTTGAAGCCGTGCGTTGGACGACCGACGCCTCGTGAGCATCGTAAGACCGATGTCCCTTTTTAAAAAAAAATTTACTATGCCGTCGAAAAAGTGACGTTTACCAACGTCGGAAGAGCGACGTTCCCAAACGTGGAAAAGAGACATTTTCCCCTTTTCATTGGTCTTGCAACGTTCCATTTAAAAAAAATAAAATTAAATGTTCATCGCTATTGCAACACTTTGCCACCAATCGTCGCAAGAGCGACACTTTGCCACCAACCGTCGCAATAGTGACGCCTTCCTCTAAACGTCGCAATAGCGACACCTTCCTCTAAACGTCGCAATAGCGACACCTTGTCTCTGTAACGTCGCAATAACGACATATTTCATAAATCCGTCACAATTACGATGCTTTTTTGCAAACGTCGCAAGACCAACACTTACCTCTAAGTGTCGCAATACCGACACTTGTCTCTAAACATCGGTATAGCGACACTTTGTGGCGGGATTTGAAAAATTGATAAAATTTGGGGAAATTTCTGACATTTCGTCAAAAATGTCAGAATTTCCGCCAAATGTACTAATGAGGGAATTCTTGAGCTCTGAGTGCAGATATGGGGCTGAAAAGTGCATTTTTCTCCCTGAAATATTAGTCGGAAGATCTTGCACAAATGTTACCATCTCATGCTTGGTTAGTACCTGTGACTTGTGGAAAAAACCATAAAACCACCAAAATATGAAAATTTGACTGAAAAAAGGAAAAAAAAGCTATAAATAAAAATTTAGAGGCTATAAATAGTTGTATAAAACCTTGAAAATACTGAAACTGCAGTCACCCAGGAAACTAAATTGTTACACCAGCAGAGTCGTCATTTCTTGACGAAAAATGTAGCTAATACCCAGTGAAGTTGCCATTTTCTAGTATGAAATTTCTTGGAAGGTGTACCAAAAATATCTCACTTAATTTAGAGGTGACAAGTGACCCTAACAAAAATTGTGTTTGCTTATACTTCAGATCTACAATAATAATGTGAGAAAAACCTACAGAAAAATCCATGTATGTGATATAAAATAATAAACAACAAAATAAATTCGATGTAATAACCCAATTGTGGAAATATGTTTAAATAAATAAATCATTTATTGATAGCACCTAGTGAAGGAGATTTACAAAAGGGTTGAAAATCCCACTCTGTGGGATGGGTACTTTGATGTCTTTGACGCTTCAGTGATTGATCTTCCTCTATCAATATGTGAAAAACCCAAACAATGTGTATAACTCTAGTGGGAGCTCGAATGCAAAAATACGTTAATGGTGACGATGATAATGGTAGTGATGGAGAATGAATGAAAAAAACTCTTATTGATAACCAAGTATTGGGTTGATCTTGAAAATGGAGAATAATAAAATATTATTGACCAAAATCAAGAACTAACTGTCAGGAATACTTTATTATATTTTTGGAGAGGGAAAAGATATTCAAGATGGTCAAATATCTTTATTGAGAAATAATTAACAAATAAAATTATTTATTAATTATTTCATGAAGACTAAGAAAGGTGTGAAAATGAAATAATTATTAAATAGTGATTTAACAAAACTATTTCCTATTGATTTAAATAGTGGTTTACTAAACTATTCCTATAGAGAAATTTATTTTTCTATGGTAAAATTAAACTTACATAGTGTATTTTGATCCACCTAGTTAGAAATGGCTAGGTGATCATTTTTTGGTGATAACACCTACGTTCAACAGAGAAAATAAACATTCCCATCTCACGAAACTTTTGAAAGGCAAAGGATTGAAGCAAGTGGCCCAATATTGGAAGCCTCGAGAATGTAAGGCTACGTGGAGGGCCTCAAAATCTAGAGAATATTGGGATTTCCATCTACCTTTACAACACTAAGAAACCCTAGAAAATGATATTTAACAAAGACAGATTCATATTATGGATGGAACAAATAAGCCTACCAAAACCTTCATGGTTAAGGAAGCTTACTAGTCGCTCACTATCTATAACCAGTCCCAACAATAAAATATTTGATCATGTATTTGGAAAGATAAACCATGGCCAAGAATTGCTCATTTTTTATGGATGTTGGCCATAAAAAGAACACTAACCTGGGATCATATTCAGAACCATGGATTTGAAGAGACATCCTATTGTTTTCTATGTAGAGCTCATCAAGAAACTTTTGAAAACTTGCTTCGAGGATGTCCATTTTCAAAATAACAATAGAAAAATATGGCTACAATATTTATACAAACAAATAACAATAATAGTGACAATATCATTGAGATAATCGTCTCTTAGCAACCTAGAGCTTTTATTAGCCCAGATCTCAAGCAGGCTTGGACCCTAGCCTTGGGTTCTATCTTATGGTTGTTATAGAAAGAATACAATGGGAGAATATTTAAAGGAATTTTCAAGGAACCAACAAAATTTTGGGCAGGGATCCTAAAAAACATCAAATAAATTGTCCTCGTTGTGAAATGGACTAGTGAATACTGCTCCTCCTCAGTATCGGAATCCATCATTTTATCATCTCTATCTCTCTTTCCGCCACGCTCCCCTCCCCCTCCTAAAGCTCTCCCTATTGGGCTTCCATCCCCTTGTCTATATTCTCTCCCTCCCCCCCTTTGAATTTCCTTAAATATAACTTTGATAAGGCATCTAAAGGAAACCTTAGCACTAGAAGTTACAGAGATCTCTTTAGGGATCACAATAGTAATCATATACTTATCATATAAGGTTCAATGGGGATTAAAAATAATATGTTGCATAGCTATTTGCTTTAAAAAAGTGGCTCTCTATAGCATAGTCTCAAGGCTTTAATAAATTAGTGGTGGAAGGTGATTCCTTGATTTCCATTAACATCCTCAAACGCCTTTAAAATGGTTCCAATCTGGATAGGTTTTTATCATCTTGGCATCTAGAAAACTATATCATCAGAATTGATAAGCCTCGTAATCACATCCAGGTTGTCATCTTGACTCATGTTAGATGATCTGGAAATAAAATAATGGATAGTCTAGAAAACCTGGGTTGCTTGGAGCCAGTGCTTTCTCTAGTTGCATCATGGGATTCCACCCAATATTCTACCCTAGTTTCAAATTTATGGAATTTGATTCTTAAGACAAGGAACAATCCTCTCATATCTGTGAGAAATCAGAAGTGTCTCTCCTTGCCTAGGGTGGTAAACACATTAAAAGCATGAGACAAGAGGAAACATGTGGCTCGTATTCACCCAATCATTAGAAGGCAGAGGCTGGGCCAACTCACTTTTCACTTGGTTGCACTCATGATACCAATTAATATGGTGAGTAATCTCAGTGGCTTACACCTCAAGGCAAGTCTCAAGGCAAGTGATATGGAAAATTCATGGTTCATTGTGACTCCTCCACTCTGGTTTCCTAATCCTCTACGCATAGTGAATTCACTCTCCACAATCCTCTATCATTTGTTAGCATGGATTATTGTTGTTTCCATTTTTTCTACTAGTGATTGTCCAGGTCCTCTTGACCTGGACATCCCTCATGTTGAATTTGAACCTTTTTTGTGTGAAGTTTTGGTGGATCCTTATTTGAGGGAGGTTGGAGTCATTCTATTCCTATGGAGTTATTTTCTTGTAATGGAAGTTTGTCTCAGTGGGGAGAAGGATAATGGGATGCCATAAATATTATGCTCATGATGTGGGTTGCCTCTAGTTATGTTGCAGTAGGTTACCCTTCCACAATTGGCTCTCTTGGTTCAATGAGGAATCACAGTACAATCTCACAGCATCCACGGTGAAGATATTTTGGCACTTGAACAACCTCCCTTTGGTTATCAGTGTTGTGAATTAACTCTATGCTATTTTTGTATTCTGGTGCAACTCTTTTAGAGGACAACAATTGTCCACCATGGTTAGCACTCCTACAAGACAACTTTCTCACTGGCAGTATCTTTGTCATTTTGGTTTTGCTGGCATGTTCTCTTTTTCTGCATATATATGTACTCATGGAAACACTCTCCATAGTAACAATGTTTGTATCCTCAATATTTATTTTGGGACAAAAGACTTATTAATATGTTGATGGTCTGGTTTCCCCAGTGGCAGGCCATAGCAAAGAATAGTTTGATGTATGACTTGTTGATGAATCAATAGAATTTCTTAATTTACCAAAAAAATAATATACATTATATACAATGTTTAGATATTTAAAAATGACAACATTTTTAATAAAATTTAAATAGGATGAAGTAATAACAAATTTTATATATACATAATAAAAATTTAAACACCATAAAATGATAATAAATTATAAATATATTTTTAACAAGACATTATATTATTAAGAAAGTGGGTGGTAGCATAATAGAGAGAGAAACAAACCAACCACAAGATAAGGAAGTAGGTGGTAGACCATCCAACCCCATCATGCTTGAGGATGAGGACCAAGCGTCACGACTATAAGCTAGAATGAAATGGACCTATAGAAGAAGATAAGGATGAGAAGGAAGAGGACAAAATCCAACAACCCCTTGTTTAATGGCCTAATTTGGACACCATTATTTTTTTTCATAATATTTATCTAAAAATGTAAGTAGATACATGTATATAGTTTGTTTTCTTTTTCCAACACTTTTGGAATTCAATTGTGCTAGTCCACATGTGATGAGGAACCAATAGTTAAAAATTAAGCTAAATTAGATTCCCTTGTGACCAACAACAAAAATCCCATACTTCTTATTCTATCTATAATGTGAAATATTAGTATTTTTAGATTGAAAAAAAGAAGAAGCAATTACTCAATATCCTTAAAATTAAAAAAAAAGTTATTACATTTTTAAGATTAAAGAAATTATTTTATTTTTTAAACATTTGCATCATTTAACTTTAACTTTAAGATAAAGAAATTATTTTATTTTTTAGACATTAGCATCATTTAACTTTAACTTTAATATTAAAGAAATTATTTTATTTTTTAAACATTAGCATCATTTAACTTTAACGTTAACGGTAAGATTAAAGAAATTATTTTATTTTTTAAACATTTGCATCATTTTTTTTGAATATATATATATATATATATATATATATATATATATATATATATATATATATATATATATATATATATATTTAACATTTTATGTCTACTTTAAATTATCAATAACAATATCTATTTTATATAGGAATAAAATAAAAACATTTAGGTTTAGGAGATTATTTTTAATAAAATAATATTAACTAAAAACAATAATATAAAATGTATTCTATTTTTTTACTTTAAATTAGAATTCAAAAGAAATAATCAACTTATTTCTTAAAAATAAACAAGCAATAAAAAAATTATTATAAGGATTTTAACCAAATATTGCTAATCAAAAAACAATAATATAAAATGTTTCTTACTTTAAATTAAAATTCTGTTTATTTTTATTTTTTAATTATAAATAATAAAATAAAATTATAAATTATTATAAGTATTTTAACCCAATATTACTAACCAAAAAACAATAATATAAAATAATTCTTACTTTAAATTAAAATTCTATTTATTTTTATTTTTTAATTATAAATAATTATAAAATAATATTTAATTTATCACAACCACATACCGCCTAAATGATAATTAATTTATCACAACCACATACCACCTAAAATATGTATAGAAAAGCCATAATCCAATTACACATTACACTCATGTTATTTATATTTATAAGAATAAAATTTACCTCGATATTTCTTACATTCTCAATAAAACAACACACCCTAAAATATGCACGTGACATCTCTCACATGTTATATGGACTAACCCTCTTTATGGACCATGGAGGTATATATATACTCTTTATGGAATTGGATTTCAAATTGCAACCCTTCCTGCAAGCATGTAAATGGGATATTTGCAGGTGTAAATCTTGTTTTCATCGCCCCACGCCTCTCTAAACTTTCTCAACACGCTTTCATTCAGAAGCTCAACGCCCTTCTCTCTCGCGGCGGTCAGAGCAGAAGAAGATTTGAACCGTCCCAAGTATGCCTCCAACGAAATCTCTCTTTCCAGAATCGTTTCCATGGGATTCCCTTCGCCCCCTTTCCCATTTTCCAGCACTGCCTCGAACGGGAAAGGCAGAGTCCTGTATCCCTCCCATACATACCCAATTCCTGGGTTCCAATAAAGCCACGCCGATTCATACACAGCTTTACCCACTGCATCCACAGCAGGACTGACGCTGCCCATTCCATACGTCCACACCGCTATCACGCCCCCTGGTTTGCGCAGGAGGCGTTTAACTTGAGAGTAAAAGGTGTCGAGATCGAACCAGTGGACTGCCGTGGCCACCGTCACCAGATCCACCGATCCCTCCTCCGCCACATTGAATAAGATATTTCATTAATTACTTTTTTCATTCAACAATGAACTATCTCATAAGGGGTAGTTGTGCTTTGTTCTAGGGCTGAGGAGATATGCTAAAAAATCAGTCCGCTTAGGGCTAGTGTGGGTTAGGCCTGGTGTGATTCTAAAAAATCCATTCAGCTTAGGGCTAGTGTGGATTAGGTCTGGTGTGATTCCCTAGTTATTTTAACCGATTATATGCCCCTGAATCAATGCTCCAAATAAGTCTCAAAGATCACAAACAACTTGACCAAAAAAATAGTAAACTCATTTTTATTTTAAAATAAATTTTAAACTTATTTATTATTAATTACATTATTTTTAAAATTTTAAAAATAAATTAACTTGGAAATTTTAGATATTTGATAAAAATTGTTACCTTTTCATAAATCCTCATATAAAAATAAATATTATTTTTAATTAAATTTTTAAAAACTTATTATTATTTTTCGAAGTTAAAATCAATCTTAATAAATTATGTATTAAACATGGTAAAAAGATTAAAATTATTTAATTATAGAATATTTTTAAACCATAAAATATTTAATAAAATATTTACTTTTATTAAAAATATATAAATATTTATTTATTAATAATAAATTATGTATTAAAATGTTAAAGGAATTTCACTCAAATGGTATGGTTCACGATTTGTGTCTCAATTGGTGTGGGTTCGTGGATTATGCAAATTCTGACACCTATGTCCTCAACCGTATTACAAACTTTGAGTGAGCCTTACTCTGACCACATACCTTTGTCTTTATCCCTCAATCTTGTTATGCATACCACCCACATGCAAGAGATCAGTGAAAGCAAAAGACACGTCTGCTTCTATACAAGTAATGTCGACCTTTTCTTAAGGGATTTAGGCTCCTTGACTTATAATAACAGCGTTGCTCAAATCTATTACCATTTTACTACTACCCTTTCCACTACCATTGGCAAGTTCTCTAATGAGACTTTGTATAAGCATAATAATAGAACTTCCAATCCGCGGTATGACAAAGACTGTAAAATTGCCAGGAAAGCGATCAGAGAAACCTATAATGAAATTATTAAGCTCCAGAATATAAGTATATACAAAGCTCTCATCAAGTGGAAGAATAGGTCATATATTAATAAGAGACAAGGGCATCTTCTTCACCTTTCTAAAGTTATGCCCAGAAAGTTTTGGCAAAATGTGCTTGTTCAAAAAACCAAAGATAATCATTATCCCCTTAGAAAATTGGGATAACTATCTTAAGAAGTCGTATGACTCTCAGGGCACCATGGGCACCATCTTAAACACTCTTATTAAGGATGATATATTTTCTCTAGAAGACGTTAAGTCTGGGATTAATAAGCTCGCTAATGGGAAAGTTAAATATATTGAAGGATACCAAGCTGAGATCTTTAAAATGGGACAATCTATCTTCATTCCCCATCTCCACAAGCTTCTCAATTTGGTTGTAAAGCATGGATTCCCTAAGCTTTGGACACAAAGCCTTATTGTGCTTATCTTTAAAAATGGAGACAAAAGCATTCCCTCTAACTATAGGACCATTATGATTAGCCACATCCTTGTCAAGCTTTATGGGCTCATTTTATAAAAGAAGCTTAGCCTTTAGCTTGAGAACCAGGGTAAAAGGGCTAAAGAGAAAGCTAGTTTTAGGAGACATCACTCGACTAACAACCACCTTGTCACTCTTAGGATCATTGCAGAAGAATGCCGCAATAGTAAATAGATCTCTTCTCTTGTTTTGTGGACTTTATAAAAGCTTTCGACACTCTCCCTCTTGATAAGCTCTGGGAGAGACTTGAAGAGATCATGGTTCCTCCTGAACTAAGGATTGTTGTGGTCCGCCTCTATGAGATGTCATTGCCAAGCTTAAGACCAACAAATGGTCGTATAAAGATATTAAATACAATATCGGGTTTAAGCAAGGGTTTCCCCTCTCCCCTACCCTTTTTAGTATTTGCATCGATAAGCTAGAGGAGTGTCTGGAAATTGTAGGTTGCAAGGGCACCAAGCTCACTGGTACAATCATTACTCTTCTCCTTTATGCTAATGATATCATTCTTCTTGCAAAAATCCATGATGACCTGGACAAGTAGCTTAAGAATCTTCAAGTCTACTTCTCCAAGATGGGTATGACAGTTAATACTGACAATACTAAAGACATGATCATTAAATCCAAAAAGATCACCCATGGTAATTTCGTCTATGGTAACCATTGTCTGGAGCAAGTTTCTTCTTATAAATATTTGGGTATTGACTTCCCTTATCAACCCAACTGGAATTATAACATCGAGAAAAGAATTAGTACTGGAGGTTGGAAAGCTTATTATGAGCTTCAAAAAAATTATAAGTCGATTAATATTTACATTTGGAGTAAAAAAAGGTTCCTCTTTGAGACTCTCCCCATCCCTGTTATTTTATACGAATGTGAAGTTTGGGGTTGCAATATATCTAGAGAGTCGAGGAGAAATATTGAGATGATTCAAAAGCAATTCATAACCTATAACCTCAAAATCAAGGGAAATACTCCCTATCCTATCCTCTTGATCGAAGTCAACTTATCCCCCATTTAAAGTATGGCTATGTTTAGATATCTGATGTATAAGAAGAAGTTTTACAACATGGAATCCAAAAGGCTCCCAAAAATTTCTTTTGACTTTATTCAAAACCCCCACCTGCGCCTCAAACGTGGGTGACATAAGGATGCCCAGCCTTGGCTCAACCTCTAGGGGATTAAGGACGAGATCATCATGGTAAGCATGGATAGTATCAAATATACAATTACCTCCAATTTTAAGGACAATATGTGGGATGATAAGGAGCTGGAACATAAAAGGAAGTTAAGATAATATAAGGAGGTGATCAACGCCACCCTCGATAACCAGAATTATCTCTCTATGTTGACCAGCACTAAGAAGAAAATGAACATCGCTACCTGATAAGAACTAATTCTCATGAGCTTCGAAGTGAGACCGGGCGGTGGTCTACTCCTGAGACTCCTCGGGACGATAGAATCTGTCATATTTTTTATACTAAGAAGGTGGAAGATGAAAATAACTTCCTTTTAGACTCCCCATCTCTTGCCCACGTCCCCCCTCAAATCCCTCCTATCAACCACAACTCCACTCTTCTTGAATTATTAAGCCAGCCCAACTATAACAATATTTGATTGCTTCTTTCCCTTCTCATTGATTACATAAATAAGATTTTGAAAAATGGCAATTAAAATCTTTTTAAAGTCTTATATATACCACATTTTGAAGAACGACAATTAAAATCTTTTTAAGTTTTTATATACCAGATTGGTCTTAGTGACCGTTAATCATATATATATATATATATATGAAATTAAAACTATTAATTATAAAATATTTTAAAGCATAAAAATTTAATATATTTACTTTTATCTCAAAAAAAATTATTTTTAATAAAAATTTTAAATTCAAAAATAAAATAAATAAAAATTGATTTTTAAAATTAAAATATATATATAAACTCGCTTATTTATATAAAAAGTGATGATTTTTTTCACACTGAAATAATATTAATATTTTTAAATATAATTTTACTTTTATTTAAGATAACTGTCATATAATTTGTAATATTTTAATTAAATTCTTAATCATATTTATTAAATCAATTTTACATGATAAAATTAAAAAAAAATTTAATGATTAAAAGTTTAATAAGTATTTCAAAATCCATAATAATAATATAAATAATCACTTTTAATTAATCCATTAATTAATTTAATATTTTTTAATAAAATCAGTAAAAATAAACAAATTTTAACAATACTATTTTTATTTTTCTATTTGTCACAATTAATTTTGTTTATAATTATTATGAGAATTATGAGAATAGGTGTATCAAACAAGAGAAAATCTCAATGAAGACTCTTTGATATCTTGAATTCAGGGAAAAGCTACTTGGTTATTTTGTTGGAAATGCAAAAGACCTATTGGGAACATAGACATGACCCCCTTCCTTTAGTGTTGTATTAAAAAATATGTTAGGAGTGATGACGTAGTTGACAAAAGAGTAGGTGTTTTATAATCATTGAGATTTTAGTGGCTCATGGATAAAGGTTAAAGGGAATAGTATAATTAATCTGAATAATGAAGATTATTAAGATGTTTGTTAAAAAAATATATTCGGAGTGATAATGTAGTGGATAAAGAGTGGGTGTTTTATAATCATAGTGATTTTAGTAGTTCAAGGATTAAGGTTTTTTTTTTGGTAGGTTGTGTTAATCTATTAATTCAGAAACATATAAGTACATAGTTTACAGGTAGGGTTGGTAAGCTACGCTTAACCAATCTCTACCTTTTTTACATTGGTTCTGGGTTGCTGTAGAGAAGGGGGTTGGCTCAGGCAAGACTTGTGAACAAAAAAGACTGTGTGCGCAGTAGCGCTATGACATTTAGGAGCATGAGAGAAGGATATGGCATTGTGGCCCTGTGGGCATGCTTGACAAAAAACAAAAAATAACTTAACATCAACACAAACATTACGAGTCCTCATCATCACTGCAGTGGGGAGCTTCCTCGAGGATGGCACAGGCAGGGGCCTGCACGATGGCTGCTTCTTTGACGGCTTCCCCTTTAGCAGCAGTGTGAATGAGGGGATTTGACAGTGTGTAGAGGATGGGAGAGTCTGGATCTACTACTTCTGGAACCTTCGTTCAGAATCCGTTGGAGTCCATGATCCAAATATCTGAGTCTTCATCTACCTACGCAGGGCTATTCGGAGGTGTTGGGATGCTCTATGGAGAGGGAGCCCTGGAGGTGAAGGTGGACCTCCTCGCACCAATTCTTCCTCTTGTCGTCGGGCTCCTGGGGGAGTCTTCGCACTGCTCCGGACCAGAAGGATCGCTAGCAGGGGAATTTGTCGAGGATCCCTCAAGCCATTCGAGCTGATTATCCTCGCCGCGATGGTAGCAGCTCGGGAGAGATCCTCGTTGACCACCATGGATGGTGCGTTGGCACAACCTGGGGGCCATAGCGCACTTGGGAGGGCTGGCAGGGGGAGCACAGGGACCAGAAAAACTGTAGAGGCTGGGGGGCAAGTGCGCAGGATGCAATGCACCTGGAAAAGGGGATTTGTGCAGCTTCACTCCAGGACTTGGGCTGCGTAGCTGATAGGTTTTAGTGAAATTCCAAATCGGAGGAGCAGAATGCAGCGGAGAGCAGATGATGGATGGAAGGGGCTGAGAGTGGGAGGATATATAGGAGTGCCGATGAGGCATGTTAGAGAGTCTATGAGTGATCGGCGTGTGAGTCACAAGCTGATGGACAGATGTAGAAGGGTAAGCGAGGTTGCAAAACTGATTATGCAACATGGTCATTAATGGAGGTAAGGGTGAGGTGATGGTCCGAGTCAGGTGATACCAGGTCTGTCCATTCTGCGTGATCAATGTTTCTGCGAGGATCATGCGAGGTGATAATAGTGATTGGATCCGCAGCCGGTGGGGGATTTCCTTGAGGATCTCTGCAGTCTGCATGAGTTGGGCTTTGTTGTCCCCCATGTCAAGCGTGTCACCCGCATCTGAGAAGCTCAAGAATTAAGATTAAAAAAAGTAGTATAAACCATATATTTTTTTATTTTAACCATAATCACATCCTTTCACATTAATTATAAACATATTTCTTATTTGAGATATAAACATAACAATTTTATCAATTAATATAATAAGAGCGATATAATTAACCATAATCATATCTTTTCACCTTAATTATAACACATTTATTAATTAAAATACAAACATAACAATTTTAGAAATTAATATAATAAAAGTAATAATAACATATTACATGTTAAAGGTCAAAGATTTCCTTTGTTCAATCCATCTAGTTCGCTCCAAAATTGCACTATACAATATCAAATCTTTACACCATTTATGTTACTATTGAACCATTTAAGATGCTTTGTAAAACGACTCTCCTGCTACTTTTTTTTCAATTCAAGGGGAATCTTAAGTTATTTGTTTTTCAATTCAAGGGAATTTTTAAGTTATTTATTTTTTAATTTAAGGAGAATTTTTAAAATTTTATCTTTGATTTAAGTTTTAAGAATAAGAAACAAAATGTAGAAAACAAAGGAGATTAAAGGATAGTTTTTCATCTATAAAATATTTGTATACATGTATATGTTATAGAGGGATTATTAATTCTTGTGGAAAATACTTTTGTATATGTTATAGAGATTATTAATTCTTGTGGAAAATAATTTTATATTTCATATGAGGGAGGGATTATTAATTTATGTGGAAAATATCTTTATATTCCATATGAGGGATATACATGTGTTTCTCGATAGACTATGTATATGTTCTTGGTACTATTAATACTTAACAAGACTCAAAGTCATTACATCAAAGATCATCATGTTACTTGAATATGGGTGAGGAGGATCCTAATTACTCCTCCCAAGCATCCAAAGTAAACTTATTTAACAAATTTAATATTATTATTTATAAATGACTAAATTTAATGAATATATAAAAATTAAAAATCTAGATATATTAGAGAAAAATTATTACATTATGATTTAATTTAAAAAATAAAAATAAATAAATAATTAGAAATAAACCCAAAAATAAATAAAAATAAAACATAGCTTTACAATATATTAATTATCTATATCAAACTACTTAGCAATGCACCTCAGTAAATAACAAATAAAGTATAGCATATTTTGTATACACAAGTATACAAAATAATAAGAAGGTAAGTTGTTTGAGATATATTTAAAAACAAAAAAATTGCTAAATTTAAATGCATAAAATTTTATATAATATTTTAAGCTTTCTAATTAGATTAATAAATATATAATTAAATTATCATTAAACTATAATCTATAGGTTAGTAATTATAAAAAAATCATTAAAAAAAAACTTTTTAAATTAATAATATTATCATTTATTTATTTATTATATAAAAATATTTTTTAATTAATTATATTGTTAAATTTATAATTTTTAAAAATAAAATTTAATAATATTTTTATAATTATTGTATATTTATTATTTAATGATTAAATTTTGTTAATATATTTAATGTCGAAGAATCTTATTTTATAAATTTAATTAAATTTGAAACAAGATGAGACACTTCAAATCTAATCATATTCACACTAACCGACAAAAAAAAATATTATTTTCAAACTTCTCAATATCATATAAAAAAGATATAAATTTTTGATAATGTTTTGATCTAAATAGAGATGAATAAAGGTTTTTTTTTTTTTTTTTTGGAAAATATATATATAAAATATAAGCACAATAATAAATAAAACACTAGGTATGTGAAAATAAAAAATAAATAATTTATAAAAACGTTAGTTAAATTTTTTCAAACATAAATAAATAATTTTAAAAAACACTCATATTAATTTTTTCAGTCATATGAACACAACGTGTTAATGCTCATTCTTAACCCAATTATTTGCAGGTTTTATGATAGAAGAGGAAGGGCCCCTTAAATATCAACAGGTTAGGTGATTATCTCATAAAATAATCCTGAATCTAGAGTCAATTGAATATTCTTTTTGTGTCGTGAACAACTCCATGGCTCTTATGATCGAAAAATACAATATCATGGCAAAATCATATTTATTTTGAAATTTACATCAACTTTGTTTATACAGATTTAAATATAATTATAATAATCTTTATAAATATAATTTAATTATAATAATTTTATTAATCCTAATAAATATGTAAAGAGTAATTTTTAAATATTTTTTATTTAAAATTGTTGAATAATAATTTACTTAAAATTTGATGAATGAAGTTCATTATTTAATTTAATTGGTATAATAAACAAATATGCCATAAATTTCAGCCATCTTTCCTAACTAAGTCAACAAAACTATGGTGAGATAGGAACACTTTTGTCCCTTCTTTTCGATCATGGAAAAAAATATTAAAGAATCTCAATTAATCTCTTACTTTATTAAGGTATAAACCATATTTGTCTTTTTTTAAATCAAAAGGAAATTGGGTATATACATTTTTAATCACATTAAAATAATTCTTAAAAGTGTATATATTATTTTTTTGTAAGCTTGGCAGAGTGCATCCTCATCATGTTCTCTTGGATTGCCTTGCTCTTGGATGGTCTTGCTTTTACTCACATCTTTTCTAATTTTCCTAATCTTTGCCACACTGCCAATCCTAGTAACCTCATAAGTCAACAAAACTATGGTGAGGTAGGAACACTTTTGTCCCTTCTTTTCGATCATGGAAAAAAATATTAAAGAATCTCAATTAATCTCTTACTTTATATTAAAGAATCTCAATTAATATCTTACTTTATTAAGGTCATAAATCATATTTGTCTTTTTTTAAATCAAAAGGAAATTGGGTATATACATTTTTAATCACATTAAAATAATTCTTAAAAGTGTATATATTATTTTTTCGTAAACTTGGCAAGACTACATCTTCATCATGTCCAATATGGAATTGAACAAGTGACTTCACATCAAGGAGTGTCTTAATAAAGCACACAATCACCGTCTATCCAACAAAACCCCGTAGACAAAAGTGTATCTATTATGATATTATATAATATAAATATTTTTAATAACGTTAAATTTATTTAGATATCTAAAATATATTTTTAACAATGTAATTTTAAAATTTAACAAAATATATATATATTATTTAAATTTCTCCTTTTTTTTTGTCAAGTTGTTTGTGATCCTTCACGCTTGACATGTGGCTTAAGGAGTTGTGACCTAGGGGCATCTAGGTCTTCAAAGTCACTCGGGGATTGCACCTGGCCTGGGCCACAACGGCCCTCAGCTGACTGGATTTTTTCGCATGTCTCCTCCCAATAACACAGGGCACAACCACCCCCATGAGGTTTGATCCAAGGTCGTCTTTCTAACGAGGCCCATCCTCAATCGGTTATGCTTGTGGGACTTGATTATATAAATTTCTCCATAATAATAATATTGTTATAGAAAATAATAAATGTATTCTCCATTTTTATGAAAACAAAAAATATGCTAGAATTATTGCACAACATGTCCATTTTAATTCACATAGTTGTTGCAAGTAGTCACATGTTTACTTTACACTTAATTTTTTTGGTGGGAAAAATAAATTGCTAAAACGATTATTTTAACAAAAATATTTGATTACACTAAAGTGTTAATTAGGAATTAGGTTTCCAAAATTTTTAATTTAATTTTCAATAACTATTAAGTGGATGGTATGGTTTTAACCTCCGTTGAATATTCTACAATATTCATAGTAATATACACAAACCAATGGTTGAGATTTATCTTCAAAGTAGTTATGTCATTTTTCTTATTTTAATTAATTTGGTTAATTTTAAAAAAATCATATGAACAAGTGTCATATGAAGTGAGTTATGGTTTTTTGGACATGTGGTATTAATAATTCATGGTATTGGCCCTCATATTGTAACAAATCCTATTTACAAATTAAGAATCTTCATAGTAAAGTAGGGGTAAATCTCACTCATGATGACAATGATGAGGAAATATGTTACATTTGATGAGGAGAAGGTTATGAGAATCTCTCTAGAGAAAGAGCTAAGTATTGCACTAAAGGAGGAGCCTCGATCAGAGCTTTAGGATGTTGTGGATCAGCCACATGTGGAGGAGCAGAAAGGAGGCAAAGTGGAGGTACCCAGTCAACCAGAATCTTCTAGATACGGGAGGAAGAGAACTAGAGAGGTTGACAGGTTGGTGCATGATGCACAAGAGAATGTGGGAGCTCTTACATCCTTGTGCGGGTAGAGAAGACCACCATATAGATAAAATGGTTATATGGCACTCATGACAGAACTCATACATTTTGAACCTTCTTCATTTGAGGAGATAGTTTCTCAACTAGTATGGGTAGATTCCATGGTAGGGGAGTAGGACTTCATCATGAAGAACAATGTATGGGAGGTGGTGTCGAGACCATAGAACAAGTCAGTGGTTGGTTCCAGAAGGATATACAAAATAAAACATGCAACTGATGGGAGTATCGATAATTACAAGGCCAGATTTGTAGCCAAAGGCTTCTCGCAAGTAGAGGGAGTTGATTATGAGGAGACATTTTCCCCAGTGGCAAGATACTCCTCCATCAGAACCATTCTAGCATTAGTTGCATAGATGGGGTGGAAGATCAACCAAATGGATGTGAAGATTGTTTTCCTCAATGGAGTGGTTGAAGAAGATATTTACATAGAGTATCCTGAGGGGTTTGAGACTTTTGACAAGGAGACACATGTGTGCAGACTTAGGAGAGCCCTTTATGGTCTTAAGAAGGCACCACGAGCTTGGTACACTTGGATAGATGCATATCTCAATGGATTTGGCTTCACCATGAGTGAAGCAAATACCAATCTCTACTACATTATGGTAGATGGAAAATTATTCATTCTAGTATAGTATGTAGATGATTTGATATAGACAGGGGATGAGAAGTTGATCTAGTCTTGCAAGGAGGACCTTACAAGAGAGTTTGAAATGAAGGACATGGGGTTCATGCATTGCTTCCTTGATTTAGAGGTGTGGCAGGGAGATGGAGATCTATTTATGAGTAAGGGGATGTAATGCCCAATTTGATCCTATCAGACAAATTTTGATTAGTATTTAATTAAATTGCAAATATTGACTTATAATTATTGAGTAATATTGATATATATCTACACTTGTGAATTTGTAATTTTATTTTTACTTATATGACTTTTATTATTTATATTCCCAATATGTCTTCTCAAATCTAACTTTTGCTAAGATATGGTCTTCTCCAATTTAATTCTAAATCAAATATCTATATTTTATTCCCAATATGTCTCTCAAATCTACTTTTAAGATATGGTCTTCTCCAATTTAATTCTAAATCAAATATCTATATTTTATTCCCAATATGTCTTCTCAAATCTACTTTTAGATAAGTTATGGTCTTCTCCAATTTAATTCTAAATAAAATATATATATTCATTCCCAATGTGTCTTCTCAAATCTATTTGGATAAGATATAGTAAGAAAGTCAAGGTTAATAAATTAAAAGGATGAGTGGGTAGTCAGGGAATTAATGGTAAGTGGTTGAGGTGGATGAGAGGAAGAGACATAAAAGGGAAGGAGGATGAGAGGAGAGGGGGAAGATCCTTGGTATTTTTTTTGTCATGGGAGGAATTTATTTTGGAGGAGGAATATGGAGAAAGAGAAGGGAGAGAATGGAGAGAAAATGAGAGGAATCACACTTAGATCTATTAGAGAGTGTTGGTTTTAACTTGGACATGCTACAGTTGGTTGGACTTGGGCACGGAGGGCTAGGGAGTTTGTGGAGGTTCCCTGGGCTAGGAAATCAATCCTAGTCAGCTGGGAGGTAAATCCAATCGGGTAGCCCAGCAGAAGCATCTCAACATAATCAAGAGAATTTCAACCAAGCTACTGATACAAGTATTCTTCGATTCTTGATTACTTATGTAAATTGTTGCAAATTAAAATTAGCACTTGTTTAATATGTTGTAAATAAATTTTACTTTAATATTATCATCAAATAAATGGTGAGCTAGAAATAGACTATTTTCCTTCTTATTGTTTTTAATTAAGGGATAAATTTGGTTTAGTTAGAAGACGTGGGATAGGTCCTCACATATGGCATCAAAGCAAGATTACAAACTCTTTCAGACCTTATAGGCCACTATTATGCCCCTGGAATTAAGAACACACAAACCTTGAAATTCTATTAAAATTTAACAACAATAGCCCTTATTTCTCTCTCAAGTATTTGCTTACAATTATGAGGGAACGAAAAAAATTTCTTGAATGCTTGATTATATAATTCATAGTGACTTTAAGGTACCACATAGGTTATTGAATAACTTATTAAAATTACCTGATAAGTGAAATGATCTAATTTATATAATAATATAATAATTTGCAAATATGTGTTCTTGATTTCTCTCTACTTCCACAAAAATTGTTATTTATATTTAGGTAATGGTACATAAGTATTCCATTTCAAACACATTGTCGATTTTTTTTTATTTACAAAATGTGCACTATACTATGCATATCCTATATTTGTGAGAAATTATGGATTTTTATGCATATAATTCTAGTGTTGGGCACTAGAACTATGCTCTGGAGTAATTACGTGACTCTATTTATAGGGGAAAAGAAAGGTGTGGTGGTAGCACCATTACTAAATAAAACGACCTCCAATACAATCTGTTGGTTTAATATTTTTTTTTATCAAACAAATCCTCAAATTGATAGTGAAGATGACCAATGGCTTATCGCATGTGAAGCAAATGGGATGACTTCCCGCATGTGAACTAATTAGGTTCTCGTTGGAGTTAGACTACTTTGAAATTATATATATATAAATAAAATAAACAACTACAACATTAAATATTAAAAAGTATGTTGAATATAAAAATAACATTTATTTATAAATCTATTTCAAAGTATTCATATTATTGGTTAATAAATCTATGAAATTATCTAGCTCACGACATTGGTTAACCATGTGGTTACTTTTATTACATAGGGCACATGAGAAGTTAGGTTTGCACCCTACCCTATCGGGGCATCTGGTCACCTTCTCATATCTAGGTTGGTGGTGGCAATGAGAGAAAGGAAACATTATTGTTGGCTGTCTCTCTTCAGATACACATAGGATGGACCTAGACACTTCATTCTTCGGAGTTGTGTAACTTTCAGTAAAATCTGAATCCGAATTTTCCAAGTCAACGTTGTTGGTAATGAACAGGCGCAGAGAATATAACACTAAGAAAAATCAGGGAAAGTACGGAAAATAACGAAGATGGTGGTTAGCCTCATCCAATATGAGTGTTTCTTGGAAGATTTGACAGGAGTGTCGATTGTGTATGGTTAAATCTCTTTAGACCACTGGGGTGATCAGGTACCATCTCTGAAACAACTCTAGAGTTGTGCATTGAGCAATCAAATGATCAGGTTCATCGCACAATGCGTCAACCGGGACTTGAGGCTGAGGATGGTTATGGGTGGGAGGTGACCGTCTTGGTGGTCGTCTCTCTTATGATATATATAAAATGGTCCTAGATGCTTCATTCCCTTGAGTTGTAGTGTTGTCTGCAGATTATGTATCCAAATTTTCTAAGTCATAGTTTTCAGTGATAAAGTGTCACATGAAATCTAACATAGATCAGAAACGATGGATATGGGGACAATGGCACATGTGGTGGTTGCTTCGACATATTTGACATGTGTGTCATTTGTGCCAAGATAAGTTTCTTCTGGAAACATGTGGAATTGGGCACAAACAATTTAATTCCCTTAATTCGGGGCATTGAGCGATTAAGTGATCAGGTTCATCGCATAATGCGCAAACCGGGACGTGAAGTGTGGCCTCTGTTTGCCTTCTTTGTGTCGTTGCCTTTGTTGAGTATGAGCATGATGCAGGCTCTTCTCGTACATATAAGATGGTTTTGGAACTGTCCTACTCCATTTGCATGGATGTTGTAGAGGGGTCCTGAATATTGGATTTATCTAGGGCATGTAATGCATCCCTATATGGAGGCATCTACGGGAAATTATGGGTGTAATTCTCGTATTGGACGCATATGGTGTGTTAGCCACCTATAAATTTTTGACAAGAAAACAGGTGGCTAAAAAGGTTTATGAGCCTTCAAGAGAGACATTTTCTTTGAAAATCTATCATCCTTGAAAGCCTCCATGTGTTTTTTTCCTCTGAAGAAATCCTCACTAATGTGTCCATTGAAAAGCCCTGCTGTTTTGTGAAGAAAACTGCTTTCAAAAGGCCTCTGTAATTGCCCATTTTCACTTATTCCCTTTTCATTTTCATAAAGCCTCCTTTCATCTTTTAAACTCCCTTTTTTCCTCTAAAAACCTCCAAAATCCCCCTAAACCTCTAAAAATCCCTTTTTTTGGTTTAAATCACCCTTTTTCCCCTTTACCGAAAGCCAAGAAAACCCTCAAAAAACCTTCATTTTGGCTTAAAAGCACCCTTTTTTACATTAAGGCCTTAAGCCCCTTTCGGCTTAGCCCTTAGCCCCTTTTCCTCATGTGACCCACGCCCAGGACCAGGTGCTAAGCCCCTTCGCGCAATCACAATCGGATTTTTATTTACCACCTTTTCCTTTGTTTCTTCTATTTTTCCGATGCGATGAAATTTTTCTCCATAGACCTCCGCTTCAATATTGACCGTCGATCTTTCAAGATCCAACGGTCAGCGCTAATATCGCATCGCGCCCATAACCTTTCTTCATTACCCCTCTGATTGTGTATGGACTGTCAATCTCCCCTATAATCCGACGGCCCCCGCATGATTGCCAGTCGCAAAAGTCTTAACTGCCATCCCTTTTCTTCGCCGATTTGCAATCCCCGATCTAATCCTGATTGTCCATCCATACAGATCTGACGGCTGAGACACCATCGCACTCTGCTCTTGAGCCTAACATCATCACTCTACCGATTTAATCTGGACCGTTGAATCCACAAGAACCAACGGCCCAGATTCAATCACGCTCTACTCATGTGCCCTCCATCATTCCCCCTCCGGGTCAAATCTCGACCGTAGATCTCCCCTCTGATCCGATGGTCTGCGCTAAATCACAAATCACAAAATCAAAAACTTCAAATTTTGGCCCACTACCTTTTCTCCGATGCGATTAACTCCTAGCCGTTAATTACGCCAGATCCGACGGTCCGGATTTCATCACACTCCTCCTTCCCCTTTCCCCATTCCACTGTTCCGTCGATCCCCGATCAAATCTTGGCCGTCCATTGTACAAATCCAATGGTCAGGATTTAATCCACCGTTGGCTCTTCCCACCTTATCGCCCGTGCATCTTTCCATATCGCGCTCTCATTCCCACCGTCAGATCTCTTTGCCTTTCATCCAATGGTTGAAAATGCGTATTGCGTACTTTTTGCGCCCGAGGTTTAATGTTTCAAAATTAAGCGATAAAAGCAGTTTTGGGAGGACACGTGTCAGGCAGCGAGGCATATCGCTTTTTTTTGGAGAATTTTCAAAACCACTTCGGAGCTGCGCGAAACCAGCGGTTCTTCGCTAAAACCACCCCTCCCTGATACAATCCTTCATTTAATCCTAACCATTGATTGTTTTAATCAGACGGCTCTGACTTAATGCGATAACCGTTCATTTCCCTCTTCCCCTTTGCTCCCGAAAGCTCCATCTAAAGATCTCGACCGTTCTTTTGATCTAGATCAACGGCTCATATTACATTTAACCCCCAAGACTTTTTCCCTTCGTTTTCTCTCCCGGGAATTTTATCGAGTCTTCTCCACTGTCGATCTCTGAAGATCAACGACCCTGATTAAATCCTCGACCCCTTCCATTCCCCCATTCACCTGATCTCCCCAGAAACCCTATTAATGAATATTTGTCGTTCATTTATCTGATCCAACGACCACGATATGATCTCCCCCCCATTCATTATTCATTTGTCCATCCTCCCAACAATTCCATCGGTGAATGTCAACCATTGATCGCCGATGTCAGGTCTAATCAGATGGTCCTGAACCCGCCTCACACTAAACCTCCATCAAGTCAGTTTTCCTCCATTACACCATGATTTTTACCCTTTTTTTCACCTGCATCCACCATTTCCATTGCTGCGACACCATTGCCTCGGCCCTCCAGAGTAATCCTCCTCCACTCCCATTGATTTTATTAACATGTTTATTGGGTTTTTGCAGGGTTACAGATGGTGAAAACCATTCTTTCTGCACAGTCACTGTCATGGTGATACAGGGTGCAGAATGCCATTTTTTTAGAACCGAAGATTGGAGGGAAGACACCTGAGAAGGTTTTAAACGAGTATTTCATTGAAAGACCAGTGTGAAACCCTCTCATAAGCCTCCAGCGCCATTAAAACGTGCATATTCACAGATAGATCAGAAGAGAAGCGAAAAAGTGTATCAGTGACAGATTTAAGGGATTAAAAGCCTATTATTGAAGATTAATGCTATAATCTAGTGTTTAAAGGACGAAGACACAGATGAAGACTGTTAAAATGACCAAAGAGGCTTAATGAAGCATGGATCATATAAACAAGTTATATCAACGCTCTCATATCAGCAGAATGTCCTTTCCCTAAGAAGGACACATTCCTACAACATTCTCCATGCCTCCTCGAGCCCTTAATAGTTAGTACACTGATAGAAGTTTCTAAACTATCAGGACAACAGTTATGGAAGCATGGAAGACCTGAGAGACCTTCAGTCACCTTACTTACTTCAGAAGACATAACAAAGTACTACAGTCAGAGAGTACTTCAAAGAACATACTTGAAGTTATTGTCATCTTGACAAAGACTTCCAAAAAAGACTAAAGAGTACACACAGTGAATGCAGAGCCATTAAGCAGAGTGCGCATTCGAATACTTCCATCCCCTCTGTCTTAATGGACCATTTAAGTTCATATCTACTACTCCACTTCCTCATTCACCTATAAGAACTCATTGAAAATACATTGTAAAGGGTTGGGATTCAATTAGTTGTAGAACTATTATTGAGGAGAAGTAGCTTAGTAGTTTGTAATATAGTAGGCTGGGAAGAGAAGTTTGGACTGTAAAGAGCCATCGGACTCAGAGTATGTGACTGTTTTTGCACATCAATTGAACAAGCAGATTCACAGGATCCTGGTCTATATTATTGGTGATATTTTTCTTACTATAATTGTCTCCTTTCATGTTTTTCCATACTGTCCATTATTCTCAGATAAAGAACAACAAGCATAGATTAGGACATACTGTTGGAAGTACCCTAAATCTCACTGTTAAAACTTTATCTTTATGTTTTCCTCTGATTGTGTATCTAAGAACAAATTCAGTATAATTTAACCAGTCAAAGAATTTGGCTTGCCCATGCTTACTGATGTATGAATTTAGAGTTTTTTTCTTAGATGTTCTTGACTGGATTCTGTTAACCACTGATAAATTTTGTTATACCAAAAAGTGGCTAATTTTGTTCTTCAAAAACTCCAAGAGACAATTTCCCTTTGAGAACCTATCATCCTTAAAGTTTTTATGAAGATAACTAATTCTTTAGTTAATATTCACTACTGTTTCGCTTTTTAAACCTGAAAAATTTGTTGTTTGCAAGGAGAAAGACTGCTCAAAAAACCCTTTTTTTCCCTTCATTTTATCCCTCCTTCCATTCATTAAAAACACCATTTTAATCCCCTTTTTCTTCATAAAATTCCTCCTTTTTCCTCATTTCCCTTCATTCCCTTCATAAATTCCCTTTGATAAGGTTTAAAACTCCTTTTTAAACCTTATCGAAACCCTTAAAAACCTCTTAAAACCCCCCATTTTGGCCTAAAAACCTTCATTTTTCTATAAGGCCTTAAGCCCCTTTCGGCCTTAGCCCCATACCCCTTTTTTTGCATAAAACCCAGAGCCGCGACCAAGCGCCAAGGCCTAATCGCAAATCGCAATCAAAGCTTTCCCTTAACGTTTTTCCTTTGTTCTTCCAAAAACTTCTGATGCGATGAAGTTTTCTCCCTTCAACCCCAGATCCAATCTCCACCGTCGATCTTTATAGATCCAACAGCCAGCGCTAAATTCGCATTGTGCCCATAACCTTCCTCCATTACCCCCCTGATTGAATATTGACCGTCAATCTTACTCCCAGATCTAACGGCTAACACTTAATCGCATCGCAACTTTTCATTTTATCCTTTGTTTTTCCTCCCCAATGATGCGATCCTGCCGATCAAATCTCCACCATTGATCTCTGAACCTGATCCAACGGTCAGCGCTTAATCGCGCATCACAAAATCAAAGGCCCCAAATTTGTGACCCCTTTCCTTTTCTCCGATGCGATGAATCTTGACCATTCGCTCCACCAAGTTCCGACGGTCCGCGCTCATCACATTGCACTCGTCCATTCCCTTTTATATCCTTCGATTGTGATCCCGCGATTAAATCTCCGCTGTTGAATCCAAAAGAACCAACGGCTAAGATTTAGTCGCACTCTGACCATAGCATCCAACATCGCACCCGCCGATTAAATCCTGACCGTTGATCTCTCATCCCGATCTGACGACCAGTGCTTAATCGCGCATCACAAAATCAAAAGACCCGGTGTTTCAGCCTCTTTACATTTTTTCTAATGTGATCCAATCTCCGTCATTGATCAGTCTTAGATGCAATGGCTCACAATTGCTTTCGCTATTTTTTACCCTGCCCTTCTCTTTGACCTCCATCGTTCGATCTTTGGCGTAGATCCTCCAAATTTGATGGCCCACATTCATCCTCCTTCCGCCCTTATATAAAATGGTGGGCCCTCTCTTCCTCGCATTTCTCCACCATTTTCGTTTGAAAAACTTCCCTTTCCTATATATTTATATTTTCTGAAAAAAGGGTTTTGAATGAATCCTGACTGTTGATCCTCAAAGATCTATGGTCATCATGCTCCATTTTTCTACCCTTTACATTTTCTTTCATTTCCCCCCTTGTCTTAGTTATAATTATTTGTCAAATAAATTCAATGGTCAGATAACATATTTCATCGTCCACTGGCACCAATTTTTGCTGACGTCACTAGGACCTCGCATACCTTTTTATCCCACAGCTCTTCATATATCGCGCTCTACCTGCACCATTGGATCTGGATCATCCAATCTGATGGCCTATAATTCATATCACATAATTTTTGAGCCCGTCCCACAGGGCACAACTTTTACGCGATATAGGCGGTTTTAGAAATCCACGTGTTGAACACGGACCTATATCACGTTCCAAAAGCTAAAACCACCTTACTGCTGCAGAGCTACTCGAAAACCGCTGCTGGTTTTTTGCCAAACCACTATCTCCCACAATGTTATTTTTCTTTTAATCCTAGTCGTTGATTATCGTAATCTAACGGCCTATATTATAACGCGACCCCTTCGCTTGCTCCCCACCTTTGCTCCCAAAGCATTTCATTGAGTAATCTCCGCCGTCGATATCTAAGATCTGATGGTCCTGGTTTAATCTCCCCCCATTAGTCTACCATCCATCTAATGCTCCCAAAACATTTCACCGAATGATCTCAACCGTTGATCATTCTAATCTGACGGTCCACGTTCGCTGTTGCGCCCAAACTCCATTCTTCACATGGCTAGATGTTCTACCAGGTTTTTCTCCCTTTTCCGTTGCATTTTATCATTCGCACAGCTTCAAAACGCCTCCATAAACCCTCCAAATTAGTTTTGAACCAATAAAACATAGGATTTCAATAATATTTGTGTGTTTTTGTGTAGGTTTAATGAAGATTAAATTAAAAATTTCCGTAGATGATTACACGGTTATTAGCCAAGGATGGCGATCCTTATGGCCTTTTGATACTTATTAAAGGGTTTCAAAGGAATAATTAAACGTTTTTAGGGATCCAATAAGTCATGATTGTTGGTTTTATGAGCAAAAACTCCAGTAAACCCTCTGCGCACCTGCAAACAAAAAAACATAGTCAGCATCAATCATGAAAGCGTATCAGTGTCAAAGACAAATATTATGGTTTAATCAAGCCTAAACACCAATCTAAATATAAATCACTGTGTTTAGGAAACAAAGAATCAGATCCAGAAAACCTCAGACCCATATTAAAGGGGCTAATTGATTCCCCAGCTACTATATTGCCGCCTTGCAGCTCTCTGCCTCAAAGGAATACCCAGATCAGATCTCAGTCTGAAACATTAAGGCCAAATATATTTGAACAGTTATTACAAGCAAAAAAAATATCCCAACTGTCAGTAGAAGTTATTGAAAAGATAAGAAAGTGCCTTAAAGTCAATATTTTTACCCATTGAGCCCAAAAAAGCATAAACAGATTAAGTGAAACAGAGTTGTAACTCGATGCATTCCTGCCTTATGCCTTGCATGGTTTTCAAGGCTAGGAGTTGCATTTAGTGTAGAATTTATTACACTTCAATACTAAAACTCTTCCACCTCCTCATTTCTTCTATAAATACTTTTGAAGAAAATGAGAAGTTGTTGGTTGATTGTTCACTAGTTTTAATACTAAAAATCTCTGAAATAATACTTAGTCTGTCTGAAGTTAAGGAAGAAATTGAAGTCTTGGAAGCTTGATGATGTTGAAGCATGCTTTTTCTTGAGAAGGCTCTATCATTGGATCCATGAGCTTGGCTATTGGTGAAGTCTTCTGAACTGTTCAATGTTTTCTCCTGTTTTCATTTTGTTTCATAAATGCTTACTACAGTAGGATGAAAGTTTTAGGCTAAGAAATGACTCCTAGAAGCACCTTAGACCTGTTCATCCTTCACTGTTTTATGTTTTATTCTGCTGAGGTATTTTAGAGTCTTTAATCTCTCTCTTTAGTCCTCATGCTTGTTTATTTCTCTAATAGTTCAAATAGTTGGTTTCAACATGATTTATGGTTTCCCCTGCTTGTCTGCTGCCACTTAAAAGCTGTTATTGAAGTATCCCTTTGAAGTACCATTGTTTGTAGTTAGCCAAGGAGGTATGTTATGATCATGCCCTTTGTCCTTGCTTGAAAACTTGTTTTAAAGGTCTTTATAGTTGTGATCATAGATGTTTTTAGGCATTCCCTCTTATATGACTGCAATTATCAATGAATCTGTTATGTTTTCTAAGTCATTTGAAATAAAATCTTTGAGGAAATAGGATGTGCTCCCGAATCTTAGATTTCATTTTGAAAGTTGTTTTGAAGTCATTATTTGCTTAAAGTGTGGTTTTTAGAATTCATGGTTAGCCCTGTCTATCAAATACCTCTTTATTGTTCAAGTTATGTTTTCAAATTCCCTTTGTTGAGAATTCAAACTCTCTTTCCAAATCATTGATGTCCATCTCATTCACAAAACCAAATTATCTTATGGCCAAGTTAGATTTTCCCTTTGATATCCTATATCCATTGATAAGTTTGTAATAACTTCTTCTCGACTCCATTACCCAATGAATCTAATATTTCTCCTTTCTACCTATCTTTCCTAGACCTTTCATGTTATGCTATGTCTTTCAACCAAACAAAAAAACAAACACCTGCACTTAATAACTAGTCTAAAATCCAATACTCAAAGCAAACAAGATAAACCTTTGAAAAACAAATAAATTTAAGAGAGCCCTCTCTAAGAACATAAGGACTAGTTCCTGGAACTCTAAAGATTGGTTTGATGTTGCCTTGTCTTTTGATTTGCCAATCTATCAAAACACAGGACCCCAACATAATGGCGATCACGGTGGGACCTTTGAGTTCATAGTTGTCTAGCAAGCTCTTATAAACTCATTAGTCTTTCAAACAACCATAGAAACTCAGAAAAACCCAAAAATATTTAGTTTGGCTTCATAATAAACATGGTGGTGGAACCATAAAACATTTTACCTTCACAAAAGCTAAAAAATTTCCACCTGGTGACTCCACTGGCCTCCAGTATGCCTTATTACTTCACTAATCCTTGAAAACTCTCCTGGGAATGCTTTGAGAAAACCCAATAATGCTGTTGGTGGACAACAAAGTTCAAAATCTTCCACCTGGCGACTCCACAATCCCAAAAGACCTAATAAATCCACTAGCAAAGGACCCTGAACTGGTTGATGTGATACAGTGACCTCTTTATTACAAACATGGATCCAAGTATGGACAGAGAAGCTAAACTAAACACATTATTGAACCTAATTGGGAAAATAATGTACATACTTGTTAAAATATTGGATAGGCATGAGGTTGATACAGATATTGATTACCCAGAGCAACTAATGCTTTTCCCTGATTAAACACAAACTCAACCACTACAAGATATAAACAACAAACAAAATATGTATGATGAGCAAGATTACAATGAGGAAGATTGTCAAGAAGAAATTCATTGCCTCCCTTTATCTTGTATTGCACTATTAAGAGAAATTTATGACCAAAATGCAAAAGCAGAAAGTGAGCAGTGCCTTGAGGAAAACATAAGCCATCTTGAACTCACAAATTCTGAAATAAGAAAAGAGACAACACAACTAGAGTCTCTACCTTTATGTCATGACTCATTTTAGATTATTAAAGAAGAATGACATCCTGATAATCTATTAGAAACAACTCATGAATCCCATATTCTAAATAACTGTCACAAAAATCATGATGAGTTGTTTAAAACTAAGATAAACCAGGAAAAAGAAGAGAATCCTCAAAGTTTCCTTGCAAACACAAGTAATGATTCCCTAGAAGAGGCTCAATAAGACATCCAACCTCAAAATCAGTCAATACAAGAGGAAGAGGACTGTTGTACTTCTGTCCAAAACAAAAGAAAAATTCCTACTCTTTTGACAGAAGAAGAAATTGATCTAATATTAAACAAACAGTCAACCCCCAAATTTTCACTAGAACAAAACACTTCTGCTCATCTACCTATTGAAACTTTTTGTCTTGAAGCAGAAAACAAACTTGTAGACCAACTTAAAGAAAAGCAAATTGATAACCCAATATGCTTGATTAGTGAGATTGTTTATACTAATGATTTTCCAATTTTTGATCAGTCTAATAATGATAATGAGCTGCACGCATAAACTAATCATGCAGGGCAACCAGCAGAAGATTGGTATCATGAAATTCATTATCATTAGCTTGAAAGTAGTAATCCACCATTCCAATCCATCAGAAATAACTTTCACATAATTGGGAGGCATCTATCAGTTGTAATGTTGAGATTATAAAGGAACAGGAATTTCTTGAGCAGGATGAAGATAAGGATCCTTCTCCTGAAAGAGTTGAGGTAATAAGAGATACCCTTGCTCAAGAATATAATGATCTCTTCACAAAGTATAGTCCACTGAATCAGAGCATACCAAGACTACAAGAGGACAACACTGTGATATAGGATGAGTCTTCTAGTTCAGATGATGATGAAGAGGAAGAAGAGGTTCTTTCTCAAGAGAATCTTTGTCTTGATCCTGTGGAGAAAGAAGAAATGATCTTGGTAAAACCATGTCTTCCAAATACTCTTAAGCAGGCATCATTTCAAGATCCCTATGCTCACTTCTTGAAGACATTTAAATAAGGGATAAAGGTTATTAGCAGCAGTGTATTACCAAAATCAAGAAGATTATTTAGCATTGCTGCTAAAAAACAAAAGGAATGGGAGTGGCCCTGTTTGTCCAGCCTGCCCAAAGAGATGAATAAGGATCAATCATGGAATCATTTACTGGATTGGTTGTACTGGAAAAGAGAGTTCATTAGCTAAACATGTAAATATTCCAAGTTAGATTAGGTTAGATATAAATTTCAATAAAGCTCAGCCCTTGAGCATTTAGTTAGTTGTTGATTTTTGTCTTGAAGGAAAAATAAAAATACAAAAAAAAAAATAGAAAAGAAAAGAGGGAAGATTTTAAAACAAGAAAGGTATAGCCCCATACCAAAAAACAGAAACAAAGTCTAAAAGTGTGCAAGCTCAAATGCCACTCCTAAGAAACACCCTCCTATTTAGTCATACAGCCTAATCATGACTAATTAGTTTTAAATTTACTGTTGATAGGTTAGTGGAATAAATTTGCCAAATAGCTCAATCTTGGCTTGTCAGTTAGGTAGATTAGGATAGAAAAACAAAGGTTCAAACAAGCTCAAAATCTAAACCTATGAGATTGATGAAGAACTGGTTCTAATAAACCCAAAACTTGAACCACGGAAGAAAGAAAGATAGCTCAAACAAATTCAAAATTAGAGCTGAAGAAAAAGAGAAGGATGTTCTTAATTTTCATATCTTAAGCCTTCACATTTTGTTTTAAATTTTCTGCTAATTTTAGTCTATGTGCAGCTTGTCTTTATGCCATAGATCAGCAACAAGTTAGACTGTTCAATCCTGGCTTGTTTTCTTTTAAATTTCTACTTTTGAATTTAGAGAATAAAAGTCTGTCAGACAGTCTAATCCTGACAGACAATAGCTAGGTAGAGAAGCTTATGAACTCAACTGTTTAAACTGAGTTCATGGAGGAATAAGATTAGACCTAGAATATTTTTTTGTTTTTCAAATGAATAAAATGTTTTTGAAGAGAGTTTTCCAGTCTAAATGCACTCTGAAAAGAAGAAAAAAATTTAGGATCATTAGGAATGGGTAGGTAGACATGTTGTTTTGATAGAATTCCATTGTTTTAAATTGCTGCAGAGATCATCAAAAAGAAAGGTTGCTGCCCAATGGATTAAGGCACTGGTTTAATAAAAGCCAGAGATTTGCAGCTGAGGTTCTAGACACCTAAAGAACCAGTTGTCTTCCCCAAGTTGAGCCACTGTTAGCCACTGATAAATTCTGTTATACCAAAAAGTGGCTAATTTTTTTCTTCAAAAACTCCAAGAGATAATTCCCCTTTGAGAACCTATCATCCTTGAAGTTTTTATGAAGATAACTAATTCTTTAGTTAATCTTCACTGCTATTTCCCTTTTTAAACCTGAAAAATCTGTTGTTTGCAAGGAGAAAGACTGCTAAAAAAACCCTTTTTTTCCCTTCATTTTATCCCTCCTTCCATTCATTAAAAACACCATTTTCATCCCATTTTTCTTCTTAAAATTCCTCCTTTTTCCTCATTTCCCTTCATTCCCTTCATAAATTCCCTTTGATAAGGTTTAAAACTCCTTTTTAACCTTATCAAAACCCTCAAAAACCTCTGAAAAACCCCCATTTTGGCCTAAAAACCTTCATTTTTCTATAAGGCCTTAAGCCCCTTTTGGCCTTAGCCCCATGCCCCTTTTTTCGCATAAAACCTGGAGCCGCGACCAAGCGCCAAGGCCTAATCGCAAATCGCAATCGAAGCTTTCCCTTAAATTTTTTCCTTTGTTCTTCCAAAAACTTCTGATGCAATGAAGTTTTCTCCCTTCAACCCCAGATCCAATCTCTGTCGTCGATCTTTATAGATCCAATGGCCAGCGCTAAAGTCACATCGCGCCCATAACCTTCCTCCATTAACCCCCCCCCCCCCGATTGAATATTTATCGTTGATCTTACTCCCAGATCTGACGGCTAGCGCTTAATCGCATCGCAAATTTTCATTTTATCCTTTGTTTTTTCCCCCCCGCCGATCAAATCTCCACCATTGATCTCTAAACTTGATCCAACGGTCAGCACTTAATCGCGCATCACAAAATCAAAGGCCCTTGAGTTGTGACCCCTTTCCTTTTATCCGGTGCGATTGAATCTTGACCGTTCGCTCCAACAAGATCCGACGGTCTGCGCTCATCACATTGCGCTCGTCCATTCCCTTTTCTATCCTCTGATTGCAATCCTGCGATTAAATCTCCGCTATTGAATCCATAAGAACCAACGACTAAGATTTATTCGCACTCCGCCCATAGCCTCCAACATCGCACCCGCCAATTAAATCCTAATCATTGATCTCTCATCCCGATCCAATGGCTAGCGCTTAATCGCACATCGCAAAATCAAAAGACCCGGTGTTTCGGCCTCTTTCCATTTTTTCCAATGCAATCCAATCTCCGCCGTTGATCAGTCTTAGAACCAACGGCTCACAATTGCTTCTGCTGTTTTTTACCCTGCCCTTCTCTTTGACCTCCATCGTCCGATCTCCGTCGTAGATCCTCCAGATCTGACAGCCCACATTCATCCTCCTTCCGCCCTTATATAAAATGGTGGGCCCTCTCTTCTTCGCGTTTCTCCACCATTTTCCATTGAAAACCTTAACTTTCCTATATATTTCTGTTTTTCGACAAAAGGTTTTTGAATGAATCCTGACCATTGATCCTCAAAGATCTAAGGTCATCAGGCTCCATTTTTCTGCTCTTTAAATTTTCTTTCATTTCCCCCCTTGTCTTAGTTATAATTATTTATCAAAGAAATTCAATGGTCAGATAGCATATTTCATCGTCCACTGCGCGCCAATTTTTGCTGACGTCACTGGGACCCCGCATACCTTTTTATCTCGCAGCTCTTGATATATCACGCTCTACCTGCACCGTTGGATCTGGATCATCCAATCCGACGGCCTATAATCCATATCGCGTAATTTTTGAGCCTGTCTCACAGTGCACAACTTTTACGCGATATAGGCGGTTTTAGAAATCCACGTGTCGAACGCAGACCTATATCACGTTCCAAAAGCTAAAACCACCTTACTGCCACAGAGATGCGCGAAAAACGCTGCCGTTTTTCCGCCAAACCATTATACCCCACAACGTTATTTTTCTTTCAATCCTGGTCGTTGATTATCATAATCTAACGGCCTATATTATAACACGACCCCTTCGCTTGCTCCCCACCTTTGCTCCCAAATAATTTCATTGAGTAATCTCCACTGTCGATCTCTGAGATCTGATGGTCCTAGTTTAATCTCCCCCCATTCGTCTACCATCCATCTAACGCTCCCAAAACATTTCACCGAATGATCTCAACCATTGATCATTCTAATCTGACGGTCCACGTTCGCTGTTGCGCCCAAACTCCATTCTTCACCTAGTTAGCTGTTCTACCAGGTTTTTCTACCTTTTCCGCTGCATTTTCTCATTCGCACGGCTTCAAACTGCCTCCATAAACCCTCCAAAGAAGTTTTGAACCAATAAAACGCAGGATTTCAATAATATTTGTGTGTTTTTGTGCAGGTTTAAATAAGATTAAATTAAAACTTTCCGCAAATGATTGCACTGTTATTATCCAAGGATGGCAATCCTTACGACATTTTGATAATTATTAAAGGGTTTCAAAGGAATATTTAAACGTTTTTAGTGAGCCGATAAGTCATGATTGTCGGTTTTCTGAGAAAAAACTCCAGTAAACCCTCTATGCACCTGTAAACAGAAAAACACAGTCAGCATCAATCATGAAAGCGTATCAATTTCAAAGACAAAGATTATGGTTTAATCAAGCCTAAACACCAATCTAAATATAAATCACCGTGTTTAGGAAACAAAGAATCAGATCCAGAACACCTCAGAGGCATATTAAAGGGGCTAATTGATTCCCCAGCTACTATATTGCCACCTTGCAGCTCTCTACCTCAAAGGAATACCCAGATCAGATCCCAGTCCGGAACATTAAGGCCAAAGACAACTGAACAATTATTACAAGAAAAAAAAATATCCCAACTCTTAGTAGAAGTTATTGAAAAGATAATAAAGTGCCTTAAAGTCAATCTGTTTACCCATTGAGCCCTAAAAAGCATAAACAGAGTAAGTGAAACAGATTTGTAACTCGATGCATTCCTGCCTTATGCCTTACATGGTTTTCAAGGCTAGGAGTTGCATTTAGTGTAGAATTTATTACACTTCAATACTAAAACTCTTCCACCTCCTCATGTCTTCTATAAATACTTCTGAAGAAAATGAGAAGTTGTTGGTTGATTGTTCACTAGTTGTAATACTAAAACTCTCTGAAATAATACATAGTCTGTCTGAAGTTGAGGAAGAAATTGAAGTCTTGGAAGCTTGATGATGTTGAAGCATGCTTGTTCTTGAGAAGGCTCTATCATTGGATCCATGAGCTTGGCTATTGGTGAAGTATTCTGAACTATTCAATGTTTTCTCCTATTTTCGTTTTGTTCCATAAATGCTTACTATAGTAGGATGAAAGTTTTAGGCTAAGAAATGACTCCTAAAAGTACCTTAGACTTGTTCATCCTTCACTATTTTATGTTTTCTTCTGCTGAGGTATTTTAGAGTCTTTAATCTCTCTCTTTAGTCCTCATGCTTGTTTATTTCTCTAATATTTCAAATAGTTGGTTTCAGCATGATTTATGGTTTTCCCTGCTTGTCTGCTGCCACTTAAAAGCTGTTATTGAAGTCTCCCTTTGAAGTACCATTGTTTGTAGTTAGCCAAGGAGGTCTGTTATGATCATGCCCTTTGTCCTTGCTTGAAAAATTGTTTTAAAGGTCTTTATAGTTGTGATCATGGATGTTTTTAGGCGTTCCCTCTTCTATGACTGCAATTATTAGTGAATATTTTATGTTTTCTAAGTCATTTGAAATAAAATCTTTGAGGAAATAGGATGTGCTCCCGAATCTTAGATTTCATTTTGAAATTTGTTTTGAAGTCATTATTTTCTTAAAGTGTGGTTTGTAGAATTCATGGTTAGCCCTGTCTATCAAATACCTCTTTATTTTTCAAGTTATGTTTTCAAATTCCCTTTGTTGAGAATTCAAACTCTCTTTCCAAATCATTGATGTCCATCTCATTCACAAAACCAAAGGATCTTGTGGCCAAGTTAGATTTTCCCTTTGATATCTCATATCCATTGATAAGTTTGTAATAACTTCTTCTCGACTCCATTGCCCAATGAATCTAATATTTCTCCTTTCTACCTATCTTTCCTAAAACTTTCATGTTCTGCTATGTCTTTCAACCAAACAAACAAACAAACACCTGCACTTAATAACTAGTCTAAAATCCAATACTCAAAGCAAACAAGATAAACCTTTTCAAAACAAATAAATTTGAGAGAGCCCTCTCTGAGAACAAGAGGACTAGATCTGGAACTCTAAAGATTGGTTTGATGTTGCCTTGTCTTTTGATTTTCCAATCTATCAAAACACAGGACCCCAACAGATTCAGCTGAAAGAATTGGGAAACTGGGAGATGAGAGTTAGCCCTGTCTCACTAGGTTCCTTTTCCAACAGTTTAACCTTTCTAAGATCCCTTTGAGTGAGTGTCAAAAGAATTTAAGGTTCAAATTCATTCTCTAATATTAGGCCTTACTCTGTGTTTCATCTTAAATATTTTCTACTATTCTAAAAGTGGTTATGAGGACTGCTGGATTGTTTTCCTTAAGAGTATGCTGAAAGCAGGTCTGGATTTAAATGATAGCTGACCTGATCTTAAGCTGTCGTTTGTGTCATTACCTAGAGTTTCCTTTGAAGTGTGTCAAATTAGGATAGGTTCAAAGTCCTTACCTGATCTCAAGCTGCATTCTGGTTTCTTTCCTTCACCCATTCTTAATGTTCCATCTCACTACCTATCTAAAGAGATCCTTTGGTATAGATGACTTGCCCTATGGAAAACCTTGGATGGTTGTTATGCAAGTAAACCCTTTTATGAATCCATAGTCCAATGGATTGGCACTTCCCTTGACCTATTTTCCCATGCTGAAACATCCTGCTACTCTGTTCCTTTTCCATTTCCATAACCTTCTCAGTTAATGGTCTCCAACCAAACAAACAAATCAAAATCCTTGTGCTTCATACCTAGCCTAATACCTCAATTCGAGCCTTAAAGATATATCATTCTTTACTTTTATAGAGAGATCCCTCTCTGGATCTAGGAGGGCTATATCCTGAGATCTAAAAGTGGTTTGATTTTGTCTCATCATTTGGTATTGCCAAATCTGCCAAATCATGGGAACCACACCATAATGGCGACTCCGCTGGGGATCAAGACCATTTAGCCTTGATTTGGTATTCAATTGTTGATGGTGGACAAAAACCCCCATTTAAACATTGAAAATCCTCCACATGGCGACTCCAAAATTCCTAATAGACCTAAAGACTCCACTGGAGGAAGAACCTACAATATGGCCAGACCTCATAGAAGGATAGAACACTTAGGCTTGATTTGGTTTAAAGAATTCATTTTTTTTATATACCATTACGTTCTATCCTACTTTAAGCCTGATCAAGTGTACAAAGATGAGATCCACAGTGATAATGAGAAAGATCTCAAGCCTCGGTCTTCATACCATGAGCAGACTTATACTCCTATGAAAGACCTAGTGAAACAAGAGCCTCATGCTGTACCTCTGACCCCTGATGAAACTTCAAGCAGTCATAAGCCTCTTGTTGCACTACCTACACCTACAAAGGTCATAGAAAGATATAAGCCTCTGGTTTTGCCTCTTATCTTCCAACCCCTTCCTGCAGGGCTTACAAATAAGCTGCCCCTTTTTGATGGAGAGAGTTCAAAGATCACTGCTGAGCGGCATGTCCAAAATCTTGAGGATTTACTTGAATTATATGAAATAGAAGAAGATGATGTGCACATTAGAATGTTTGCCTTGTCATTACAAGGAAATTTTAAGAGTTGGTTTAAAAACCTTCCAGCTGCAAGCATTTTTAGCTTTCATCAATTTTCTCAAGTTTTCCTTGATAGATGGGTAGTCCCGGGAAATGTCTTCCTCATCCTAGAAGAATATCAAAATTTGAGAAGACAACCAGGAGAGACAGTACAAAACTTTTCAGCCAGGTCCAATAAGGTATACAATGCAATACCTGCTAACATAAAACCACCTTTGGGATGGGCCCTATTGCACTATCCAAGTTCTTTTGACCCTGAGGTGGAATTCCATTTAAGAGAAAGAGAGCCTTCAAGCCTGGAGGAAATGCAGAACATAGCCATCACTGTCGAGTACAACCTATGCTGCAGGGAGGAAAAATTTAAAGCAATAAAGAGGGACCAAGCAGAGAAAATAAGGTTGATCTCTTTAGAAACCAAGATGGAAAATTTGATGGAGACAGCCAACACCTTTCTAAACATAAAAGAAGAAGAATATGAGGTTGAAACCAGAAATGACGATTGGGAAATATCTAAACCTTATCCTTAGAAAAAATAAACCAGATCACTGCAAGACATAAGCAACATGCAAAGCATGTATGATGAACGAGATTTTGAATCAGAGGATGAACTTGCAGATTATTTTGAAGAAAGACTTGTTGAGAATCCAATGGGTTTGATTGGTAACACTGCTTATAATTATGATTTTCCTAGTTTTGATCTATCTGATGATGATTTTTTCCGAAGGGAAACTAAGCTTGCAGGACCATCATCAGTAGATTTATGGGAAGAAGATCATGACCAACAACTTCAAGAAAACAATGAGCCAATGCAGGCTATCGATGATACTGATGAAGAAAGTGTTGAAAGCCTGATATCAGATGAAGATTCATTAAATATTCACTCTATTATATATCAGATCATCAGTAATAATTTCCATGAGGATGAAAGTCAGCAGCCTTTTAGCTCAAAGGATGAGGAAGAAAGAAATGAAGAAAATCTTGAGCAAGATGAATATCCTAAAACTTCTCTTGAAAGGGTTGAGGTAATCAAAGAAACCCCTGCTCAAGAATATGTTAATATTTTCACAGAGTTCAGACCACTCCAGCAGAACCTGTCAGGGTTAGAAGAGGACAGCACTGCCAAATATGATGAGTCCTCTAGTTCAAGTTGCAATGAAGATGAGGAAGATCTTCTTTCTCAAAGGAATATTTTTCTTGATCCAGTGGAAGAGGAAGCTATCCTGGTTGAAGCCTACTTGCCAAATATTCATGACCAGGTATCATTTCAAGATCCTTATGCTCATTTCCTGCAAACATTTTAAGAAGGATCAAAGGTCATTTTGAGTAGCTTGTTGCAGAAAACAAGAAACATTTTAGAAGCTGCTATTAAAAAACAAAGAGAATAGGAGTGGCCCTGCCTATCCAACATCCTCAACGAGATGAGAAGGAAAGACCAGTCATGGGATCATCTGATTGACAGGATGTATTGGAAAAGAGATTTTGTCAGCTAGACATGTAAATATTTCAAGTTAGAGTAGGGTAGGTAGGAAATCTCAATAAAGCTCGGTCCGTGAGCATATAGCTAGTTGTTATTAATTTCTGCAAATTTTCAGTTCAAGTGCAGCTTGTCTTTATGCCTTGGACCCACAACAAATCAGACAGTCTAACCCTGGTTTGGCTGTGTTTAAATTTCTGTTTTAGAATGTAGAGAAAGAAATCTACCAAACATTTTAATCCTGGTAGATATTAGTTTAGGTAGAGAAGCTATGAGACCAACTGTTTAATTTGGTCTCATGGAGAAATAAGGGTAGCAGTAGATAGGTTTATTTTCCTGTTTGCAAAAAATGATGATGTGAAAGGTCTGCAAGTCTAAATGCACCTTGAAGAAAAAATGTTAGGACAGTAGGATGGGTAGGTAGTTGTTTGGGGAAATGTTATCTACTGATTTAATATCCATCATATTTGTGGCAGCTGATCAAAGAAGAAAGGATGGTCAAGTATCAGGCATCTGGCCTACTTCCAAGGATGATTTTCTGAGATTCTTGACACCTTAAAAAAGATGCCATCCCCATGTGGAGCCACAATTAGCCACCTATAAATTTTTGACAAGTAAACAAGTGGCTAAAAAGGTTTCTGAGCCTTCAAGAGAGACATTTTCTTTGAAAATCTATCATCCTTGAAAGCCTCCATGTGTTTTTGTCCTCTGAAGAAATCCTCACTGATGTGTCCATTGAAAAGCCCTGCTGTTTTGTGAAGAAAACTGCTTTCAAAAGGCCTTTGTAATTGCCCATTTTCACTTATTCCCTTTTCATTTTCATAAAGCCTCCTTTCATCTTTTAAACTCCCTTTTTTCCTCTAAAAACCTCCAAAATCCCCCTAAACCTCTAAAAATCCCTTTTTTTGGTTTAAATCACCCTTTTCCCCCTTTTATCGAAAGACAAGAAAACCCTCAAAAAACCTTCATTTTGGCTTAAAAGCACCCTTTTGGCTTAGCCCTTAGCCCCTTTTCCGCATGTGACCCGCGCCCAGGACTAGGCGCTAAGCCCCGTTGCACAATCACAATTGGAGTTTTCTTTACCACCTTTTCCTTTGTTTCTTCTATTTTTCCGATGTGATGAACTTTTGCTCCATAGACCTCTTCTTCAATATTGACCGTTGATCTTTCGAGATCCAATGGTCAACACTAATATCGCATCGCACCCATAACCTCTCTTCATTACCCCTTCGATTGTGTATGGACCGTCGATCTCCTCTCTAATCCGACGGCCCACGCATGATCGCCAATCGCAAAAGTCTTAAGTGCCATCCCTTTTCTCTGCCGATTTGTGATCCCCGATCTAATCCCGACCGTTCATCCATACAGATCCGACGGCTGAGACACCATCGCACTCCGCTCTTGAGCCTAACATCATCGCTCCACCGATTTAATCTGGACCGTTGAATCCACAAGAACCAACGACCCAGATTTAATCGCGCTCCGCTCATGTGCCCTCCATCATTCCCCCTCCAGGTCAAATCTCGACCGTCAATCTCCCCTCTGATCTGACGATCTGCGTTAAATCGCAAATCGAAAAATCAAAAACTTCGGATTTTGGCCCACTACCTTTTCTCTAATGCGATTAACTCCTAGCCGTTAATTCCGTCAGATCCGATGGTCCAGATTTCATCGCACTCTACCTTCCCCTTTCCCCGTTCCACTATTCCACCGATCCCCGATCAAATCTTGGTTGTCCATTCTACAGATCCAATGGTCAAGATTTAATCCGCCGTTGGCTCTTCCCACCTTATCGCCCATGCATCTTTACATATCGCGCTCTCATTCCCACCGTCAGATCTCTCCACCTTTCATCCAATGGCTGAAAATGCATATCACGTAATTTTTGCGCCCGAGGTTTAATGTTTCAAAATTATGCGATAAAAGCGGTTTTGGGAGGACACGTGTCAGGTGGTGAGGCATATCACGTTTTTTTGGAGAATTTTCAAAACCACTTCGGAGTTGCGCGAAACCAACAGTTCTTTTCTAAAACCACCCCTCCCCAATATAATCCTTCATTTAATCCTGACCACCAATTTTTTTAATCGGACGACTCTGACTTAACGCGATCACCGTTCGTTTCCCTCTTCCCCTTTGCTCCCGAAAGCTCCATCTGAAGATCTCAACCATTCATTTGATCTAGATCAACGACTCATATTACATTTAACCCCCAAGACTTTGTCCCTTCGTTTTCTCTCCCGGGCATTTTATCGAGTCTTCTCCATCGTCAATCTCTGAAGATCGACAGCCCTGATTAAATCCTCGACCCCTTCCATTCCCCCATTCACCTGATCTCCCCAATGACCCTATTGATGAATCTCCATTGTTCGATTATCTGATCCAACGGCCACGATATGATCTCCCCCCCCATTCATTATTCATTCGTCCATCCTCCCAACAGTTCCATCAGTGAATGTCAATTGTTGATCGCTGATGTTTGGTCTAATCGGACGGTCCTGAACCCGCCTCGCACTAAACCTCCATCAGGCCAGTTTTCCTCCATCCTGCCATGATTTTTACCCGTTTTTTCGCCTGCATCCACCATTTCCATTGCTGTGACACCGATTCCTCGGCCCTCCAGAGCAATCCTCCTCCACTCCCATTGATTTTATTAACATGTTTATTGGGTTTTTGCAGGGTTACAGACAGTGAAAAAAATTATTTTTACATAGTCACTGTCATGGTGATACAGGGTGCAGAATGCCATTTTTTCAGAACCGAAGATTGCAGGGAAGACACCTGAGAAGGTTTTGAATGGGTATTTCATTGAAAGACCAGTGTGAAACCCTCTCATAAGCCTCCAGCGCCATTAAAACTTGCATATTCATAGACAGATCAGAAGAGAAGCGAAAAAGTGTATCAGTGACAGATTTAAGGGATTAAAAGCCTATTATTGAATATTAATGCTATAATCCAGTGTTTAAAGGACGAAGACACAGATGAAGACCATTAAAATGACCAAAGAGGCTTAATGAATCCTAGAGCACATAAACAAGTTATATCAGTGCTCTCATATCAGCATAATGTCCTTTCCCTAAGAAGGACACATTCCTACAACATTCTCCATGCCTCCTCGAGCCCTTAACAGTTAGTACACTGACAGAAGTTTCTAAACTGTCAGGACAACAGTTATGGAAGCATGGAAGACCTGAGAGACCTTCAATCACCTTACTTACTTCAGAAGACAGAACAGAGTACTATAGTCAGAGAGTACTTCAAATAACATACCTGAAGTTATTGTCATCTTGACAAAGACTTTCGAAAAATCCAAAAGAGTACACACAGTGAATGCAGATTCATTAAGTAGAGTGGGTATTTGAATACTTCCATCTCCTCTGTCTTAATGAACCATTTAAGTTCATATCTACTACTCCAATTCCTCATTCACCTATAAGAACTCATTGAAAATACATTGTAAAGGGTTGGGATTCAATTAGTTGTAGAACTATTATTGAGGAGAAGTAGCTTAGTAGTTTGTAATATAGTAGGTTGGGAAGAGAAGTTTGGACTGTAAAGAGCCATCGAACTCAGAGTATGTGACTAGTTTTGCACATCAATTGAACAAGCAGATTCACAGGATCCTGGTATATATTATTGGTGATGTTTCCCTTACTATAATTGTCTCCTTTCATGTTTTTCCATACTATCCATTATTCTCAGATAAAGAACAGCAAGCATAAATTAGGACATACTATTGGAAGTACCCTAAATCTCATTGTTAAAACTTTATCTTTATGTTTTCCTCTGATTGTGTATCTAAGAACAAATTCAGTATAATTTAACCAGTCAAAGAAGTTGGCTTGCCCATGCTTACTGATGTATGAATTTAGAGTTTGTTTCTTAGATGTTCTTGATTGGATTCAGCTGAAAGAATTGGGAATCTGGAAGATGAGAGTTAGCATTGTCTCACTAGGTTCCTTTTCCAATAGTTTAACCTTTCTAAGATCCCTTTGAGTGAGTGTCAAAAGCATTGAAGGTTCAAAGTCATTCTCTAATCTTAGGCCTTACTCTATGTTTCATCTTAAATATTTTCTACTATTCTGAAAGTGGTTATGAGTATTGCTGGATTGTTTTCCTTAAGAGTATGCTAAAAGAAGGTCTATATTTAAATGACATCTGACCTAATCTTAAGCTGCCCTTTGTGTCATTACCAAGAGTTTCATTTGAAGTGTGTCAAAGCAGGATAGGTTCAAAGTCCTTACCTGATCTCAAGCTGCAATCTGGTTTCTTTCCTTCACCCATTTTTAATGTTCCATCTCACTACCTATCTAAAGAGATCCTTTGGTATAGATGACTTGCCCTATGGAAACCCTTGGATGGTTGTTATGCAAGTAAACCCTTTTATGACTCCATAGCCCAATGGATTGGCACTTCTCTTAACCTATTTTCCCATGCTGAAACATCCTGCTACTCTGTTCCTTTTCCATTTCCATAACCTTCTCAGTTAATGGTTTCCAACCAAACAAACAAATCAAAACCCTTGTGCTTCATACCTAGCCTAATACCTCAATTTGAGCCTTAAAGATATATCATTCTTTAATTTTATAGAGAGATCCCTCTCTGGATCCAGGAGGGCTAGATCCTAAGATCTAAAATTGGTTTGATGTTGTCTCATCATTTGGTATTGCCAAATCTGCCAAATCATGGGAACTACAACATGGTGCACACATTATTGGTGTGTAATGATTTACCTTGAGTATCCATGACCTTGTCATTTTTACAGGTGGATAAGGTCACGACAGTTCTTTTGGCATGTAGAAGAGATTTCAACTCGTCTAATTCTGAGAAAATGTTAGTAGGATGTCCGACGACGTTGCACAATGCACATGGTTGCAATGCCCTGGGAAGCCTAGGGGTATCGACCTTCTTCCCTTTCCTGTTTTCTTTCGTGGTAGTACCAGCTCGTGTCGCTATAGGGTATTCTTTTTCTATTGTGGCCTCCTAGGAGGTAGTAGGAGTTATTCTTGTAGAGGTAATCCCTGGGTTTCCTAACGTCGCTGGAGGGGCCAAATACTAGACTGGTAATATGAAAGCCATATTTGGAAATGTAAGGGTTTCCATGAATTGTTTCAAAACCAAAAAAAGTGGGTGAAAAAAAAATGGAGATTGGGAGATAGCGTATGGTAGGAATGTCGAATCAAAGGTGACGGAATCCGTGCTGTCGGTTTCTGGTTCCAAGCTGGTTTCGGTGTTTGATGAACTCATCATGAACGTCATTGCCTCTGTACATTCTGGGGCTTCCCTTGGCGATATCAGAGGGTCTCCTGGGTATGATCCCAAGAGAGTAGATGGTTTGAATTGGCAAGGGTCAAATTCCGTATATGTTTTGATCGGCTCAGTATACGTATCTATTTACAATAGTACAATGTCTAAAGCAGTCACGAGTTTCTTTTCATAGTATGTGAGTTGGTCGATGGTGATGATTTTGTCTTCATGGGGGGACATGATCACCCTAAAAAGAGAGGATGCTATAGTGGTCATAGCGTACATGTAACTCCGCCTGAGGAGGATATTGTAGTCTAATTGTGTGTCTAAGACCTCAATGTCTATGAGGACTATTTTTCTGGCCAGGTGCACTGGAACATTTTGAAAAATACCTACGAGGGTTGATGGGTGCTCGTCATATGCTCTGAGCATGATGTTCCTAACTTCTGCCAAACTGTTTTGTACATGATGCAGGTGGATGCTCACTCATCCATGATGCAAAATGGAAGGTGATGTTATGAACTGAAACTGGTATTTTGAAAGCGGCTAGAGAAGGAAGCCTGGGGCCTACTTTGTCTAGATCAAAAACCATTAAGCGATAATAAGAAGGGTCGATCGCACCTAAAGCGGAAAGTAAGGATTTTCGTTGCATTGGGAAATATTGTGGAACTTCTAATGCTAACATGGCTGATGGAGATTGAGCTAAATAGTACATTATGTTATATTTATGATTAGCTTTAGAATGATGACCCACGTGTCTTGTTTTTCCTTTGACCATTTTTGGCATGGGCTCAATAGGTACTTTAGATATCGTTAACGACACAACTGGTGCTCTCGTACTTGTACTTGAAGGGTTGGTATCCAGGGGTGCGTCGTAGTTATTGTTCCATGTTTGGAAGAAAAATTATTCTCTAGTCATGAAGATATCATGGCTATTTATTTTGGCATTGTTTTGGTGTGGTTGTTGTTGTTGGGTGTTAACCACTCCCTGATGGGGGGAAGGTTCCTACATGAATACAGGTTGTTGGTTTTGTCCCCATTGTCCTCAGTTACCCTAAAGTCACTTCAACTCAGGAATTTCGAGAAAGTGGTGGGTGTAATGATTGTATTCCCCACATATGGCACAAGAATTATTTTTCCTTAGATTGGTTGTCTTATTTTCCCTTTCAAAGTTATTGGGTGGTTCATGGTTTTGATTCCAATTAGAGTTTCGCCTAGCCTAAGATTGTGGGGGGTATTGTTGATTGTTGCCCCTATGTCCAGAGTCTCCCTTTGGTTTTCTATTTGATTTTTTCATGGATTCATTTGGAGGATTATTATTATTCTCCTGGTCATATGAAGGTTGTTGCTAAGCCTGGGAAGGCTGCACTAAGTTAACCGATAAATTGTTCTGCACTGGTGGTATATTTTGTGCAGGGAAAGGGGAGTATAGATTCTTTTGTCCATGTTTGGAATATGTATGTTGGGGTGGCTCTCTAGTATCGAAATTTTTAGTTGAATACTAAGACGCCTGCAAGGGGGGGTATGGACCTCCTTGTGGTTGGTGGTATGGAATTTCCATGTTGACTATGATAGTACCCTAGTTGTGATACATTCTCTGTAGTATCATAAGAGTATCCAGGGTGCTGATAAATGTTGTTTGGTTGAATTTGGGCTAAGGACCCTATCAGACAGTCAACAATATTCTATGTGCCTGGTAACTCTCTATAAGTTTGCAGGTGTGGGGCATTTGGAAGGATATGGTAGATATATCTGGATTGCGTGTAAATGAGCTCTAGTTGTTGGGATTTAATGATGGAATCTTCCTTAGTGCGAGGGTTTTGCGTTGCCACATCTTTCGAAATTTTTGTTGTGAGTGTTTTCATAAATAATTCCAGAAGAACACTATCATCGAGATTAGTTTAAATTTTTAAAGTCAATTGGATTTATTTTTATGGTTGTGGGATGGAGTGTTGTGTACTTCAAATGGACTGAGAGACACCTTTGTCTCTAAATTTAACAGTTCAGATGGATTCAAATAGGGGGGCCTTTGAATCCATCTGCAGTGTTAAAATTTTGAGAGAAAAGGGTATTCAAAATTTTAACACTGTAGATGGATTCAAAGATCCCTTTGTCTCTAAATTTTAACACTGCAGCTGGATTCAGATACCCCTGTAGTGAAATGTAACACTTCAGTACCAAAATTATAATTTTCCATTTCTGGAGTGAAACAATTAAAAATTACTAACATAAATGACTAACTCATATACTTGTTGTACATGTTATTTGGTACTATTTTTATTATTTGACTATAATAGTCATTTATGTTAATCATTATTAATTTTGTCACTTATTATCTAGTCATATATTTTAATCCTGGACTAAATTAGTCATTTAAGTTAGTCGTTTTTAGTTTAGTCACTTATTATCTAGTCATATATTTTATCCCTAGACTAAATTAGTCATTTAAGTCAGTCATTTTTAGTTTGGTCAGTTAAAATTGTTCAAATTTAGCAGTAATTCACTTGAAATAATTGCGGTGACTAAATTTTTTAGTCACCTAGTCACTAATTTCATCATTTTCTACTAGTGAAAAGAGAAAAAGTAAATTACTCTGAGGTTAAAAGGTGCCCTGTTGAGGATATAGATGCTTGCTGGCAGCAAAGCCATGCCTGTGGTATTAAATTTAATTTTACACTATGATTTACTTGGTTGTTTTTTCCTTTCCCTGAACTCACTATCAATCTCTTTAAGAATTGATTTAAAATCCGTATGTTGTTATACCTTGGAGTTCTATCATTTTGGAATGATTCTTATGAGCGTGGGACCCTTAGTGCAGGTAGCTCATTGTGCCAAACAAAAGAAGCTTCAACTATACATGGATAATGGTAAAATGGTTATTGTGGGAAGGTATTAATATGTCTAGTTTTGACACCTTGTTTTTTAAATCATGTCACTCTGTTGGTTGGATAAATCGCTCTTGCGGACAAGATCGATCTCCCTAGTGTCAGAAGACAATCTAGCAACAAACGAACAACTAAGTTTGTCTTTCTCTAAATATATTCATTTTACAAATAAATGTTATAAAGGTGTAGATCCTACCTTAGATCCAAATGCTTATTTGCAGTCGTAGTGCTTCTGTTGCATCAAAATCCTTCCGTCGCAACAAGAGTTCTTTCGTCGCAACAAGAGTTCTTTCATCGCAACAATAATCCTTTCGTCGCAATAAGAGTTCTTTTGTCGCAAGAAAGTGTCATCTTTCGTCGACCTATAATCACAAACAAGAAAATATTGAATAGCACCTGCATAACAAATAATCATAAAACATACCTGTCACAGTGATCAAGGAATCTACGAAATAAACGATCAAATGACATCTTATTGAAATAAACAATCGAACGAAAATTTATTGAGAAAAACATAACTTGATTGTATTAATCTTAAAATATACAGAAGAACCTTACAACCTTAGCCTTGATGTTTGAAAGGCCTTCCCAGGGTTCGAAGCAGGAGTCTCCTCTACTTTGATAAATCTTGCACTCTTCCTCCAGGAGCACAAAGAGGTATGTGATATTTCCTCTCAAAAGCTCAGTAGAAAGAAGTCTAAATCTCAACATCACTTCAACTCAATCACTCATAAAGCTTGAACTCTAATTCTCAATCTCCAAAATCTAACCATTTGAGGCTACCCAATGCCTCCTTTTATAGAGCAGATGAGGAGGTTAGGATTCCACCTTTGTAGGGATAGAATCCTCCTTCGAAGGGATAGACTCCTCACATCAAGGGATTAGTTCCTTAAGGTGAGGAATACATGCACCTTATCAAAGCGTACTCATCCCCAAAAAATCTCATCTAGAACCTTCTAGAATTGACCTCAAACCAACTTTTTAACTTTACTTTCTCACTTTTTTGAGTTTGGAGGGGGTACGCAGGAATTATTAAGGAAAAATGCATTCTGGAATCCAGGTAAGCCATGCATTACCTGCGTACCCAAGCCAGGAACGCAGGAAGGCTTCATGTTACATGCGTACCCATTCTTTCAGAGGTTTTTAGGGTTTTTCTTCTTGTTTCAAGGCTTGACATGAGGAGTAAAGGTTGTACGACTTGCAGAGGAGGTATGTATGAGTGTTAATGAGCTCATACAGTTAGCATAATTTCAAGGTGACAGTTTTCAGTGTAACAGATTTCCCCCTAAAGTGCGAAGTCTGAAATAGATGAAGATGAAGTCTGTCATATATGAAGAGTGAAGTACTTTATCATTTCAAGAATCATCCTGTGGACACCCTGGTCGGAACCTGTAAAAAAATTCAATGCAAAATATCTATATGTAAACATATCATCACTGAGGTAGGCATTCCCATACTCAGATAAAAAACTAACTAAACTTGTTATGATACAGAAATGATTTTAATATTACATCAATAGTGTAGACACAGCATGGGCACAACCGTCTGTAATGAATAGTCTACAATATAATAATAAAACTCCTCGCAGCCTGGATGGTGGAAACTAAATCTAGGGTCTTGATTTCTGCTTCCCGAACTAGTACAATTCTATCCATGCGATTAAAGGTGTTGAAGTCGAACATGGTAGAAACCACTTGATTACCAATCAATGATGTGAACTGTTAACACGTGTGAGAGAAACCACCAGTAATGTCAATGGCTCTCAAAGTACTCAGTACAATCCATGAAATGTGAATGAATGAGCTGAAGTCGAACATGTCACGGAATCATTCGATCGAAGGTCAATGATGCAACCTATCGTCGAAGGCAAGAAACCTGCCATTGAGGCATGCAGATTTCAAGGTACTGACGATTTCTAGATCAACTTCCTAGATAATGAGCTGTCGTCGATAGGAAGTGATCCGTCGTAGGCAAGACCATGACACGAAATCATAGATCAAGTTTTGAAAAAATATATTGGCAAGGATTGACTCAGGGATGGTCAAAATGGATGACAAATATTTTGGATATGAATGGTTTATCTGAACTGTCCTCTTGAACACATAACGACACTGCAGATGGTTTGGTGACAATTAACCCAAAGCTAATACCCAGAAACCGGCTGAAGACTTTCAATATGGTTTGATTAACTGTTAGGCAAAGGATTTTCCCAACCCAGGTGAAAAAAAGTGTCGTGTTCAAGAGTGGTTAACGGTTTTCCAAATAATCAAAATGTAACAAACAGGTTCGTTTTTCTCTCTTTTCCCCCACCATTTCTGGCAAGTACCTCTTTATTTTTGACAATATTGAGGAGGATAAAATTTGTTTTTTTATAAGCTCATCCTTCAGATGAGTCCAACTTAGTTTAATATTCGAATCCTAAGAAGGAGTGGTTCGTGTCTGCTCAACTTAGTGTTCCTAAATTTATGTCATAAATTGTCAACCAAGGCTAGTAAACTGTTGAAGTGAAGTGCACTATATGTGCCTAGGTATATTCTTCCTACTTCGTTGTGTTTAGTGTTTTTCTAATGTTTTTGGTATTTTGTTTTTGTGCTAAGAGGAAAAGAACTAAATTGTTGGCAAAGAGAAGTTATTGGTCACACTAAAACAGAGCAAAATCTACTCTAAACTATGTATGGCAGCTAAGAACAGAAAATGTTAATTCACCAATTGCAAAGCTTGACAAGGAAAGTAACTCATAACATTAACTCAGTCCAATTCATTTCATTAGAGGTATGTTGGAACAACTTGAGAAAAGGATAATTTTGATGCAATGAGGTTCTTTTAAGTAAACAACAACTTACAATATCACAGAGAAAATCTCATCCATAGTTAGAAATTTGTTGGAACACGTTGAGAAAAGATTATCTGCAGCATAGTAAGGAACTCTATGCTAATTTAACTTATGACACTAAAATCAACTCATTCTACAACTCAAAATGTTACTATTAAGCCTCATTCAAGGGTTAGAGATCTCTTGGAATAGCTTTGGAAAAAGGTTGTTTGTAAATTTATGAGAAATTGCAAAACAGTCAAGACCTCAAAATGATATTACTAATTCTTGTCCATATGATAATAATGTGTTAGAAGAGACTAATAACAAGATCATTTTGTAAATAATGAAGGCCTTTAAGTCGAATTTAACATAACTAGAATACAACTAGCTAATAAAACTTGAAATGAAATGAACAGAACTGAACTAATACACAATTAGCCTTCGAAATACTATAGCTCTATCTCATTCAATGTTAGTGATATTTTGGAACAATTCATGAGAACAATATTGACTGCACTATTCGATATAAGTAGGCATAAAAACACGAAGTTCAATAAACTGCCTAAATTAAGAACGAAACAGAGCTAAAGCTACTTATCTAAAAATATGCACAAAGCCTTTCAGACAGCAGGGGCCCTCTACCATCGGATTGGCACACGAATCTCTTCAAGATTGCTTCAGATCATGTATTAAAGTTGTAATTCTTTCATTAAAGGAAAACGCTTCAAAAATAGAGTATTACAGTCTTGGACAACTTAACAACAAAACATCAACTAACTAACTGTCTCTCGGTTCACCGAGTTATTTTTATAAGAAAAATGCATAACTGTCATTGCGAAGAAATATGGATAGATGTCTTTTTCAATCAAAATCGAATTAGAACTCCTGTTGAGGCCTCGTACTTTGTTGAAGACACCTGCAGAGTCCTTGTCTTGGTAGAAGTCTACTTCTTAGTTTTGGTTTCCTCCACGTGCATAACCACTTGCAAATTTTTGCTCAGACTTCGTAGAGGGAAAGGAATGATGTAGGTGAGTTCTAGAATTGAAACATATGCATTTTTCCTTTAAGTGACACCTGTAACCTATGTGAACATAAAGATAGTTGCGGAATATGCGACTAGCTACAGAATGGCTGCATTCTATAACTAAGTCTGGTCAAAAATCACTACAACAACAAGACCACAAAAGTTTAGTAAGTCAGTTATTGTATGCATTCTTAAAGTGACTTTAATCAACCCTATTTATATTTTAATTCTATAACTGATAAAGGACAAATGGAATGAAGTGAAATTTGGTGAAAGAAAAAGACATCTTTGGGGCTCAACATACCCCCACTGCAAAGTTTTTGCATGTCCTCATGCAATTAATCCATGTATTCTGAAACTTCTGCTAGGAAATCTAACTTCCTTTTTCTGCTTTGCTTGATGTTCAGTGGCATCCTCGGCTTCCTTATGACCAATTTGAACCTCAAGTTTATAAGTGCCTTGCTCAACTTTTTATTTTTCTTCTTTAGCTTCTCACTAGCCTTGTACAATTTTTCCATTTGCAAAGAGAGAGTTTTGTTCATGTTACTCTTCAGCTTGAATTGTTCCCTTAAGATTTCATTTTCATTTTTTATGTGCCTATTAAGTACTTCCAGTTCATATTTATCCCTTCTCAGCACTTCAATGGAAGACTCTTGTGGGCTAGGAGTTCTTCCTCTATTTTCTGAGGCTCTCTTTTCCAATGACTCAACATAATTATAGATTTTTTGTTGTGATGGGTATACCTCCGGAGTTCCTCTATCAAGATCCTCTTCATACTGTTACTCAAGAGATCTATAAGTTGGTGTCTCTTCATCCTCAATATCTATGATTCTCGTTTGTTTAACCCTTGTTTTCTTTAATATGCCTCTAAGCCTATGGCTTCGTCTTAATTTAGATGGTCCCTCACCTCTTTCCTTGGCACACTTTCTTATTATCTTCTCCTTTTTAAGTTGTTTCTTAATTTCAGCCAATTTTCAGAGATATTCTCCTCACTATCTTCTTGTATGGATTTACTAGTTTTAATTTCAACAGATTTGGAAAATTTTCCTCTCCTGCTTCTTCTTGCAAGTTTGCCTTCAGATGGAGTTTCTTTAGGTTCTTCAAAGTGATTCCTCAAGAGGAACTCATTCCAATTGTCTCCCACCTTTCTCAAATGATGCTCAATTAGGATTTTAACTAGGCCATGGTGATACAAGGTGGTTTCTAAGAATTGAACCCTTTTTTGTACATTAGAAGCCATCCTCTTTAGGCTATGCAGTAAGAAAAATGGTAAATTGATTTCTTCATCTAGGAAATGCATCATAAGCCGAATATGATAAACATATAGGGTGCCAAACCTTCCTTCAAAAGTTACAAACTTTTGCATAATTATCAACATATTTCGCCACTTATTCTTTAAGGCTGAACTAGGAATGCCTTTCTTGAAAACTGAGATATCCATACCTAGTGTTTTGAGCATCTGCCTCCATGCCTCATTGTGAAATTCCTTGTTTTTGAACCATCGTTCACCTTGCCTTGGTAATTCTGCTGCTTCCGCAATGAAGGATTCTGTGATAGTGAATTTGACATCACCTATTTCAACTTCTGACCCGTTGAAGGACCGGGAAAATGTCTAGGTAACCTCCTTATGGAATCCATTGAAATTTTCCAAAAACTATAGCCACCCCACCTACTATAACATTTCTCTAATCTATGGGTAACCCTCTAGGTATTTTTTTCCGACTGGTTCGAATCTTACAATGAGTCCCATGGTTCCTTTTATCAATCTTCAATTTACTTCTCCGTAACTGCTCTCCTATTCACGGTAAAAATCGTTGTAGAAGGTTGTTTTCACCCCAAATATGACTTCTTTGTTTTGCAGATAGGAATTGGCTACGGAAAAATGACATGAAGTGGTTATGGAATGAGTGAAATACGGTGAGGGTAAATTACACGAAAAATGAGTTTGAGAGCTGTCATGGAGTGAAAGACCACGGAAAAACCTCATGAGAATTTCAAAATCATCACTGAATACTTCGGGTTAGTGACGTGACCTAATAGGTCACTTCAAGTACTAACCATTAATTTTTAATAAATGATGATTTGATATGGCAGAATGGAAGGGATTTGTCCATGAATTTTATGATAGGCTTAATAGGCTTGATCAATACGAATAATCAAAATAACTTTATGAAACATACATATAACTTAACCATACTATAACTTTCATAATTTGTTATCATAATAATTTCACAATTTACCTTAGCCCTTATTTTGATTTTTGTGGTTTTTAATATGCTTTGTCTTCCTTTGAAAATCATTGATCTTTCAATCTTCATAATCCCTTTTATTTTTCTTGTTGACATAGGTGTGCAGGATCAATTTTCTGCTGAACAAGTGGTTGCTGGATAGTTGCTTGCAGGATATCTGGCTGCAGAATGGCTGGCTGCAGAATATACCTGTAGAAGCTTTGAAACATGAAATGAAATGATTTGAAACATGGATGGAGTGTAGTATGAAATGAAATAAACTGGATCATGAAATATGGTGGAATGGAGCATGAGTGAAGTGAAATATAATGGAATGAAATGGATCATAGATGTAAAGTCGAATGAAATATGAAAAGTGGCCCGCAACTTATGATTTGTAATACTCAATTGCAGAAAGAGATCAAATTTAAAAATCTGAAATGAAAATGAGGTGGACCATGGAATGGAGTGAATGAAGTATGGATGAATGGAGTGAATGAAATATGAATGAAGTGAGACATGATGGA